>VXAD01007887.1:2760085-3087633 GCA_013399195.1 Dicrurus megarhynchus | reverse complement strand
TTTTTTTTTCTTTTAAAGTCTTTAGTAAATGTGCAAATAAAGAGCCGGGGAAGGAGGAGAAAGAGGAGGAGGGTCGGGTTAGTTCAGTCTTTGTGCTTTCTCGTTTCTCTCGCCCGCTCGTTGCTGGCCACTCTGCGGCGTGCGACTGTGTCCGGCTGGCTGCCGCTAAACTGTAGTTCCTCTAAAAATCAGAGAGACAGATCCCCCGGTCCGGAACAATGTCAGTCAGTGGACTTCCAGACCACGCTTCGCCTTCGCTTAATTCAGCTACTGGATAAATCCGTATTGCTTTCAGTGCTCATCTCCCCCCCTAGTATTAAGCAGCAAGCTACGGACCCAGGCAAAGAACTCCTCTCGCGTACTTTCCCTTTTACTCCCAGATATTGAACAGTTTCAAGTACAGTTTCAAGAAAAGCACGGAGGAGGGGGGAGAAGGGGAAGAGGGAAAAAAAAAACCCCAAGCAACCCAGCCCCTCTTCAGACAGTAATTACAAACGGAGAGTTGCACTTACAAACTTCCAGCATTTTGCCCCCAGAACAGTCCAGCAGCCACTTTTTCTTTGTGTTTTTGTATATTCCATGCCCGCGCCGGCGGGCGGGTGTTTTCCGGTGGGCTGTCGGCGCTGCCGGTGCCGGAGCTGCCCGCGGCCCCTCCGTGCGGCGCGGCGCGGAGCGGGGGCGGGAGGCGGGTGTCACCGACAGAGAGCGCGGCCGGGGACGCGGCGCCCGGGAGGCCGGGGCGAGGCGCGGAGCCTCCCAGCGGCCGCCGAGGGGAGTCGGGCCGCTGCCGCTCCCCGGGAGGTATGTGCATGGGAGGAAGCCAAGGAAATCCCCGCTCCCCTCCTCGACCTGTACCTGGGTGCCGGGCCGGGCGCGGAGCAGCTGCCGAGGAGCGCAGCCTCCCGCGCTCTCTCTCCTCCCCCGGCGGCGAGACCTTCAGGCGAGTACGAGGGAGTTCTCAAATAAATCACGGCGCTGCGCTCCTCTACCAGCTGGATTTCTCTGGAACAGACGGCATAAAAACAAGCAGTGCGTTCTAGGGCGCTCGCATGCACGGGACGAGTGCATGACACGAGGTCAGGCTCGGGATGTGGGAGCTCCGCGCGCTGACAGGAGCTTCTTGGGTGTCCGGGGCAAGTCACGTAGCGCCTGCACTGTGGTTCGTCCCCGGGAAAGCCGCAGGCTTAGTGCTTCTCTCGCCCGGCTCCTCTATTTAGAGCAGGGCAATTTTAGACTGCGAGATCTGGCCTCTGGAACTGGCCTTGCTGCAACTGGCAGCCGTCAGGTTCTGCGTGTTGTAGGTGAGCTGTAAAGGAGGATGCAGAAATAGCTGGGAGCTGGCCGGCTTTATTAAAGCAGTATGCTGTTGTACTACTGTGGCTGCATTAGCCAAATTCCCAAATACCTCTGGGAATAAAAATGGCCCCCAAGTATGCAGAGACACATCCCTGATGGAAAACCTCTAAAGTCTTTGGGGACTGTACAGCTCTGAGTACATGGATGCATTATATCTTTCTGTTCTGCAATGGGTCCAGTCAGAAAAATACACAAATTTCATCACAGCATACAGAGAGCATTAAGCTGAGGATGAGGAGGAGCTGATAATAACCCTCTCAGGTGGTTTTATCCCCCTCCAAGGTCACACAAATAAATACTTTGAATGCCAGTGATGAAGTGACACATTCCTGGAAAATCCCCCTGAATATAAAAGATATGCAGGATTAGACATATGGGAAATATAGAAGCCCCCACTTTCATGACCCCCATCTCCTTCATGCAGCAACAAACATGAGGGTTTGTTGCAAAATGTGGGTTTCCAGGTTCTGGCTTGGTGAGTACCAGCCAGAACCCCCAGCACGTTCAGACCCATGTTTGTCTCAGCAAATGCTTTGAGACTTTGCTGAGGGATAAGGGCTGGGGGAGAGGATTTGGGGTTGTGCTGCTTTCAGAGGAAGGCATTATTGCTAACAGGAAAAAGAGATTTTTTTCTTTTTTTGTTTAACCTTGAACAACTGAGAAAGAGTGGGTTATTATTTGATACGTAAGAGTAGCTTGCATCTGTTGAGAACAATAGGTTGGCACAGCTGGAAAATAAAATGAAATTATAATGTTTGTAAAATAGTAGACAATGTTACCTTTGCTTCAGGCCTTGCTTGGGCTTTTATTTGTTCTTTACAGCTCAGATGTCATTGCTGTTTAAGGGGGTCAGTCACAGAACACACGTGCAACAGTAACACATGAATCTCATGGAGAATAAGCACCAGAGTTCTAAATGACGGCTTGGCCAGGGTTTTCAAAGTGGCTGTGGGAATATGAAATCCATGGTGCTTCTCCGGAAGCTACCAAGACAGCTGGAGGAATTGTCTCTCTCCGTCTTACAAGATTTTGTAGAACTCAGTGAGCGAGCCTTTCAAACAAAGATTTTTTTCATTTTAACTTGAGACGCTTAAGATTCGCTTTTTGCCAAGCAGCATCTCGAGAGTTCGGTTTGTGGTTTGATCTCTCCCTTTCGAGCTGGGCAGCTGGGGCTGCGCTGCGAGTCCCGCTCGCTCAATCCGCAGCAAATGCTGCCCCTGGTGTTTCCGAGCAGAAAATACCTCACAGCCATCCCTAGGCTTTCCAAGTTTTGTCCGGAACACCCTGGCGAATGTGACCAACCCCTGGATACTGCCGTCAGTTTTGGACTGGTTGGTTGTCAATTTTCTTAAAAGCAAACTGTTCTTAACACCTTGTAACATTCCTTGCGATTAGTGGCATTCTAGCAAACACACTCAGGATAAAGCAACTAACATAACAGATCCTGAACAATTAATTACTTTTTTCCTTCTGTTGACACTGATTTGTGACCTTTTTACCTGATGTTGTAATCTCACATGAACTGTCATGCTTGAGCATTTTTTTCTGTGTGAATTCTCTACTGCTGTCGAAGCTCTGAGTTTCCCAAACCAGCAGCCCCCTCCAGATGAGCAAAGCACTTATTTGTGCTGGGTTCACAGCCAGGAATTCTCACCATAGACATCCCATCGTGCTAATAACTTTCCAAAAATGGAACAAAAAGACTGTGCTGAACCTGTGTCGCCTAAAATCTTGAGTGCATGCTTCAATCGCGGCACATGCCTCGTTCATCTGTGTTTAGAAATCACGTATCAAATTGCTTCTAAGTTATATTAGCTCCACTGGAACAACATATGCTTAATATCAATCCTGCAGAGGACTTTCCGAACTCGGAGCTTTGAATTTTCAGCCATTTCCATTATTTGCTGTTCAGTGAGGATTCTTTGCCGTTTTGATTTCCTGGGGTACTCCCAGCTAGGTAGGCTCATGTATGGTGCTGCTCACCTAGCAAATTGTTTAACTTTGAAGCAGAGTCTGACTGCACCTGAGTCAGTTTTCTCGTCCTTAAATTTTGGGCACAAGGTGCATGCAATTGCTGCTCTGTTTAAACTGTAATCTTGAACAGAGCATTTCTGGATTTTTTTAAAACTAAGAATAATTAATACAAGGAAATTGTGTTTACATCTTATTTAATAAACAATAGGGGAAGAAACCCCAAACAACCCCATGTCATCACTTACTACCTAGACAATTACCAAAATTCACATCAACTATTCAGGGAAGTAGAGCCACTGAAGGGGTTATAATCAGGTTATTTTAACATAATTTCACATATTTCTCATATTATTCCTTGGCTGGTAGATCATACTTTTTTACATTCTTTTGTCTAATCTCTAAATTCAGATTAGAAATTGGTATTTCTTTCTTCTCAAAGCAGAATCAGAGAGGCAACTTTTTAAAGTCTACTTAGTGCGTGCTGGATATTTCTCTTGGAATGGTATTGTATTTACAAGTGTTTGTGTAGCACGCATGCACACTAGCCCACTGTTTATCCAGACAGACTTAAAAAAGGATAAAACTAGAAGTCTTTATTTATCCAAATAAATGTAAACTAGAGGAGTTAAGCATGGGAATTGCCTGTAATTGCCTGCTGAAGTGCTAAAAATAGCTGCTTTTTGGAAACAGGAGAAGCCTTCACTGTCGAAAAAGTGACAGTAACAGTTATCTACTATTAGCAAACAACTTTCTTTCCAAAAACTGAAGGACATGGGGAGAAAAATAGTTTCTTTTCATACTTCACTGCAAGAAGTGGACAGAATATAGAGCAAAAAGAACCTCCTGTCCCACAAGTACATCATGTTAGTAAGCCTGATCCTGTGCATAAATACCTTGTGTGAACTTCATCATTATCACTGTCTCCAGTTACAGAACTTAAACTAGAGCAGATTATCAAAACATTACAGGAACTAATGTAATTTCCAAGTATGATCATTAATCACCCGTGCGAAGTCTAATCACATACTGAGCTCTCTTCATTGTTCCATTAAGACAGGTACTTTATCTTAATTAGAGCTACTGCTTCAAAAATTAACACTAAAACCAATTTAAAATATCCTACTGGAACAAACAACTTATTCTCTCACCTCCTAACTCCATTCAACTTCTCTGATGTGGAAAAAAAAGCATTAAAGACTGGTCAGATTTCTAACTTCTCCCATCGTTAGATATTTGCACACTTTTTTTCTGCTAGAAATACTCTTACTGATTATTTCTATATATAGAAAGTCTCAGGGGTAAGTCTTTTTTGTGCTTCATGCTATACCAGCATTTGCAGACAGACCTGGAAAATTTGATCTAAATTTTTACATATTTACTTTTCTAAACCATTTTTTAACTTCCTGTGGTAAAGACAAATGTAAATGTGATGTAATGCCACTTCACATTTGCTGTCCTGTAGAACACTTCAGGTAGAACAACAGCCACAAAAATATTATCACTTCCTCCCATCTCAGTGAGGGGAATATCAGAGTTTAAGAGACACAATACACACAAAAACATCGCATCAGTTCCCGCCAAGGCAAATATCTGCCTCTTACTGAAACAGAAATCAGTGATGTCAATTTAAGGCATTTTCTTAGTCCCACTGGTAATACCACAGACAAGATTAGTAAACCTATGGAAGCACCATCTACCAGGAAATTCCATCAGGATACTTTTGTATCCCTGTTAGCAACAGAAAAAACAATGATCTGGGAAAAAAGATGCCTGCAGGAACAAGAAGTAGATAGCACATGCTTTTTAGGTGTATGAAGAGGAGGTGAGAAACAAAGTCTGGGATATAAAAAAATGAATAAAACTAATCATTCAACAAGGTGACCATTTCAATTTTCAATCAAACTGTATGCATTATTGAAATATTACCTGCAATCAGCAAGCCAGATTTTCACAAACTTATTCTTTACTTTGGTAGTGAACTGTTTAAATGCAGCAAAATGAGAGATCAACCATTCATTTTGACAACAAAATTTTTAAGCAAAAATCATAGTCTTGAGAGTTTTCAGGAAATTTGTATGGTAGCAAAAAATAGGACCAGTCAGGAAGGCTCTAAGGGGCTGTACTCCATTACATGGCACAGAACTCATTTCAGAATGGTTTTCCTTTGTAAGAATAAAGTTACACCAAATGTATGTTACATTCTAGAGAAGCAAACCAACCTATACAGAGATTTTGTTAACAGAAAGAAGCGAAGGTATCAAGGAGGATTATTTTAACTAAAAGGGATATATTCAAGATGGATTCCTGAGTACTTTTAAGTTGATGGGTGTGTTCCCACCAATATTCCCAGAAGAACAGAGATGAGGGAGGAAAAGGAATAGAGAAGAAAACCTTCAGCTTTGGTAACCAGGGAGATAGATACAAGACATACCAAACCTCAGAATTCTATGTGTCTAAATCTTCAACATAAGATTACTTGAGAGCAAGTCTCAGTATGTTTACTGGGAATTTTCATCTTGGTTTTGTCTATCTTGTATCTGTATGTGGTACAAAGGAGTACTGATGCTACTAACTCACCCTAATAGCATTTAAAACATTGCTGAATTTCAAGTCCTTAAAAAAGTAAAAGCAGTTCATTTCTCCTGATGAATGCTGGAAAAGGGGCAGTGCATGATAAATCTAAGGTACAGCCTCTATGTAAAAAAGCCAGCAGATGTTCATTGTTAAGCAATACACCTGGCAGCAGCTGCCTACCCAATCAGCATATCTGTTCCCAGTAAAGTGGCAAAATGAATGTGGGGATTTCTTATGGACAAATCTTTGAGAAATCAAGTTTCATTAGTTTTGCTGCTGAGAGAGTAACCTGTTAAAAGGGTTCCGAGTGTTAACAGTATCTTTCACTAAGTTGGTCAGCCACAAAAGACTAATAGAGTATGTGCTTACAGCAAGATGTAGGAACAGTTCCTAACGGGATTCAAGACCTTGTGCCCTGCATTTTATCTTGCGCTTAATCTGATTCTTTTCATATGCTGCCCAAAATACAGGGACAGAAACATTGAATAATTTGGGTTGGAAGGGACAGGATCATAATGGCCAGGGATATCTTCCAGTAGACCAGGGTTTCTCAGGGCCCCATCCTGACCTAACCTTAACACCCTTCCGGGGATGGGGCATCCTCACCTTCTCTGGGCAACCTATGCTAGTGCCTCACCAACCTCACAGTAAGGAATTTCTTCCCTATGTCCACCTATAGCTACCTTCTTTGAGTTTAAAACTTGTTGGCCTGTCACTACAGGCCGTGGTAGAAAGTCCCTCTCCATCTTCCTTGTAGGCCCCCTTTAAGTACCTAGAGGCTGAAATAAGGTCCCCAGAGCCTTCCCTTCTCCAGACTGAACAACCCCAACTCTCTCATCCTATCTACAGCCAGCCCTCTGATCCCTCCTCTGGACTTGCTCCAGCAGGTCCAGTCTTTCCTGTCCCAGGACCCTAGAGCTGGATGCAGCACTCCAGGTAGGTTTCATAAGAGCAGAGGGGCAGAATCACCTCCCTCGCCCTGCTGGCCACGCTGCTTTGGATGCAGCCCACGACACAGTTGGCTTTCTGGGCTGTGAGTGCACATTTACAGTTCATGTCCAATTTTTCAGAATGGACAGTACCATACCTAACCCTTCTTAAATCCTCGAAAATCTACTCTAAGTTGGGTTTCATGAAATTCTTGTAAGCCATGCATCCTGTTTCTGACTAACTCCTACTTTCTGTTAATTTACACTGGAAGGATTCTTGCTTATCTTGCATGGGCATATTAATCCATTCTCTTATGACTGCAGTTACTCCAAGTTGCTGCCATTATGTTTGCACAATATAACGATGTTTAAAATCTCAGTAAATTGCCCCAGCTGCTTATCAGAGACAGCAATGTGGGCCCATGTGTTCATTTGGATGGCTAAGCCAGACTCAGTCTGTATGACGCCTATACTGTGACTCATCACCTACTTTCTCAAGAGAGGAATGACTACTGTGCTGCAAATGTAGTCAGGACTGCAGAATATTTCCTCTGTTGCCTTGCAACTGTCTATACTGATTCCTCAGAGGAGAAATAGATCTTTGCATTTGGGTCCTGTTTGTTGTAACTATCATTCTAACTGACTGGACTTACTTCCATATAATGAGCAATAAGGAAGGTAAGATGCAAGTCCTAAGTTGTTGTGTAACAAAGCCTTACCTTTCCAAATATACCCACTTCAAAAGATCTCAGCATCTCCTATGTTCCCTACGATGCAGCTCAATATAAATAGGTGGAAGTTTTATTTCACAAGTAAATAGATATTGAACTGATATTTCTAACAGTAGGAAACTAAAGTGATTAATGCAGTAAAACCGGAAGGACTGATTTGGTAAAACTTTGGGTTTATATCGATACAGATGAGAAAAAAAAGATACAGCACATTATCAAACAGTAGTTTAAAGGCATATGAATTTAGGTGTAACCACCTACATAGAAATCTTGAAGTCCAGGCAGAGATAAAGTGCATGCAGATGAAGTAGGCCATTCACATTTTGTAACATGTCTTTCAAAGAGCTATATGACCTCTTAATCAATTTTCTCTTCTTGAAAATTGTCTGCATCTTCCATGTAATCTTCCAGATTATTGTATCTCTGTGAATGAAATAAAATTTGTATAATTTATCAATATTCAATAACTGCATTATGTAAAGACTGCTTTTTCTTGTTCAACACAGGACCAAACATGTCAATAATAATTTAGAAGCTATATCTAAAAGCATACTAAATGCAATTGTACTACAAACTGTTTTAAAATAGTTCACGAAGTGGTTCTGAATAATTCAAAGTACTTCAGTGTAAACAGAATTCTAAAATATTCTTGTTGTGCCTCATGTACATCTTTCCAATCTTTCTAAGTTACAGCTCAAGTTTGTTGTGTTGCTGCTTTCAAATGGAACAGGGGCCTGCCCACCATAGCCCAGAGATCATGCAGCTGTCAAAATGCTTCATGTCAAAAGCTGATGCAAACTCTGTGTGAGCACAGCAGCACACCACTGTTTGAAACACTGGGTCAGCAGAAATGGGGGAATGGTTGAGCTGAGTTGTATTATTGATGGCCGGTAATTCAGAACTGATCCATTAAATCAGACATTTTATCTGAACTTAACTTTTATCTGCTTGGAAAAGGATACAGGAAATAACCCAGTCATACCTCCTGAATCCACCCACTCTCTTCCAAGTGGCTGAAAAGCCGCTCCACAGTGTCTTTGACTGGTTCATCCTCAACACCATCCAGTTCAGCAACAGAGCTGCAACCCATGTACAACTTGTACTTGAAGTGCTTCAAGTTGTGATAAACTCTTGTACGATTTGCACACACCATGCCAACTTTCAAAACCTAGGCCAGAACGAACAAATCATTCTTTCTGATAGAACTATGGTTATCTTTACAATACACAGAATTAGTGAGCTAATCTAGTAAGATTTAACCAGTCAGTCCAGGAAATTTTTTTGAATAATGAAATAAACAGAATGACACTACGTGCATAAAATTAGCACACACCCATGTAGTTTTCGCAGCTACAGCACAAGGATTTTTGAGCAAGCAGGCAGGCAGCAAGTCCAAGCAATGGCAGCTTATCAGTGCAGTCCTCTTGCAAACACAGTCTTGTTTGTAATTGATTGTATCTTTCCTATCTCATTGCGGAACTTTGCTACAAAATCAGTAACACTTTAGACAACGATCATATTGTGAAAGCAGAGGAAGAGGAATTATTTGTTTACTTTTGTTTACTATGTAAGTACTTCCTAGGTAGATGAAATACCAATTTTAACATTTTGTAGACGGAATAATATTCAGTATTTCTTCAAGAAATACATATAAACACATATAGACATATGCCTCAAAGCATTTACTTAATAAATGGAGAGGCTGAATTTCAAAAAAATAAAATCTGAACTTAAGTTTTATACAATACAAATGTTAATCTGCAACTGTCTGGAAGGAATAGCTAAACCATAATACTGCAGAAAATAAAGTCCCTGCATCTCCCAGTTATTACCAGTTTTACTTCTATGATTTCCAGGCAGAAAAGATGGAACTGTCTTATTTCACAGTTTCTTTACAGCAGTATTTATAAACAAATGGTAAATGTGCCTGTTACTACATACTCAGAGCATGGATTAGAATAGATCTGTTATAATCTACCAGCACTACCATGAAAATACTGTGTAATATATTGGTTATAAGAATCTTTGGCTATCCTAAGGGTTCACTAAGAGTATGTGACATGGGAGGTGCAAGGAGGGAGCAAGACTCAACTTTCACCTGTGTTTAAGCACATCCTGCATTTCATAAGAGTATGTTTTGCTCCATGTCTACCAGAACAGTACTTCCAATAGATACAGCGGCAAGTCAGAAGAAGATTCTGTTCTCTGTAAATGACCCACAAGTGCACCGATTCCTACTCCAACCCATGGAGACAAAGCCTATCAGGTAAGAAATCTACATCAGGCTGGTTTTTGGAAGTCCGGTTTTCTAAAAAGCAACACAATTAATACACGTGTAAAGAAACTGATTTAGTTTTTCTGAAAAAAACCCCCTTGTCAACTTATCCTCCAAGGACAGCATTGTTTTGGACTGATGTCTTGTCACACCTTTGCATAACAAGTATGTAAATGGCTAAAGTTCTCTGCATTGGTAATGCAAGCTGCAACTGTATTGCTGTTTTACATTACACACACACACACACACACACACACACACACACACAATATGTATGTATGTATAAGAATCAACCAAATTTTAAGTTGCAAAATTATTTCTTCTAAGCCACAACAGTGATACCTTTTATTTCTAATAATCTAAATACTCTCAAATTACAAGAAGGTTAAGTTTTAATTAATGTTTACAACCCACATTTTCAGGGAGCTTTTCTGAATGCATGACCAAACGTTTGCATCTGTGAGCAGTTCCCCAAAACACCTGACCTACTTGTGCAACCTAGCACTAGCTCTATCTGCTGACAATGACAGTAACAGAAAAGTTACTTATAAAGATTATGTAAACAAAATGAATATGGATTAGTTATATATTTTCTTAACTATATGAATATATCTCAGTTCCTTAAATGTATTAACCAGCAGCTCAGTGGACATCACCAGGCATAATATCAGTTAAGTCAAAAGAGACACACTCACTTAAAAGAACTTTTGATCTGACCTACAGTAAATGGTTATTAACTGAAATTTTAAACATTTTGAGATAAAAAATGCCTATTACTATATTTTAATTCTCTACTGATCATGTACATGTTGTACCTATATACAGCTCAACTTTTTTAGTATCCCCAAAACTGAAAAAACTAAGGCTTGTGTTTGGTGGTGCAGGCGCTTCTGAAGTGCAAGACCTACCAACCAATGCTGAGCCTTGATTAATTCAAATTTCCAGAAGCACCATTTCAAATACTGCAGCAATGAAGAACTGAGCTCCAACGTTTCCTAGAGCATTGCACAACTGTTCAAGTATCCCAAGCAATCCCAAGCAATGAGGTGTGGCATTTGGAACATTATGTGATATAAAATAAGAGATACCATCTTGCATCAAACTGATGGCTCATTTTTTTCCCCTGGGACAACAGCTAGCAGGAGACATTTAGGAAGTTAGTATAAGATCCAGCACAAACGTTAGAATGATCATAAGATTACCACACATTTTCTGGCAGTCAAGAGTTCGTCTGTATCATCCCAAATATCATGTTCCATATTGTGAAAGAACCTTCCCCAAGAACCTGTCTAATCTGTTTTGGGACCCAATACTATTTTTCCCTTCCAAAATATCTTGTGGCAGTGAGTTTCATAGCTTATTTATGTGCGAGGTGGAGAAATGCCGAAGGCAAATAGCTAAATATCGTATAAATGTAACTATGTATTGTGTTTTTAAGCAAGAAAGATAGTCTAAAAATACAATGCTATTTCAGAATGCAGCTTTGGAAAGAATCTCAGTACTGAACTTACTCTAATTTTTTCCCCTCATAGTTCTCAGTCCCTCTGTGTTAATGCTTAACTTATCTACTCGAATTGGCCCTATCAGCCAAAGTGTGTTAAATCACTTTATATGGAATGTAGCAGCATGGCTGGACAATAGCACAACATGTAGTGACTGAATCCATGTCCTCTAAGCATGTTTATAAACAGAACACCATGACTGAGAGTAGAAAACAGTTTATAATCCAGGTGACATAAGGAGCAAGAAAGTGTGGAGGACACATATCTCTAAACCTTGTGATTCTCCCTGACCACGGGGAAATGAGAATTGGCACCTACACAGTGAACAATCACTGCAAGCCTAAGCAAAACTGGAACAGCTGTTTCTCTTCTCTTTCTACTGGCAAAGCAGAATACTTCAGAGATGAGAGAAAAGGAAAGTTTTGTGCAGAAGAAGGAGGTCTGTTTTTGTTCTCTTCACATCCACTTTTCTCGTCTATTTTCAAACAAATCTATAGAAAGTAGTCCAACTATGTGTTTCCGTTCAGTTTGATCTGTCAGTGCTGAACTGCCTTCTCTATCAGTCAATTAAGTTTGTGAAATGGCAGTTTTATGTAGCTCTGTGAGCCTCTTATGCTTTTATATTTTTTTTCTAAATTGGCAGGACAAGTTGATCAATCCATTGCCAGCAGAGCTTTAAAGACAACTTGAGAATAGTACTTTTAGCAGTCTAAATTGCAGGTCACCATAAGAACACAAGTGTTGCATTACAAGACACTATCAAAAATGACTGGAAAGTGCTCAATTACTCTCTCTCCAGAGTGTGTTTAACAGCCACTGAGCTATACTGAGCAGGCACATAGCAGACATGTCCCCAGATGCTGGTGTACACAGGGTAAAAAAAGCTCTCATTTTGTACTGCTAAGCTGAAGAGGACAAAAATGAACTAGCAAGTTAGTTCAATATTCTGTAGGGTATTTCAAGTTTTTTCCAAAGTGAAAAATAACCAACACTTTATGCAGGATAACATTTGGTCAGCAGTGAGGGAACTGCTACTGTTATTTCCATAGTTAAATTGGAAGTTAAGTAAAGATTAAATTCTTGTGCTAGTTCACTAAGTATTTCTGGTTAGGTAAGGCACACACTTCCCATGAAAAAGTGAGTATTTTTAAATTAGTGATCTGTACGTAAGGAAGAATGACTGTATGACAGACTGCAGTATCAGTGCTGGGATGATTGCAGAGGACTTACTGTTTTCCTGCAATAAAGGATTAAAAGGGGAAAAGCATTGCTGGAAAAGCCGAGCTTTCTTGACTATCATGCACATATATACTTTTCAAAACAGAGTATCAGCAACTGCTGCTCAGAAGGGTCTGTAATGTAAGAAAAAACTCTGGCATGGATTTTTAAGCTCCTGCATTACATGGATATGTATGTATGATATCAAAATGATAATCATAGTGACACCTCTCAAAGTAACTTCAAGAATTTGCAAACATCCAAACAATGCAGGCTTGAGCTTCAGTAAGGTATACTCCCTGTTTGACAAGGGCTTCACTTTATTTTTACTTAAGAAATCCTATTATACTTCATTACCAAATATACTGAAAAAAACCCTTGTTCTGAAACTTTTTTATTTTCAACAAATACTGTGAGGCACTTCAGCTGTATTCAAAAATTCTTTTACACTCACAAATAAAATACCATCTGTGTCTCCTGAAAGGGAAGAAAGGCAGAACTTGGATATCAGCTTAGTAAACAACTGTAGCAATATTTTAGTCTTGACAAATCATGTGCTTTGAATTTATCATAAGAGGTCAGGAATTGCATTACTGAAGGTTATATGCATACCTAATCATAACAATTATGTGTAGCTGTAAATTTGAAGGGAAGATCTCTAAATATTAGAAACACCCAGATTCTTAAGAGTCAAGGTTTTCAAAAGGCTGTGAAATAAAATTATATTACGCTATTATTAAATTATTTTAGGTGACTTCTCAAGTCACCTAAAATGACTGCCTAATGGAATGTTATGTAACAACATGAAAGATGCCTTTTAGTAAAAAAAAATATAATTTAATCCAAAATGTTCTAGAAGGGACAACTGAGGGAGAAATAGATACAAGACTACTTAAATGGAAGTGTTCTCTAGTTTGGACTAGTAGTTGTGGTAATTCAGTAATGGGGAAAAGGCTCTAATAAAATGTATTGACGTAGATAGGAACAAGTCTTCTTGAAAGGAGATCAGCAACTTCAAGTGTCAATGCATCTGAGATGCCAAGATACTTTGTCCTGAGTGAGTAGCTATGTGGGAAATAGCAGCTGTGGGGAAAAATCTGAAGAATGAAGCAGTAAATTCTGACTAGGTCACACTTGGACTGTTAGGATGACCATTGCACTGTTTCATTCAATGTTTGAACCTAAAGCAAGCAACTGTTGGAGTGCACATGGACCCTCCAAGACCTAGAGGCAGAGCAGGCACAGAATTAGCAAACCTAGTGACCCAATGCAGAACTAACCTGACTTGCAACAAAATAGAAAACACAATCATTCAGTGGCAATGATTGTCCATCATACAGAAAGTTACTTTTACAATGTTTCTGATAGCTAATCAATGCAAGATTCCTGCTGGGAAAGTCTTAAGGGCATTATAGGCACACAAAGGCAAAGGGCTTTTTCATTAAGGGGTAACAGCACACGGGTCATTGTGATGCAGCCAAAACCAAAGGTCATAGAAAAACATTTGATTTATTTTCTTGATAAAAGTTGGATTTATTTGAGGATAATTTTCATTATCTTTCCCAGCATGTAAGGGGGAAGGGGAGAGGCAGGCAGAGGGGAATGCCTCCATTCATGTTTTCAAGTTTTATAGGAACTTCCTTTATAATTATGAAGCTAAATCCAAGTCTACACTCCTCCAAATCATTCCTCATATTTAAAAATTAATAGGGCTTAGACATGGAAAAACAATAGTCTAACACTTGCATCTAGAATTATAGACATTAGATGTGTTAATAGGTGATTTTCTGTAATACTACATAAAGCTTAAAAATAAGAGTGCTGGTTTGAAATTACCTGTTTATCATCTGACATGAAGTCATCCACTTCCAAAGTTTTGCTATTATAAAGCCTTCCAGAGAGCAACACATTGAACTTACAACACCGCTTCATTTCACAGGCCTGACAAGACATATTTTTTGCATCTTTCAAGCTTATGCGAACATCTGGGTAACAATCCACACGCTCCTGAAAAACAGATTCCAAATAACATTAAAGAATCTCTGTAAACTGAACGGTGCCTCAAACAGGCTGCTGAGTACTCTGTACTCACACAAAATTAGTCCAAGAGAAATTAAACAGATTCAAATCTCTGTTATTAGTGATTATTAGATCATCACACCTATCACACTAATACCCTTCTAGTAATATACATACAATGACCAATTACTCTATACTGACTTATTTTTTTGTAGTAGTAGTAGTAGAAGGTTCATGAAGAACATACTGTTTACTTTTTTGTGGCAGGAGGAAAAAATTTTGTTATAACTTTTAGCAAGTCACAAAAAAATCCTCACAAAGTCATCTGCTGAAGTCAGCAGGAGACACATTCAGGTAGATGAGAACAGATTCTCTTCTGCTACCTGAATGCTTATCCGGTTATAAACATGTAAAATGTTTCTGATATTTATATAAGCATCAAAACAAATTATATAAGTTAAAGAACAATAGTTTCTATTAAAAAGTATATATAATTATAGTGATTGTTGCACCTTTACAGAGAATTACAGCATTAAAATGATTTGGAGGCCATTTCAGCATTTAAAGTGGAATCTACATACCTTGTATCGATCTTTCCAGCGGCTTCTACAGATTAAGTTCTCAAGACGTGGCTGAATGAAGCGGTCGTCCAAATAACGAAGTGAGAGCAGCATATCCTGTGCATACTTCTTTTGTCTTGTTCCATCTGTTCAGTGAGAATCATTACTAATTTGCTGACCACCCTATGTTATACATGTTTCTTTAGAAAAAAATTTCAAGGGCATTATGCTTCTTCATAATAAGAACTATGAATGATTTTACTAAACTATTATTCAATACATTTGCTACTGTTATCCATAAAAGTGATCCATGCAATCCATGCATCTTGATAAAGGGATATATTTTATTATTTTAAAAGGGGTACCTAAATAAACTCTACAATCAAGTCAAAAGCTCTCATCCCAAATTGAGATCCATTCACTCAGTTCCATTTAAAAGAATGGAAAAGGAGGAAGCATGTGGGGGAATGTCTTGCTTTTTGACCAATCTGTTTAATTTGTTCATAATGTATAAGAGAAGTGGTTGGAATCCATGAAAATAAACTCCTCTGAGCTACTTCAGATCAGAAATTTTGACAACTCTCTTTGTCACTTACAAACAGCACAGAGAAAATGATCTTTACTTCAGCAGCACCAGTCAGATGCCTTGAGTTAGGCAGTGTAAGTACTTCCAAATACTTACTCAAGCAAAATAAATAAAAAAGCATGAGGATGTGTAAACCTACCACTATTTCACTACTGTTTCCCAAATACGTACTGGACTCCAGGAATTATACAGGTCTTCCCTAGATGCAGGGCAACGCACACTGTCCTGGAACTTCAGTGCGTACAGATACAAAACTTAATTCATCTACCTTCCCATGTTTTCTAGCAAAGCTGTTATCCAAAAAAAGCAGAGCTGAGAAGGACCACTGGCTATGTTGCTTTCTATATAAAAGCAGATGTCATTATAGCCACCATAATTGCAATTAACTGTTTTTCCATATTCACTTTACACAAACGTTTGCAGTATGAGCTTGAAGAGGCTGTGCTAGACCACAAAACGAAGTCGCCCCCAATAAAAAGCAAGTGTGAACTCCAATTCTGTAATAGCTGCTCTTGAGTCTAAACTAATGAAGAGATTTAATTCCATTAACTCGGAACAATCCATTCTACATTATAAAAATACATTTTTGTAATGCTAGGCTATGTTCATACAATGTTCACGTACAACCTCCAGCTCACCCGCAGAGCTCATTTACTTCCAGCAACTTGGCAGTAAGTTGTTACATTTTATTGAGTAGATACCATTTGAAATAGAAGGAAGCTATTACAACATCAATCTGGCAGTGTTTACTTATTACTTTTCATAAGCTTGTTTTTACTTGTTGAAGCAAAACAAACCAAACACCCGAAAGAACTAGCAGTGGTAGATGAAAGACATTTTTAGCTCCAAGTGTATACAGCCTTTACTCTGAGGTCTGTGGGGTACTTCGGTTTCTCCATTCCCTCTTAGTTCCTGATGACACCAAAACCTCCACTCTTTGTCACTTTACTGACTCCTTCCACAATCTGACACTAAGAGTCCTCTCCTTAATCCCTTCTTTACAGTGCTTATGAAACTATGTGTGAGATTGTCATTCAGCCCCACCAGGCCAAATGCCAAAAAATACTTCCTCAGAAAGAGTAAGACGAGTACTGACTGCAGCTGATGTTAGTTTATCTGAAATGTTAAAAAAAAAAAAAAAGGAAAAAAATCTGACATCAAGTCATCTACATAACTAAAATAGTTTATTATCTATCAAATTCCTGAGAAAAAAAGCTGTGAAGCACAAGAGACTTTGACAAACCAGCTGACCTTGCAATGTTTTCATTGAGATACCTGCTTTCAAACTAATTTGGTTTTCATGCTGGAACGGTTACTACTGACTAGTAACACAGGAACACATTCCTACATCTCAAGAAGGCATTTTAAGCCTTCTGTGCTTAAGATTTAAGTCTACACATTTTTCCAAGATTACTGTATCATTTTCTGATAAGAGTCCCCTCTGCCCTCCCCCACCAAAGTTAGACAGCAGGAAAAACACCGACTTCAGCACCTTCAGTTCTATACTCTAATCAGGAGAAACACCTTTCCCTAGAGTAAATGGCTCTGTATTACTTTGAATATATTATTATATTATTTAATGCAATTTACTTACCATACAATGAGCTCAGAAAAGTGTCATCAATTGCATTTATGAGGAAAGCCTTTACTATTCTTTTGAAGTGTACATAATGATCACAGTGAGATACTGGGAAGAAAGCAATACAACCAAAATTTACCAAAAGAAGGGGAAAAATCCGAAAAAAAAAGTTAGCCACGTTAGAAGTCCTGTAAGAATTATTTTTCTCCAGTATTCTAAATTTAGAATTTTAAAGCTATTTAAATAGATTTAGAAATAACTTCAATGTACAACATCCACACTCATAGGATTTTGCCTTTAAATTGTGCTTCTCATCCCAATGATCCTACAGAATTTTAGCATACTAAAGACACATGTGCTTCCTGCAAGATGAGTCCACAGTAAGAACTACAAACACTAAGAGAAGTGAATAATTTGTTCTATGAATAGCAGAAAATAATATAAATCAGAGAAGGCCAGGCTTATGTTGTGGTCATGGGTTTTTTGCTTGCATTTTGTTTGTTTTGTTCATTTTTTTCTTTCTTTCAAATTCAGTTCTGCTGAGGTCTTCACTGGGGAAGAAATACCATGAATGCTTGTGACTACCTACACTAGCACTGACTGTGCAGTCACTACATACCTGCTTCTTAACAACAAAATATGGAAGAAAATAACTCACATAAAGTTCTGTTTCAAATCTCTCTGCTCCATCCAGAAACTGGTTTTCATAAAAGAACAACTTGAAGAGTTTTCTTGCTCTATGTAATTTGGCCGAGATTGGCCAATGAAGTCAGAAACCCCTCCAGACCTTTGGTCTCAAGTCTTACCACCACGGAATAAATATACATAAAAAAACCCCAAAAAACCAACCAAATAAAAAAATCCAAGAAATAAAATCCCAAACTGCAAACTCATGGCAAGAACAGAATTTGGACAGATTAATATAGCTGCTTTTAGCATAAACCACAAGATCGGAGGATGGAGGATGATGCTTTCAGGTCTCCACAGGAATGAATGCATCATAGGCAGCCTACTTCATCCTAAATCAGACCAACTTAAAAAAAGTTTTTGCAATAAGGTTGCCCTTCCTCCCCCCCAACTTATACCCTCTTATTATATCAAATACCAAAAGACTGTAAAAGTTTACTGTGGAAATCAGAATGCTTTCACAATAAATTGAAGCCTTTTAGGTATCTGCTTTTAAATATCATATCCTAATCCTTAGCATTTGTATTCAGCCCATTAATTTTTATTACAGTACTACGAGCAAGTTATACATAAAGAATTATCACTAATTTTGATCTTACACTGTGGGATGTACTGTACCAGCAGCTCGCTGTTTGATGGATTTGGCTGCTTTTGATGTGGCTGATTTTCACTCTTCACATGCTCTGTGTTGTCACCGTCGTCATCATCATCATCGTCGTCTTCCTCTTCCTCTACTATAAAATCTTTCATGCTGTCACTGTCAGTTTCACTACCTTCTGATGGTGTGAGGGGCAACTGACAGAGTGGCTCCTCTTCTATTTCTGCTTCACTATTAGAATCCTAATTAAATTTTTAAAAGTACTTCAAACACAAGAATTTTCAGTATTTGCCCGGACAAAATACTACATACACCAGCTAAGATTTTTGACCATCTAATAACACCATTTGTTCAATTAACTAGAAAGCACACATTTCCAAAAAATACATCATTCTGTACTAGATGACAATTACTTTCAGCTTTAAATTAGCTATTTC
Organism: Dicrurus megarhynchus; assembly: GCA_013399195.1. Lineage (NCBI taxonomy): Eukaryota > Metazoa > Chordata > Aves > Passeriformes > Dicruridae > Dicrurus > Dicrurus megarhynchus. Next base: position 3,068,608 of record VXAD01007887.1, on the reverse strand, counting down.
TATGTACCTCTCTTCAGTCTACTCCTAAGAATTAAGCTAACATGAGATCTCCAAGATATTTCAGCAGGTATTCTGCTTCCCGATAAAAATAATTTGATAGATTTTCAGCAGTCAATATTGTTATCTACTTAATGTGACTATTAAAATGTTACAGAACTACTCATTTGTCATGCATTCCAACCCAAAAAACCCCACTGATGTGTATCTCTTAACTCTTCCTCACATTAAATATTTTCTCCAATTAAATTTTAGAGATAAAACCCAGACCTCACAATTTGCACTGCTGCAGGATCTCCGAGCTGCGCTTTGTCTTGCAAGTTCTTTCAATTTTGCAAGCACTTTCTGTTTCCTATTAATAGAAACATTCTCTGTAGGGCATGTTTTATCAGGCTGCTGTTTTCCAGAACTCTCATCGTCATCTATTATACAGCGGCGTTTGGCAGAAACCTTTCTAACAAGTATGTCACTGTCCTCACTTTCATCGCTGTCATACATGACAGAGGTGCTCGACCTCTTACGCTTCCCAGGCACAATGCACTCATCATCACCATCTTCTGTTACTTCCCCACTGTGGTCTTTCTCCTCCTGATCTGAAAGGCTGTTCTTCACAGCCGTTTGGTCTTTTTCATCTGTTTCACTTTCTGATGTGGTAGACTCTTCCTCTTCCTCAGAGGTGGCTGAGGATTCGTCATAGCTGTCAAGCAGTACGAGCTCCCTTCTAGTGCGTCTCCAATCGACTCGGGATTTGGATGACGGCAGTTCTGTCCCTGCTGTCTTACTTCGTGTTTCGTATATTTTGACAGCTGGTTTTTTCCCCATCGGAAGGCTACAGCAACACACCAAAATATAAACCGGTAGAACAAAGCGCTTATTACATCATGCCATTCAAAGGGGAAAAAAAAAAGAGTACATGAGCATACATATTTTGCTCCATATGCTTATGATTTAGCAGTACCATTAAGAGACACACGCGGAAAGCAGCACCACACAAAACTCAGCACGCACAGTAACTTCTTGAGAGGCTACACCTTACTCCAGACACGCAGAAGCGCCCGCGCCCAGCGTGGCTGCACTGAAGGACTCAGGTCTGAGGCACCGCTACCGCTCCCATCGCCGCCTCCCGACACCGGGCGGCGCCAGGGCCGTTGCGGGCCGGTACCGGCCCGGGACGCGCCGACTCGCGCTCCGCCGCCACCGCCCGNCCGTGTTTACGGAAGTGCTGGCGCGCCGCGGTGGGGTTTGGGAGGCGGGTCATGTTTGACTTGGCGCGCGGTGGCTGGCGAAGTGTTGCAGGTTCGAGTCCCGCCTCGGCGCCCTCCCGGCGCCTCACCCGGAGGTTTCAGGCAGCGCAGTCGTGTGGTAATTTAGTTGTTTGTGCTTGTCCTAGGTGCATTCCCGAGAAAAGCCTGCGTGGGCTTGTGGGGTACGGCACCTCCCCAGGAGGGCTGGCAGGGACCACCGCTGGTCTGAGGCGCCCCGCCACAGCAGCTTCCCCAGCAGCCCGGGAGCAAACCCGGTGGGTTTGTGAGGTGTGGCTGAGGGAGCTGGGGGTGTTTAACCTGCAGAAAAGGAGGCTCGAGGGAGCCTTATCGTTCTCTACAACTGCCTGAAAGGAGGGCGCAGCAAGGACAGGACAAGAGGAAATGGCCTCGAGTTGCACCAGGGGAGGTTTAGGTCGTACATTAGGAAGAAATTCCTTCCCTGAAAGGATAGTCAAGCACTGGAACAGGCTGCTCAGGGAAGTGGTGGAGTCGTCGTCCCTGGAAACGTTCAAAAGATGTGTGGATATAGCACCTGAGGATAGGTTTTAGTGAACCCAGTGTTGGTGCTGGGCCGGTGGTTGGGCTTAATGATCTTAAAGGTCTTTTCCAGCCTTAACGATTCTATGATTCTGTCAATAATGAGCTTCTGCCGGTTTTCTGCATAAAGCGTCTTTAAATAGTATGCTGGCTTGCTAATAAGCTTACAGATGCACTTTGATAACAAGATTCATGTCTTAAATTTTCTTTGCTTTGCTTGGTCTCTGGCAGAAAGCTGCTGTTACCTTGGAACTCACTCTGCTGACATGTTTTTGTACTGCTTTAACAAGATCTTGTAATTGCTTCCATATATTTCTTTAAAAACAGCTGCTAACAAAACCACAAGGAGAGGAAATCCTGGAAAAGAAAGACAATTATTTCTCATCTTATTTACGTAATAAGTTTGATATGGTGAATAGGTGTGCACAGGTGGGTTGAATTCCCACCAAAATGTTTATATTGAAAGGATTATAATGGTTATAATTCAAGAATTATATTGCATTAAGGGATTTATAGTCCTGGGCTGACATTTCTTTTAATTGCTTTAAGTTTGAAGTCAGTACGTGAATTTTCACATCAATAAACGGATCAGAGTTTGCCCATGATTTATCATTTCCTCCAAAGTGTAGTGGAACTTAACATTTCAGAGTGCTGCTGTCCCTGGTCGTCATGGCATTTCTTGCTTCCAACGTCGCCACCTTGTGACAAAAGGCATGAAGGAATCCTTCTAGTTTTACTCCTGGAGTACAGCAGATGGAAATAACGTAATTACAGTGAAAATATTGTATGTAACTGAAGAAAATATATAGTAAATACATTTTTTTCCTACTTTAATGACATGAAGAGTTTCAATTATGAACACTGGCTTCTGAAGGACAGCAAAAAAAGTTTTACTATTCACAGTGCTTATATCCTGATTTTTCTGATGGTTTTTCAGGTGGGCCCCAGTCCCAGGGGAGTCTACAGCATGGGGTCATGTGCGTCCTTAGATTTTAGTAGCAGAATTCAGTCAAGAGACAGAAGTTTTCCAAGCAGACCAGTTTTCTTCAAAACTCCTCTCTAAATATCTTTATATGTTCTGTACACACTAAGCAAACTCCTTTGTCTCATGGAAAATAAACGCAGTTGGTTTCCTTGTGTACCATAGCATTTTCCCCAAGTTTGTGCAGTTACTATGCCGTGTGATGGTGACGGTATCTCCCCAGTACAGAGTTTTATATTTTACTGGGCTATTCCAGTCCCATATGGTCTTAGATAACAGAAAAATTATTATATTGAAACCTTTATTTTAAGTGGCAGCCCCCGGTAGCCCCTTCTGTTGCTGGCTGCTTTAGCCATGAGTATTTGCTCTGCTGCTTTCCAACCAGTCTGTTAGTTGTCTGGCTGTTGCTGTGTTCACACTGCAGTTTCTCTGGAGCTTTAGCTCTTCTGAGGTTCAGTGGTGTACAGGGTTATATGAAAATTCCTTCCACAAAACAGACCCTTCCTGCTTGGGGTATTCTCCTTTCCCTAAGGTAAGCAATGGGAAGTTCAGAGCCCGCAGTTCCCAGGGACTGTTTCCTGCAGCAGTGCAGCAGTTGCAAATGCCCCATGACTCCCAGGCATACTGAGCATTAGGCTGGCTCATGCCCAAAAAGTAGTACTGGAATTTACCAGAAAAAAAGAAAAAAATCCGCACAAAACAAATAAAACTATTTAAAAAGCTTTTAATTTTTAAACTTATGGAGAGGTTCAGCCTGGCTGGGACTGGCACAGCCACCAGAGTTGCTCTCGCTCTCTGGCAAATTGTAATAGCTCAACAGTGTGTCAGAGCAGAAGTGGCAAGTCACCTGTGAGTTTGACAAGAGGTTTAGGCAGTGGCACCCACGACAATGAGCTTTAATGCTTTTGAAATAAATTTTCAGCACTACAGTTTCTTAGAAGGGACTTTTTACTGGTGACCAGCATATGTCACCAGGGACTCCCTGTCCCCTCACCAAACGCACTGCTCAGTCCATTTATGTCATGCATTAAATAGAGACACAAATTAACCCCACAATAACAGTTTTATCACCAGAAAAAGCTGCTAGGACTCATAGGGAGGTCCCCAAGTAAGACTATACCTGAAGTGTAGAAATTGAATATAAGGTCATCTCCTTTTCATTTCTTGGTTCTTTTATTCTTTCTCTCTGTCTTCCTTGAACTCAATCTCCTGCAGGGTACATGAAGAGCATATTACAGGGGACTCACTATCTTGCATTTCTATGCCTCCTATTTCTTGTCAATGGAAGACCATTTCCCTAATTTTGGGGATAATCCCTGCAAATGGCAAACCTGCCCAAAAGCCCTTGTAGCTGCTGGCTGACTTTGACCTGATTCTTGTCATTTTGTTGCTATCACTCTGTAGTCAGTAGCAGCAGAGAACTTGACTTTCATATTTATAATTTTTTAAGAGAAAACATTTTAAGATTCCATTTCAATGCCTATTTTAAAGAACATACATCTCCATTTAGAAGAAGTATGTTTCCAAAAAAAGTTTAAGGAGTTTCCTGGAGCACAGAGTTTTCATAGTAATCGTAAAGCCTACTACCAACATCCCTGCCCCCCCCCCCCGCCACTTTTGTGAATAGTACAACTTTCTCAGAGACTGGAATTCATTTCTGCACAGAAGCCTTTTTAAGGAATTAAATGGGGTTTATGAGATCCTTAATCCTGATTCTGGCTCTTTGTGTGGTGTTGAATTTCATAGAAAGAGTGAATTTCAGACAAAAGAGACCAACGGAGTTAACATTTAATCTCTTTTTGAAACACTGAGAGCTTTCTGGTCTTGTGAGATTCTGAAATGATGTTTCATATACAAAAGTTTTCTTTATGTGTCTTGTAGGCTGGGTCACGATTACTAGATGATTTGCATGATATTGTCAGCAGTGCCTTTGGGAGCTCTTGTCCCTGCTATTTAAAAGTCCTAATAGTTGATAAAATGTGTAGTTTACCTTGCCATTTGTGTATGTAAGTTAAAATCTTCAGTACTTGAAGTATATACAATCTAATAGTAGGAGGGTAGAAGGCTGAATGTAGTTAAGGTACATTATCATATTTGAAGGTCACCTCTCTTTTGATCCAGTTCCACTCTAGTAAAACTCAGTTTATTCTATTTTCACTGCCTTAAGATTTCAGAAATACCTTGGTCTTTCAGAACCACATAGAATATGAATTACATTGTTCTGTGTTGAAGTAAGAGACTGGGGAATAAATAGGATTTGGTGTTTATCTGGTGCTGGTATAAGGGTGAGGCTTTCCTACAGAATCCTGGAGAGGTTCTGTTTGAATGATGTCGAGGTTTAGATAATGCTAGCCATAACTGGACCATGTTGATGTACTGAATTTTGAGCAAGAGCAAACCAAGGCATAACTTATTAGCATCCACAAGAACTGTGTGATGAAGGTCAGCAGTTTTGTGCATTGAGGGGAGGGGTATTTCATCCTACTTTTGGAGTTTTTCACCTTCATTTTAATATTTCCAGAAGAATTTGCTTTAACTTTTGTGTGGTTTCTTTTCTCTTTGTCACAAATCAAACAAAACCTCTTGGCAGCATTTCTCTAGCTGGAGCACAGTCTTTTGCCAGGAGGAACGTGGTGAGTCATAATGTGTGACCGGAATAGCTGTGCTGTTAAAATTGCTGAGAGTAGATGGAGTTCCACCCACAAAACTGTGCTTAGGTACTTGAATATATTTGATCTGTGACAGCAGAAACAAGGGACTCTTAGAATGAACTGTAGTGGCAAAAGCCTTTACCTGCCTGTTAGTACATCTACACTATATACCAGAGTCTCTGTACCTGCAAAGGCCTTTCAGCTTTACCTTATCCTTCATTTTTGGCCTGGCTTAATTAATGGCTATTAAAAGCCTTCTTTCGTGTTTTCCTTGCATTACAGATATATAAAGTAAGTATTTAAACTATAACGAAGAGGACACCTGACTGGTTAATCTAACCTGCATGTACTACCAAGAGGATACCAAAGTATATGCAAACAAACTGACATCCCAATACATTTCTTATTGTGCCATTTGTTTCTTATTTAGTTGAAGGAATGAAGGCAAGGTTTGTAAGGAGGTGCAATTTACATATTCTATCTGTAAAGGTTAGAAATCTATTCAATTATTTGCATAATAGCAAAGTCAGAATAAAGGATTGTTTCATCCCAGGGCTGATGGTGGTTCTCCAAGATTTAATATTTGAGTAAAGCACCTTTCATGTGAAGGAATTGCTTGTATTCAGATCCTTGGCAAAAAGGAGAGATACAGGTATCAAGACAGTTGCAGACAGATGGAGTTTTGACTCTTAACCTGCTCTGGTGGAGCCAACAACAAAAGTTCAACTGACTTCAGCCACATGGATTCAGACCCTGAAAGATCAACACAGGAAAAAGATGCGTAGGAAGGTGCACAAGAGAAAAAGAGAAGGCAGGTTTGCCTGGGTGTTCTTTGAAATAGATATATAATATATTTTAAAATGTAATTTTAATTCTAGATTTACATGTTGCAACCATATGAAAAAATTAGATTACATGGAGAGTTCTTTCATTGTTAAAATAGTTAAAATAATTAAAATAGAAGATGGATTTTCACTTTACATATTCATCTCTGAAATTCTTTAATTTTTCCACATCCGCTCTGGTTCAGTATTCTCCCAGCCTTCCTATATATTCTTTTGTATCTGCTTACCGGTGGCCTGTTGCACAGCAATACTGAGTTTAGAGGGCTTATTTTTCATCGTTAAAATCTGTGACTCTTTCAGCATAATTGGGGATATATACACAAAATAACAGTATTAACAACATGTATTACATATCAAAAACACCCAAAAATAAACTGTAGACAAGACAGATGCAAATGCTGGTAACTGGTAAGTAATCAACTGTCATGTTCTTAAACACAAGTTCTTTGTAAATACAGTAACTTCTTGCTTTCTTAACAAGCTATGTTCATCCAATGTTCTTAGCAGCGGTATGGTCTTTGCAGACACCAGATGGCGCAGTGGGGTTTTTCCTCACCCTAATTCTGCATTTAAAATTTACTACCCCTCTTCTCTGTGCTTGTTCCGTCCCTCCTGAAAAAGCCTTTGACTTCATACGAACCCAGCTTACATGGTATTGAGGTTGGGATGTGGTCTCTGGTAAGCCAAAAGGAGAAGCCAAATGAAAGAGTGTTACACAAACCTCATGTCTTGAAATTCTGCCTAGAAATTATCAAAACCACAGACAAGTAGAGGCCAGCACAGGATCTCAGCTGCTGAGGTCATCCACTTCCTTTGAGATTATATAGATCAGAAATATTCAAACCTCTACCACCTTTCCCCACGTGTCCAAATAGTACTTAGTGCAGAACAGCAGCATATTCAGCAAGCTATATTGAAATGAAATGGGCCTGTAAAAAAGAAAGCCGTTTACTACCTAAGCAGTCACAGACTGAATTGCCCCTGAACACTGTGAATGATGAAATAATTTGGTCATGTGAAAGACCTCAAAGACCTATGCCCTTGGAAGTCTCGGCTAGATTTTTATCTTAGATTTCTTAGGCTAATGTAGTTTCTCAGTTCCTTTCCCATGACTTTTCTATTTCTGATGTTATCTAAGCATATGTGACATACTTTCCCATTCAGATCTAGGCGTACATAGTTCATTAACTGGTGCCTTATATTTTAGCTATGCAACATGCTTAAGAATTTTCATGGCTACTTTTTAAGCACATGGGGATATTGGGGGAGAGAAAGAAAGTTCTTGGTGGGGAGTGTTGGTCAAGTTGCTTTTATTAGATATGGATGTTTGCCAGTAGCTCAACTTTAAAACTAGTGCTGACTGTAATTTTCATTTGTTAAAAGGCTTTTGCATTCCCCTCTCCCTTTTTATTTTCGTGTAATTTGGCTTATTAAAACAAAATCTGATTATTACTCTTTATATATCCCCATAAAAGATTTAAACAACTTCTTTCTGTCTGAAGAGAAATCTCTCCCTCTGTCCTACCAATATATTGGTTATATAACCAATTGTGAGCAAAAAAATTCACTTGAGCTTTCTATGATTGGTTACACCACTTTGGAATTTCTTACATTTGTATGTAATGATATGCAATGACAGGGTTTTTTGCCTTCACATAAGGTGCCTCCTTCAATACTAGAGCATAACGTATTTTGAGATGACACTTTTCTTGCAGTATTCATGTTTTTTTGTTCCATTAAACTTAAGTACCTCACACTTGAAGTTGGTAAAATTGTGGTTAAAATGACGTTACATTCCAAGCATCACATTTGCAAACTGCTCAAGAATGTTTGTAGACAGAAGAGTGCAGAGCAGAACACTAGAATGCAATTGTACGATTGCTGGGTCTCTGTTTTGCCCACATAACTTGTGCAGCTCAAATCACAGTGACCTGATGTCAACTGCTCGCAGGGGAGGCACAGAAGGGGTATTTCAGTTTCCACTCACTGTGGCTGCTCGAGTAGTCATTACTTGTATTAGAGAAGCACCTACCAGCTCACACATAGTCCTGCACTGTTGATTATTGTGAAAAGATGGTCTCTGTTCCTTAGAACGTATGATTTAAGGATGAAGTAAGAGACAGAGGGTGGATAATGGGAAACAAAAAAGAACAGAGGGAGACAGCCAGTTATTTATGATTTCAATGACAAGTGGAGGTCACAGAACCACAATTTTGTAAACACCATGAATCAAATCTCAGGGAACTTTGGAATTTGTTTGTTGTTTTGGCTGAAAACATTTCTGTAGCCTTAAGTTATGAAATAATTCCCTTCTTCCTCTGACAGTGCCAGGCAAGTAGGAACATGGGCAGTTATCTCAGCATTTTAGCTGGGAAGCTGAAGAAAGTAGTAGTGGTCAAGAGAAGCTCCTAAAACCTTAATACAGACAGGACACCACTACTGTGCTTATAAAGAAAATTTCGGGCAAAACCAGCTTGGTTCACATACACATTCAGGCAAACTCAGGGTGACCACTTTCTCCACTTGAGCATGATTAATGATTAGTGCTGAGAAGTTTTTTTGCAGCTGGAGAGATTTGCACTCTAAACTGGCTGTAGTTTCTGCCCTAATTTAGACCCCTAGGGTATTTTACTTAGTCAAAATTACCATCACTGTTATAGTCCAAAGCTATATTTAAGCAAACAGCAAAATTCTGTGGAGCACCCTCCAGAAGGATCATGGTGACCAATGGTGGTGGTGGTGATGCCATAATGATTTTTGCTTTTTCATATACTGCTCTCATATCCCCCTCCATATACACTTTTATGCAGCCTTTATATATCCTTAGTGCTTTTAACCCACTTACTTGTAATTCCCTAAGTCTGATAACTCGCTTAGACCCGAAGTTCTGTTAAGCCAAGAGACTAAACATCTTGGAAGCTTCGTAGTTAGGGGGTCAGCAAGCCCCAAACCAAGGTCCTCTCTAGAACATGTTCTGTAAACTAAGATAGACCCATGCAGGGGGGGACATTCCTTACGAGGGGGCTTCTCCTGAGCCTCCCATTGGGAAATCTATGATAGATATGCTAATATGCAAGCTCTATAATTGTATAAGCAAACCATTGTGGGGGGGGCTTTTCCGTGCATTCTCCAGTGTGCACTATCCAACGTGCATTCCGTGTATCTCTCCGGGGGGGGCATTCCTGTGGGGTGCTCCTGCCTGGGCCCAAGGATCCTTAAATAAATACCGAGGTAAAATCCCTTTTCCCCCTCTAACCGTGTTTGGCTTTTATTGTAAGCCCAGGAAAAGGTATCAGTGGGAGCAGGAATGATGGATATTTTATAGCAATCCAGCATAGTAAGGTGGCTGTGGGCTGCAGGTCTTCTAGCCTGCTCTGGGTGCAAGGCTCACAGGGCTGACTTGCTCACACCTAAACCAGGGTGCAAAGGGAAGCAGTGGGGGAGGAAACAGAAGAGAAATCATGGAGAATGGTAAGGAAGAATATACAATGGTTCCCTTGTACGTTCATCTAAGATTAGGGCTGTGTGGCCAAGGGTAGAGGACAATGCTGCCTGACTTGGACGCAGAGTTGCAAAATAGGTAAGTCCCATTCCAGTGAATACCTGACTGAGTCCAGACCTCTTGTGAACTTCAAAATTTGGGAATATATCCTCCTCTCCTGTGACAGTGTTCAGAAAATCTGGCATATCTTTGCTTATGCTGCCTCTGCTGTGTCAACAGAAACAGAATGACCCAGAACAAGCCCTTTTCTTGACTGCCAATGTAAAGTATTTTTATCTTTCATAAAGTATGCCATTTTACTACTTTCTTGTTAGAATGTGGTTCTAGAGAAAGAATCTTAAGAGATTTTTTTAGCATGGGAATTATATTTTATAACCGCAGTCTTTTCAAATAGGCATTTAAATCAAGTTTTTAAAAGTGATTTTTGAGGAAAGGAGGAAGAGCTGTTACTATGGGATAATGTAATGATAACCCTTCCTCATTAGTTGGCAGGTGCTGGTTTGTTCTTTTCTGGTGATTGTAGATTATATAACACTGATTATATTTTGGGACAGAGATAGATTTCTGGATTTATCCAGTATGGTCTCAGGAAACTGCTTTTTTGCTGGGTTTGCTTTTATTCTGATCTGATGAAAAATCAGTAGTTGCTAAAAAGCTATAGTGGTTTGGTAACTATTTGAGAAACTGATTTATCAAAAAAGTGAATTTTTTTTTTGGTACAAAATATGTCATATAAATGGGTTAATTGAAACTACCCTCTGAAGTTAAAGATTGCTCAGAACATTTTTCAAAATTGTGAATATATTAATATTTTCAAAGTTGAGAAATCCCTGTCTCATATTTCAAAATAATTTTGTTTTAAACTATAAATTACTGACAAGTTTTTGCAAATTATACATATGTTCATATTAGAAATCACACATTCAAATTTACCCAAATGAAATGGTTAGTACCTTGCATCATTGTGCCATTTTGGTTAACCTTTTTGTTCAGTTTTAAGGGAGTTTGTAATTTTTTTTTCCCAGTTCTGCATATTCCCCACAGTTTGGAATAAGATTTATTTAAACAAAAAGTTTCAAAGCTTCTCTCATTAAGCAGGTCAATTCCCACTGGTCCTATTAAAATGAAACAATACCGAAAAGAAACCAACAAAAAAGTCTCATTGTCTATATATCTACAGCCTTGGGAGATGAGAGTGGAGGGGAGAGAGAGAGAGATGGAGAAGGGGAAGGATAGAGGAAATTACCACATTTATACTCTTAATCTGATGTAACAGAAGATAAATTAATTTAAACTGCATGGTAGCTTTGCTTTGTAGCAGATCAAAGAAACTTAGAAGGGGCCTGAAAACCAGAACTGTAGCTCACACAAGACTGCTTAATTTGCAGAATAATCTGGGGTTTCGTTAGTCCAAACCCACAAAGCCAGTTCTGCTAACACTGTCCTAAAGGGACCTGCTTCCTCTAATTCAGGCTGTGTGCTGTGAGCTCCCCAGATAGGGACTCTCACTTTATTTAAAGGGTTGATCCCTTCTGCTTCTGGTGCAGTGCTGAAACAAAGTCATTGAAAAAGAGACTCCAAGTCCTCATTCGTGAAGGATGCTTACTCAGAAAAGCCGGGCAGGACTGCCAGGCTGACTCCAGCCCAAAACCTGACGTGGATAGAGAGCCCTGCTGACTGCAGTGCACTTGCATTGCATGGCTCATGCTGTGAGCCAAAGTTGTGATGCATTCGTGTTTCCCTTAGGCTTAATTTGGTTCGACTTTTGGGGAGCAGGGGGTGTTGACATTTTTTGTTTGTATCTTTTTTCTAGTCCCAAGTAATTATTTGGCTTTTTTGCACAGTATATCCTTTTTCAAGGTGACCTTTTTTTTTGTTTTAGGTGCTTGGGAGTGTTGTTCCTGACATGAATCATGCTTGTGCTGTGTCAAAATACCTTTTTCTCTTTTGTGTCTACAGAGAACTTTGTGTGTGTATTTTCACATTAAACCTTTAACACACTGTGATGGGTAACTCTGTCCCTTTCCAGCATGGGATGTGCCCACTAGATGGCACCTGGAACCCGCGCATTGACAACTGCATGCCCCGAATTCCAAGGCATCTCAATTTGCTATGCTGAAGTGATTTTTAGTTAACACACCCACTATGTTTTCATTAATACTGGCCAAATGAGATTACCTTAACCTCGATTAATAAAACGTATAATCGCTTTGGAAATATTTGGAGTCGGAGACCTGCCAACTGCTTTTTTCTTTCTCTTTTTTTTTCACCCCCTGGATCTCTCAGTAATCAATACAAGAAACTAAAATGCAAATCACGCAAAGTGTCTTGCATTTCACATCTCTCAGCCTCCCTTCCTGCCTTTCCTTGCATAATTTAACCCATCCTGGAAATCACGGTTGTCAGCGCACTAGTGAGGGAACCATCAGCAAAACTTGCTCTTTCTTGGGACTTTTAACGGGGAATAAGTGAGGCAAATGCACAGAAAAGCACCGCTGCCACCACGCGCGGCATTACCGGGGGAAAGGAAGGGCCGGACGGTGGCACAGTCCCGGCCAGTCTGGGGACTTCTACTGACAAAAAAATGTTTGGGACCCTGGGACGAGGGCGAGAGCCGCGGCCGTCGGCGCGCTGCGCCTCGGGGCCGGCAGGGGCCGCTGCTGCCCCGCGGGAGCCGCTGGTCTGAGCCTCCGCATCCTCCGCATCCTCCGCATCCTCCGCATCCTCCGCATCCTCCGCATCCACCTCCCCGCGAACGACCGGGGGGCCTGCGAGAGTCTCCTCAGCACTGCGAGCAGCACCTCAGCGTGGGTTCCTGCCCATACTTCACAGGAAAAAAAAACCCAGCAAACCAACAAACCCAGGACATTTTTATTATTTTATTTTATTTTATTTTATTTTATTTTATTTTATTTTATTTTATTTTATTTTATTTTATTTTATTTTTTTATTTATGTTGTTTGCGCAGGACTGGCCCCTTCCCTTACAAAGTTTTCAATATTCTGTAATCAACCACCAGCATCTGTTTAATTTCAATTAGTTTATTTATTTTACAGTTGTTCTGTGGGGAGCAGGCACATCTTAGAAGCAGGTTAAGGGTGTTCCTGTTTTGCATGTTGAGTCTATTGTGATCTTCTATAACAGTCAAATAGCCTCTCGGCTCAATGTTGAAATAAACAGGTGCACCTAAAACCAAGATTTGCTATTACTGCTCCAGGAGATGTATTTTGCAGTACATCTGTGGTTGTGTCATCTCCACGTTTCTGTGTTGCAGGTATTTAATGATAATTAACTGAACTGCAAAGCACTTGAGTGCATTTTAACTCCAAGTATACAAGCAGCTCTCCTGAAGTCAACAATTCCCTTCAAGGACTTTAAGTTAATCATATGCTTAAATTCTTGACTATGTCTTCAATCACCACATCACAACCTACAGAGGAGCTGTGAAAAGTATTATGATTAAATATGAGGTAGGGAAGTCCAGGCTGAGATCAAGGCCCGTGGCTCTGGAACAAGCTTATTCCATCGCGGTGCTGCTGGGCACAGGATCCTGGATTTGGGGATCCGAACATGAAATCACTGCTGATCTCAGTAGTCTGCCTGAAGATTAATGGCACTGTCCTGCTGGAGGGGCTGTCACAGCATGTTGTAAATCTACTGTCAGGTCGTATGTAGACACTAAAGAAACTGCAAAATGCTTTAACAGAGCCTGGATCTACACTAATGGCCAACTTGCAGCATGAAATTCCCTGCTTACACACATTCCTCCTGCAGCTTCAAATACCATCAGACTTTGTGTAAGCTGATCCATGTTTAAGTCAGCTGACATTGATTTAAAAGGATAATCTCTACAAAAGTATTGACCTCTGCATATGAAAGAACTAAAAAAACCAGCAGGGAACACACTGTGAAACTAACTCCTGAGGCACTCACAGGCTTTGTCTTGCCTAAACCTAAACCCAGCTGTGCACTGAGCCCACTCTGGATAAACAACCACTGCCTACATGAAGGCTGCATCGTCAGCTCTGCAAAGCAGTAGCCTGAAGTATGGTGTTCGTGTGCTCAAATCCTGATGAGATGTCAGGATTAGCAAAACGTGGGGGAAGGTNGGAAGGGAAGGGAAGGGAAGGAATCATTGATAAGGCTACACAATATGCAGGGGATAACAGTAAATTTTACATATGGTTTTAAACATAAGAGTAATGAATACAGTGTGAAGGCAGATGGCTGGGACAGAGCAAGTAGTGTCTGCTTCCCCTTGATTTAGAGGTGGACAGTATGTGAAAGTCCTCAGCTAGACAGTTGGAGCAGTGAGTCATGGGAGGCTAAAGTTCCTTCTCAGTCACTTTAAGTTATTATTTGGACCTTAGCAGTTTCAGTAATAACTGAAAATATTTTCATTATATATGCAAGATAATGCCCATCTCAATCTAACTTAATCCAGTCAAATGGCTGGTCTGTCAAATGGAGGCAAAATGAAATAGAATTAACCCATTATTTGGCTCAGTACTGGAGCCAGTCCTATTTATTATGTGTACCAAGGATCTGGATGAGGGGATCAAGTGCACCCTCAGTCAGTTTGCAGATAATACCAAGTTGGGTGGGATTGTTGATCTGCTGGAGGACAGAAAGGCTCTGCAGAAGGATCTGGACAGGCTGGATTGATGGACTGAGGCCATTTTTATGCGGTTCAGCAAGACCAAGTGCTAGGTCCTGCCCTTGGGTCACAACAACCCCAGGCAGTGCTACAGGCTGGGGCAGGGGCTGGGAAGCTGTCTGATGGAAAAGGACCTGGGGGTGCTCGTCAACAGCAGCTGAACATGAGCCAGTGTGTGCCCAGGTGGCCAAGAAGGCCAATGGCATCCTGGCCTGGATCAGCAATGGTGTGGCCAGCAGGACCAGTGCAGTGATTGTCCCCCTATACTCAGCACTGCTGAGGCCACACCTCAAATCCTGTGTTTAGTTTTGGGCCCCTCATACAAGAAAGATTAAAGGTGTGGAAGCACCCATCTGGAGACCTGAGGCACTCTTTAGAGAGGTGCTGCTTACTGGTGGCTCATATCAGGGATGCCACTGAGAGACCACCAAGCCTTGTAGAGGACACTGACTATTATCCTCTGCTGTTGTTTCATGTGGTACAGTCAGGAGCAGTCTGAGGAGTATCAAGAAGGGTTACATAACCCTAGGATTGCTGATAAGGGCTTCTGGAGCACAAGTAGTAGACTCTATGATTATATTGGATTCTCTTGAATTTAGTCAGAGACAGGCATCTGGTAAACATCAGTAAACTCATTTTATTATTGGCAAGCAATTTATTGCATATTGTTTTCTACTGCTTTAAAGTTAGCTCAAAAGGTAAATTAGAAACAGTCTTAAAATATTTTGCTTTGTAGATAAACACTTCAAAAATAACAAAAATGGTTAATAGATTTAATTAATATACTCTTAGCAAACCTATTGAGTACAGTCTTCTGATTCAGATGGATAGCTCAGAACTCACAAACCTCACCTTTTTCTTTCCCTACTTCTATTCTTGTTGTAATATTTTGTTTAGAAAGTGAAAACAGATTTCACACTGCTGAAAAGCCAAGACAAACTCCGAAGGGTGTTCATCTCACCGTTGTGAAAACACTTGAAGTTACCAGAGCCTTTTTCTTCCCTTAATTTTTCAGGTTGTACAATATGTAAATTGGCCAGAATACTCTGGAGAGTTTGTTTTGGGAGTTCTCCTGAAACCTGTGATGTCTCACACTTTTGATTCCCTCCTGTCTGCAAGTGCATGTGCAGCACAGTGCCACAGCCTCTCTCCCACTTCCTGACTGGTATTTTTTTAACCTGACTTCAAGCACCTACCCTGCAGAGGTAATTTTTTTTTCTCCGCTGAGCTGTCCAGGCTTTCTTAGTCAATGGAAACAAGAGAAAGGCATTTCTAGGGCATGAGTCACCTTACTGTAATGTACACAACTAAAATCAGGTAGAGTGCTTTTGATTTAAGAGGAAATGTGAAATGTTCCAGGGTCAGGATATTAAGAATCAGTGAAATTAGGATTTCAGCATTCTAGTTTGATTTCTTTCTGCAAAGGGAATACATTTGAGTACTGCTTCCTTATGGCTCTATGTTGAAAGTGTAATTCATTAATAATTCTGAAGTGTCTGGAGAGTTGGGTTGCACTGGGTAGGTAAGTATAGGGATATCTAGGCAGCAAAAACATTTAGAATGAATCATGAGTCTGTGCATCAAAAATGAGGTTCATTAATCTCAGAACTGAAATTAAACAAATGTACTCATTGAATAGACAGATTAATTTTAACAATGTCATTGCCACTCTGTGTTTCTTCCTTGAGGACAGGTAGAAACCCAAGGCAAATAATTTTGCCAAGCCATGGGCCATCTGGGAGAGAAAAAGCTGCTCTCAGATCCCTGGATTCTCCGTAGTGCACATTGTGCTACCAGGGTGTTAGCAAGCCAGCATTCCCATGCTATATTAGAAAAAAAAATGTTTCACTCATATCATTGAGGCTTAAGATGAAACACAGTCTTTTGGCAAAGACACATAACTAAGTGTCATGAGATCTGTGATCTCTTCCCAGCTCTCTCTCAAGTCTCTACAGCTTACTTTTTCAGATATGAGTGACTTAAGTACCTAAAGCTGTAGGCAGAGAACACAGACAAATGACTGTGTTTCTTTAGGACTGCTGGGTCACTGAAGCTGAGTTTGAAAATTAACCTCTAGCTTGTTAATTCTTTGAACTTGTTATGAAAGCTGATGGAAGGTACTGTATGAGTACCAAGAATAATTATTCTGTAAGTGTAGCTGTTACAGTGTCAGAAAAAGAATATTCTGAAAGATCCTCAGCCTATTTTTTTTTAAAGTATGGAAAGGCATCAGTAATCACAAAATGCCTCTAAAATCTCCTTGAAGTGTTAAAAAGCCAAAAAAGACAGCTCAGCTGAACCTGGAGTGATTCTGCCAATAAGATATGCAAAGACTGACTTCCAGCAGATTTAGGTTTATTACAGCCCCAGCTAACTCATCCACTGAGAATCTCACTTTTCTGGCCCACCTGGTAAAGCTGCTGTATGTGGACCACAAAATGTCCCAGATCACATCTCAGTTGTTCTAAATGCACATTTTGGCTGGTGCGGGGGACAGCGCTAATTGGTTAAGTATGTTCTAGTGTCTGGCCGCCAGCTGCCAGCCACAACATTGCACAGTGTTGCCTTAATGCTGTTTGTTCCAATCAGTTAATTTGTCTGGATTATGAACTCTTTTGCCATCAGGAAGAGAAAAGCACTTTAAGGCTATTTCGACCCGTCTGCTCTGCCTTCCCCTGTCAAAAGTCTAATTTGCAATTAGGAATTTCAGCAGCACTTTCATGTGCTCAGAAAGCAGCAGAGCAGAGCTTCCAGAGAGATTCATTTCCCATAGAAATAGAGGTATCAGCAATTCCCAAGAAGCTGGTCTTTATCAGAAGTTAGTAAATTGTTAGTATTGTCGTTTATGGGGCTATAAAAGTGCACAGAGCCGAGTTGTCTCCTCCAGAGACCGGCGTGGTAACATGTGCCTCACATGGTTGGTTCCTCTCAGGCTGGAGGCAGCCACACTGCTGTGGGATCAGGAAAGAACTCTCTGCTGAGAAGCCCCAAGCTCAGGGTGGGCCTGTCCTTTATGATGCCCTAATAATGTGCTGGTTAGTGTAAAATAGGAAGGACATGCATGAAATCCTCCCTATTTCCTACAGGACTTGCTGCTAAAGTTCTTCCTCTACTTATGCAGCTGTGCCTTAACCTTTGCTTGTTCCTCATCTCCTAATTTAAACATTATTTTCCTAATAAGACCCCAATTCAGGAAGATGCTGATTTGCCTCCTGGAAGGGCACTGATTTTTCTATAGTTCCCATCTATTTCTTCCAGCAATACCTTTGAAATTATGGCCTTAGTTTATTAGTTCTGTTGTTCTTATTATTGGTACAATGCAAGATTTTTCCAAATGAGTGATCCGTACTTCCAACGGTGTTGTTTTATAATTAAATCCTGGGGCCATGCTTTCTAAGGGATCTCAGTCCAATGAGTAATTGCTCATTGAAATAATCTGTAAATAAAGAAGACAGGGATGAACAGACTGGCATGAATACAGAAGGTAGGAATCACATTCTTACAGGTAAAAGTCCTGGTAACTCTCCCTCTCTGAATTAATTGCCTTGAACCCTTTTATAGTCAGTGTAGGAAGATGAATTATTCTAGGGTGCAATTCCTGTCAGCCTAAAACCGATTAGATAATTCGTGCCCAAAAGTACCTGGTTTACTCAAGTGACTATGAAACAAGCCCAGAATGGCTACATCAAATGTAGATGTTTACACTGTAAATATCTAAAATGAAGCTAAATGAATATTAGGGTGAATATGTTTTGAGGAAAAAAGCCGTTGTCTTTCTTCTCAAGTTGTGGGGCAGTTGCAAAGAAGTCCCGTGGTAAGCCCCAAATCCTATTAACTGCAAAATTAGAGTACTTTCCTCTTTTCTCTGGCATTGTGCCATCCTTCCCATGTCCCTCTCAGTCCTGGGGCTGACAGCAGCGGGGCTGGAGGGAATGTCAGCAGCCACCAGTGTCCTCAGTTCTTATCCAGCAGGGTTTGATGGTTGGAGATCCCTTCTTCATCTATTTTGGGGTCAGTTTGGGTTTATGTTTCACTGTTTTCTTAATACAGCCTGCATTACAAGGACTTTATTTTCTTTAGTCCTCAATTATTGAATTTTGCAGTCCCTTTGTTATATCTAAAGTGGTTTAGACAGTTGCCTGCCTGCAGTGACCACTGACTGACCACTGGGATTTGTATTTACAGTCTGGGACCTCCAGTACACCCTGTCTTTGCATTCTTGCAAGCCATATTTTATTCACAGGTAGTTTAATCTACACAGAAAATCTACTTGTTATCACTATAAACTAGAGCTAACTCAAAGCAAACCCGACTGCTGGACATTTCCTCCCCCAGCTAAATAAAACAAGCTCATTATCAGCTTAGGCCAGGACAAGCCCAAACATACACTGACACCCTTTTCTGTCAGGTCAATAAAAAACATGTGGCCTTTTAGTAGGAATGGCAAAAAAAGTAGTATTTACTGGGCTACACCAAACACCATCCAGAAGCTGTTTGGCTGTGTTTGCACAGTGCTGTGCCTCATCTGTTGTGCTCCAGAAGTCGTGTAGCTGTGTTGACACTGCTGTGCTAATACAGCTACACAACTGCTGAGCAGCGTTTAGCTTGCGTATGCCCAGCTCAGCACACGGACAGAGAGAGCTTCCATCTGTCTCCAGCCGTCTTTAGAGGCACGCCCACAGTCTGTCTGCCT
This sequence comes from Dicrurus megarhynchus, assembly GCA_013399195.1. NCBI lineage: Eukaryota > Metazoa > Chordata > Aves > Passeriformes > Dicruridae > Dicrurus > Dicrurus megarhynchus. Next base: position 3,049,479 of record VXAD01007887.1, on the reverse strand, counting down.
CTTGTAAAAATGCAAGCAAGTAAGAGGACAAAGGTTCTGGAAGTGTTTCTTCTAGTGATGGCTTTGTGTTTAGGAAAGCCGTCCGAGTAATTCTAAATGCCTGGGTTTTTGGAACACCTTTTTGGAACACATTTGGAACATCCAACGTCCTGATCATTGGCTGCCTTGAAAGTGGTTTCAGCAGGCATTGTCTAACTGATGGAACACAGATCACTAGTCCCCTAAAAATGTTTATTTGTGCTTCTAGTTATTCAATAGCAAAAGTCAAGGATCCATTTGAAAATTAGGCATCTTCTTCAGTAATTATAATTTCCAATATCCTGGCATGATATTTTTAAAATGCAATTGTGGGATTACTGTACTGACAAACCGGAATCTTTCTAATTGATTAAATGACTCCCCACTACCAATGAGAACAGAATACATACTCTATTATAAAGTTGACAATTACCATATATTTGAGCATTTCACAGTCCACTTAGTCTCCTGATAGAGTTCCATGAATGATCTCCCCCCCTTATTTCTTCCTGTCTAGCAGATTGTTTTAGGAAGTGTTTAAACACCAAAGCAGGTGATAAAATATTTCTGGTAATCCTTTAAGGTGAATTATAAGCTTCTGGGAAGAAGGGTTGACTTTCATTTAAGGGATAAAATACAGCCAAGTTCAACAACCATGGAAAAGTAGCAGCCACCTGACAATAAACAGCCAGAGACACACTAAAGGGATTGGTAGTTTTGTCCTAATTTACTTTCGTGGGATTCACTTGACTATATAAATATCATAAAGATGACTACCTTTCAGCTGGTTCTCTTTCAGGTGAATGTAAAGAATGGTGGCTCCCAGGGTTAAAGTCACCATGTAGTGAAACGGGCTTCTAAACTTAACCTGGCGAGTCATGTTCCACATGTTCCTTTTTTTTTTCTCTCTGCTATCATGTTAGGCTCTGATGACTAGCTTTGATGTAGATGCCTACTTTATTGACATCTGAGGTTAGATGTGATAAATTCTATATGCATCCTAAAGGCAATGCCTCCTAGCTAGAGTTTCCCGTGATGAATATGGACTTTTATAAAATGCTGGACACACATGGCACTGAAGTTGTGTCATGCGGCTTCATTTTAAGAGGCTAAATCAGATGAAAACAACACAGACACATGGCACCAGTACATAACTGATGCAAGCTCATCCTGCCAATTCAAATGGATTGCTTTTCCTTTTTGAAGGGATGACTTTGTGCCAGTGGACTCTGCTCCAGGGCAGAAACTGTCTCATGTCATTCTCCTTTTACAGTGGACTGGGTATTGATTATCTTTTCCAAGTGGCAAGGAGTTGATGTAAATACCTTATCATTTCTTTTTCTAGCATGACATAAATACAGTCACGTGCTCTTGCCTGACCCAGATCAAATTTTTGCTGTTTGGTAATACATGGTATCAATGAAGGTGGAACCAAGGTTGTTCTGTAAGGGCTTTTATTCCTACGCAATGACATCTGCCATCTGGCTTGTCTCCTGATCTGTGCTGGCAGACCCCATTTTGAACAGTGAATAAACCTTATCAGGTGCAGACATATTTCTGTTCATTGATCCTAGTCACCTGCTTAACTCTTATTTATGCTGTCTGACATGTCTTTCACCCCAAGGAGAGCTCCTTTCACATGATATGTGAGGAATGTGGCGGACATGTTCTGGCATCTTCCAGTGCTGATGCCGGTTCCATAATAAGCTTCATACTCTGAGATGGCTGCTACTTTGAAAGCTTTATTGACCTGATAAATGTTCCTAGCTCATGTTAAATGGGCTGTGAGTTTGATCCAGATGGCTTGCTGGATATGGCTTTGAGGTCAAAAGCTGCTGACACTTGAGCCAGTAATGTGCATAAGCTACAGCATCTGGGATCCAAACCATAATTCTCTTGCTAATCAAACCAGGCCTCTGTTAGCTGCTGGTGGCTTTGCAACATGAATTTCTCACTTGATACACAAACCAAAAGAAAAATACTTGTGTCTAATAACTTAGGATAATTGATGCAGGGAAGACTATCAGAAGATATTCTCCCTTTCCTTTTCATTTTCCCTTGCACCCACTAAGGTATCCATGTCAACACTGAACATCCTATAAATAGATGGTGCCATTTCTCATCAATGCTGAAAAAAATTTCCCAGAGTTATACACATTTTTAAATCAACTTGAAGTTTTGTGTTCAGACAGAGTAATAAGACATCACACTTAAATAGAAAATAAAGAATATAAAATTGGGCCAGCACACCCAATGTTCTTGCTGACAGACATAATTTGTTTTGCTAGAAGGAGATATGTCAAACAAAGCTTTGGTGAGAACAGTAGAAATATTTTCAGTCAACAGAGTAGAAATTCTTAGCAAGTTCATTTTGATTTTGATCACACCTTTCTTCCAGTACTCCAACAAAAAATGCATAGCTAGTAAGTGGTGCAAGACAAAACAACACTTAAATCAAATAGCAAACAACTTTTGAAAAGTACAGTTCTTATTCATAATTCTATGGTTGCACAACAGTGCAATCCTTCTTTTCTGGGAGAATCAGCTTTCCATATGACTAGTGTGTCTACTCAGAACAGTTCATATTTTAAATATGAAAAGCTTGCTAACCTGTATTGGTTGGGATGAGAGGGGTGGTGGTGGTGGTCAAATTTCTTGGGAAAATTAGACAGCTTCCAAGACCAGTGTTTTTTTGAAAGTGCCGCTGAATGGCCCTTTTTAAAAAAGACCTTTATCACAGCTAAAGTGTCACTTTTAACTCCATACTGTCCACCTATGTACCAGCTTTTCCAAGAGCCATGAGCCTTCCAAATAGCAATTCTAAACCTTGAAAAAAAATCAGTAACCAGTCAAGGTTATGGGCAAAAGGCAAAACCCCCCAGTCAGTGAGGGCTAAAGTAAAATCATGTTTGTGGACCGTGTGTGACCAGGAAGTAAGTGGAGCCATCGGCAGAGAGCAGAGGAGAGCGGCGGGCATCCACCAGACTGGGGCTCCTGGTTCTGTTACAAGGCAGTGCTGCCACGGGCTGCAGGCTTGGTGTGAAGGTCCTCCTCCTCCTCCTCTTCCCTCCAGTCTGTAGCACCCCCAGAGTCTCCCCGTCCCGCACACACCGCGGGCTTCCATCAGCTGCCAGCCCTGATTTCCGTGGTGATGTTCCAGCCCCTTCTGAGCCCCTCGCCTCTGTGTCCCCCGACAGTGGGGACGGGCTGGCATCAGCCACCACTGGCACCCCCAGAGCTGGGGTGTGGGAGCCCCTGGTATCCCAGTGGGTGTGCTGGCTCCAGGGTACCTGGGAGGGTGGGAGGAACACCTGCAGGGAGCATCCGAGGGGACGAGCCTGGCTGTTGCCAGCAATGCCCAGTGCCAGGGCAGGGTGCAGGGGTGCCCGGGATAATGGAGGTGAGCCGGTGGTGGTGCAGAATCGCTTTCCCTTCCCTGGCTGGGGCCATGCAGGGCTCCTGTCCAAGCACATCCCAAAGAGAAAGTGAGGCCCTGCTGCCCTGGGCCAGCAGGGATAGAGGTGCCAGGCACTCTGGAGCAGCGGCAGCAGTTCGGGGCATTGCTGGTTTCATGGGTGGGCTTGGGGGAACATGAGACCCCTGAAGGGTTAATTTCAATTGGAACTGCACAGTAGTGGTAAACATAGGCTGAGGGAGGATCTGGCATGGAGGATAATTTGGTCTAATGGTAGGGAGGAATTAGTGTGGTTGGAAGACTCCTCTCCATGGAGTGAAGCAGCCCTGGGTGCTGAGATAAGGAACATTCAGCATTGTCTTGTAGCCATCCTGGAAAGGGGAGCACTGTGGGCCCAAGCTCTAGGGCCACCACTGGGCCGCAGCTGTTCAGTGGGATGGACCAAGGGCTGAGCTGACCTCCCCTTTTCTCCCTTGGCCCAGCACATCCTTCCCTCCCTTTGACTTGCACAGGCCTCAGCTTCATCCTTCCTTGCCTTTGTATGACCTAAGCTCTGTCTTCTCCAGGACACCCAACCCAAAACTTCTATCCTTTCCTGACCCTCCTTCCCCATCCCTTTGCTAAACCTCTCCTTCCTGTCCCTTGCTGAACCTTCCCTAACATCTGATCTACGACTGGGGTCTCAGCAGAGCTGAGTAGAAGGGGAGAATCACCCCCTCCCTTGACCTTCTGGCCAGACTGTTGGGGATGCAGCCCAGGACACACTTGGCATTGATCTATAGTGAAGATGATTCTAGGTTGTAGATAGAAGTTTTTATTTGTCCTGTCCTTTTGCAAAGGTGACACTTCTTTGACTGACATTTGAGAAGCTCTGGTAGGGCTTAAGGACATCTGCTGAAGAAAGGATTTCCCTGAGCAGTAAGGAGGAGGTCTCATCACTGTTTTATTCTGTTGCCCAATGAATCTGGATGTCTTCTTCCACTTTAGTAATTCTAGGATTCTGAGGCATGCTCTAGCGTAATCTGGTTTGAATATTTACAAGCCCTGTGGGTCTCCTCTCTTTAAGGAAAAGGCAGAGGAAAGTCCATCGTAGAGCATCATTGCAGTGTAGCTTGGTTCAAGCTTAAGTAGGTATGCGCACAGCATCAACATCTCAGCTGATGTAAATAGGCTTGGCCTGTGTACTCATTTGGGTGATACCAGTCTGTGCAAAAAGTGTGGGATAATTCAGTTCTGTGGCATGGGAAAGATTTGATGTTCTTCACTCCCCCAGTGTGCTGTCAGCAGCAAGGGACATTCCTTCATTAACTTCTGCTGTGTTTAAGTACACCGAGTGTTTTAATAGTCAACTTTGCTGTGGGAGTGTGTCCCTAGAGGAGAGTATGGCTAGCAGAAGGAAACATTTAACCGAAAAAAGCAAGTATTCTCTGAAAACTGGAACCAGTTTTCCTTATCTGATAGGAAATTGAAAAGTTATGGGATGTCCTTTTGTTTCCAAACTGGAAAGAAACATGGTTGAAAACTGAAATCTAATGTGAGTAAAGCTATCACATTGGCTTGTTCATTTCAGATTTACAGTTAAGACTATTTTATGTGTTGTAAAAATGTTTTTAAGCAATAATTTCAAACAATACTTCAAAATATTTTAAAGAATCTTCCATTTTTTTTTCTTCCAAGCAAGATTTAGACTTTGTCAGGGAGTTGTCCCACGATGTGCTTAAAAAGTCCCAGCATTTCCAAAGGGGTGAAATGCTCCATTAGTTTTGTAACTAAGTGTAATTACTTATATTTTTATTTCTTATGATCTGCATTTAATTAATTTTGAACTCCTATGTATCTCACTCAGAGGAAATCTTCAGCATTAGCTGTCTATTTTAGTGGGGATTTTTATCTAGGTGTCATAGATGGGAAGTAAATGTAAAAGGTACTTCGGATGTAAAATAAACATTCATTTAATTCCTATGGTAGGAACGCATTTATATTTCATAGTTTCTAAATTCAAAGTACTGTAATATCTAGATCTGGATGGCTGCTTTCAAGGGGAAATGATAAACAACATTGTCCCTTGCAGTTAGATAGCAATATTGAGAACAGTCCATTCAGCAACAAATCAAAAGATTTATATTAAAAAGGAAAGTCACATTAATCTTGCCTTGGTTGCACCAATGTATGAAACTTATTTGAAATAGAAGGTAGAAACAGTAACCTGCAAAAGAGGGTGATTACACTTCAGCCTAGAGAAGCGATGATAACATGGAGATAGGAAAGGAACTGTCTGTATCTTGGAACTGTTTTTTTTCTTCTGCATTGAAACAGAAAACTCAGTATCTGCAATAACTGACTGAAAGGATGAGCTTGTCTGATGTTATGTGTGTATCCTGCTTCATAGAGTACATGGGGAGAGATGCATTGCAGTATGTAAAGAGTCTTTGTCAGATATAGAGTGCTTTTGATCTTGGTATTTTATCTTGTGTGAATTTTTGTGTAGCGTGGCTTTCATATATATGGTGTGGAATAGTGTGTTTTACTGATAGTGAAGGAAAAGTGAATATCTAATGCAGCGTGCTAAATGATGTGGATATGTGGATATACAGCTATTTGTGGGTTTTGTGTTTTTATTTAGGTATTCCTGAGTGCAGAAGAGCAAATAAAAATTGTAACTGGTAGGTAGATTTTCATTATTTTAACTCACTGTTTCATAGTAGCAGATACAGATAACAGGTTTACGATTGTTTTCCTTAGACACTCCCAAATTCAGGTAGGATAAAATATTTTCATGGTCTCTATTGACCAGGACTTGTGAGCTTTGGGTTAAACTTTGACAGTCTTATTTTCTGATTACTTTTTCCCCACTTCTTCCATTTAAAATGCAGTGCATCTGATTGGTTATAGCAATGGGTGTGTCTTATCCCGTATGTATTTAATTTCAACACAGTGACATCCAGTGCCAGCAAGGGGCTCCCAGCATTATTACAGTACAAATAATAAAAAAATACAGCCTTGGTGTGAGTTGGTTATTACTACTCAAAAGCAATACAGCAGGTTTGTACAAACTATTTTTTATCTCCCAGGAAGAAGTTTTCACTGAGACAAAGAGAGAGGATTATCACTTCATGAATAAACAACTGTAGGGGACTTTTCAGATAAAAAAGCAGACACTGCAAAAGGCTTTCCGGGAATAGAAAAATTTCTTTTGTTAAATTTTCTAAAGGACACTGTGTTCCTTGCCATTTTACCTCAAAAATATATTTCTCCATCTATGAGGAAATTTGTTTTCCAACTTGGTGAAGTATGGTAGGTTTTTAGAGCTGTTATGAATCTTGTGCAGGAAACATGGGAATGGTTCTGATATATGACAGACGTAGTGCAACTACTATGATGTAAACCATTCAAGGAACTCATATTTTTTCTTTCTCCTTTGCTTTGTTCAGAGAACCCTTCGCTGTGTATCATCAGTCTGGAGTTACAGAGCTCCAAAGCTGTATGTCAGAAAACTCAGAAAATGTCACCGGTTCCATCTCATCCCTCATGTAACTCCATGGATTTGGATGAGATTATAGCAGGAGTAAGCTGAGCCTAGTGATCTTCTCTGAGCCTGCTTGACTTCACGAGATTCAGCATGAGGATTTGTAATGCTAAACTGTCAGTAGAGGCCAAAGAATTGTGTAAGTGGACTGGAGGAGTTAGGAAATAGGGAGGGGGAAGGCAGAAGAGAAAGTAAGGAAGGAAGAGAAAGCTGATTTCAGATGACTGTCATCTTTGCCTATATCCTTTCCCTTTATCCTTTTCCCCTGCTTTTGTTTGGTTTTCTTTTTGCCATTCTTTTATTAATTTTATTTTCATGGTTCGGTTATTTTAGCCAGCCTTTTCTCTGTGGTGCTTGTTCAGTTTTTTAGCACTGTCATTTGAACAGCTTTTAACAGCTACACATATTAATCAAGTGACAGGGACCCCCTGGGGGAAGTGATTCAGCCTTTTAGCAGCACTTGGGAAATCTCCTTTACTCTGATTCCATGGAGCTCTGCATATGCTTAGTAGCAAAAAGGAGCTGTTAAAAAGAAGAGTTTGGTAGGTCTAACGCAGACCAGGTAGAGACCTTGGTCTCTGGATCTACTTAAAAAGAATAAACTCTCTCCGTGAAAGGAGAAAATCTGGACTAGATGCAGGGTTTACTGATGTTTGTGAATATTGTGCTGTTGTGGTTGTTATGTCCCTGTTAAGTACATTACTGCAGTGCCCAGACATTGCTATCCTGGGCTATGACTTGTACATGATACACACACTGGCCTTAAAGCTGAGCTCTTGTTCTGGGAAAGGCTCTCCTGGATGAAGATTATGTTTTTGAAGTGAGCAAGAGTGAAAAAAGTAGTAGGTTTGCAGTTCTTCTCTGAATTTTTTTTATTATCGGGTCTTGGTGACATTTTCAGGAGCAGATAGGAAAAGTCAAATTAGAAAGCAATTTGAGCTTTCCACTCTGCACAGATACTGGATTTAAGCTCTTGTCTGACTCAGGGTTATGATTTTGCAAGTATTTTTCGGGAAATACCTTTTTTAAAGATCACTTTACTACTTGAAATCGTATATTGCAAAAGAAATCTTTTACAAGATCAGATGAGCACTCCTTTTTCAGCGGGAACTTTCAATAACACAGGACAAAAAGTGAAGGCTTTTCTGTGTTGTGTTTTGCTTTCTGTAACTTTACAAAGATCGTGGTGGTAGTGAATGCTGGGCTCTCAGTAAGGATAAGAGGCAAGCAGAGTGATCTGTGAAAGACTCTCCTTCTGCTATGAAGTCTGGAGGCTAAACACATTTGAGGAAATAATGTTTAACGCTATGCAAGGAGATTTGACGTGCAGTTCCCACTGCAGCAAAGTCTCCATGTAGGGTTTGAGAACATGTTTCCTCCGGAAGGAGGCAGTTTCTGAGTATGCTCCTAACAAAACAAATGACTATGTTGGTGACTGTAGATAGGAAATTATGAATATGTAATTTCTGACAGCACAGACATTACCTGAATGTTATTTCTATAAGAAGGTTGAGTGATGCTAAAAGTAAAATAAAAAATCTTGCTAACATTACTGTATTGATTGAAGACAGAAAATATTCTGGTTTAGCTGATGCTTGGATTCATCATATGTTTAGTCTTTTTTCTCTCTGGCTATATATATGCGTAAATGCATTCTTGTTAAAATTAAAACCAAGTTATTGATCTGTCAAGCTGCTTCTCAAAACTCATTCTCTGTCAAGATCTGTGCTGAACAACATGTAGCCCAAAGTGGCCAATTTACAAAAGACAGATAATTTAGAAGCAAAGTTGTCATGACAACTTTAACTCCATATCCACCTTTTCCATGCACGCATTATGAATGAAGGCGTGAAGGGGTTGTCAAGGGAACTTCAACTGAGCATCCTAATTTCTGGGATTCAGAGTTTAGTCTAAGTACTGGTTTTGTTGGTTTTAATTACTGCTTCTTATTCAGAATTCTAGTTAGTCCTGTATTTAGACTTTTAGATTATTTTGGGATGTTATAGATGAATGGCATGGATAATATGCAAGAAGAAAAAAAGAAAAATTACTGCTAAGACTTTTGTTGAAATTTGAATAGAACTCCAGGCATAGCACTGTGCTAAACCTCACTTTCAGCAGTACTTCCTGTGAAGGGAGACATCTTTCATACCTTTATTCTAGATAAATGTCCGGGATTTTGATTTCATGGCAGTTTTACCCTGGGATAGCACCACAGAGCTAAATGGCACTATTTCTGATGCACAGCAGCGTAAGTAAAACACATCCAGATAAACCTGTCCTTTAAGAAACATAGCAGACTTTCCTGCCTTTTTTTCTTGTGTAAACAAAGTAAAATAAACACAAGCATCTTTTACTCTGATCAGTCACTGGAGCACTAATGGTTACCCCGAGTCCAACAAGGAACCATCTTCCTTAGTTCTCACTTATTGGTACAGCTAATGCAGAAGGAGATGTTGGATGTCTGACTTGTTTTGTCAGAGCAGAGACTGCTCCATAGTAATTTACAATGATACCTTAAGTGAGAAAGCATTTGCATGGATGGCTGTTTCTTTCCTGTACTAACAGCAGTTAAGCATGTTCACCAACGCTGTTTTGGAGAAAGCTTGTGCTGCCTGCCACCCCCAGGAACCTGTAAACCCACCTTCTCTCCATGCTTTCAGCTCACTTGTGAGGGTTCTTCCCAGTCTATCCCTGACTGTGCGCTTCCTACAGAGCCTCCCTGTCAGGCTGCAGCACTGCTGCAAGTACACAGGAAATTTGGTATAATGTCCAAATGCACATTGTTACATGCTGGAAGCAAATTGATGAACTGTTTCATTTCAGAGCAGTGTTCAGGACTCCAGTGTGTAGGAGAGAAATTGCTGTAGTCTGCACTGGTTCATCTGGACCTGAGCTTTGAACTTTGGGCCAGATGTTGGTACTAGCTGATGTAAGTGATATGGAGCAAAAGCTGCTGGAGTGCAAGAGTTTGAGCATGAATTTCAAACTGAACACATACCAATGAATGGTTTCAGCAATAACTTTTGGCTAGAGATTCCTGGGGTGCACCTGTGCTAGAAAGCGGTCAGCTGCTGACCACTGTTTTTAACAAGAGTGCAACAACAGCAGCAAACTCTCCAGGGCAGGATTAAAATTCAGGCAATAGGAGGAAGCTTTCCCTGCTGTTGCCCTGAATCACCTTTTCTGCAGATAAGGGGCTTCACTGCTGAGGTGCCTTGCCAGAGGCACATATTGTGGAAAAGAAGAATACTCAGGGTAAAGCAGATAGAGCTTGCATTTAATAAATAAAATAATAAAATAATAATAAACAAACAAATAAAAATTAATAAATAAAATTATTTAAAAACCTAGGAGAAGGAATCACCAAACAGAAGCAGGGCTGTGTTTTGAAATGACCCCTTGGGAGAAACTGGTCAAAGCCAGACTCATGGGCAGATTTGAAAAGCTGCTGCCTCTGTCTGCAGGGATGAATGTTTCAGGAGGAGAGGAAGAAGCACAAGCTGGAGAATATTAACAGGGGCAGAAGTTGTCAGCTGAGTGCATGGGGCTGATAAACTGAGTCTTGTAATCACTTTGGGCAAACTTCTGTACCTGCTTCTGGTCTGTGAATGTTCCATCCCTGTGGCAAATCTCTTCCATACATCCTGTGCAGTTCCTATTGACTTTGAGGATGAGTTTGGAATAATCAGTCAGATTTTAAAATGTACCTAATTCACAGTGCAGGTAGCACACCTTATTGTCTGTATCAAGAAAAATCCATGCAGTGTTGCTGTCTGTGTGTTCTTGTTGGGAGATGTGTAAATGAATTTTCGATGGTTACAAAGTTATTCATAGTCTGATAACTAAAGGAGATGAGAACCTGTTACTATGGATTTTACCTATCACCTATTACTATGAATTTTACTGTCTTAAGCACAGAAGTTTTCCCACCATCTTGAGAAAAACATTTGAATTGTATTTAAAATAATTAAACTACTTGTCCAACTATGGGGAGGAGTGGGAGCAAAGCCAAGAAAGCTTCACTGGCTAATTTTGAAGCATATGGCACAATTAATAATGGACTGAAACTGCAAAATTAGAGCTGAATATTGGGAGTTTTGGATAGTGTACATTGGTTCAAAATGAACAGCACTTGAACACCACAGTGATGGGTACATAGAAGGATCTAATAATGCATACATTCCAGAGATATAAAAATATGGAAGTCTGCTGATGCATAGGGGAAATAAGTGAAATTCACCTATTAATTTTACTGGCTGTGAACATTTCCCTAAGAGAGGCTTCATTACATAGCAAGAGCTGGCATGGAGACTCCTTATATTCTTAGTGGCTATGAGCGTTTTCCATATGACTGGGACATGTAATGTTAAAGCAACAGATCTGTTTTGGACTCTTGATTCAAGAACAGTGGTCTCCGGGTCATAAATTTTATAATTTCATAGCTTACTTAAAAATCCCATTCCTCTCTTCCCCCAGCAAAGTTTGCTAGGAGTTCAAGTGGGCCATTTACCCTCTTTGGAAAAAAGGGATGTTGAATGATTAGTTTTTCTTGGCATGCATGATTTGTGTCGTTCGTGTTGGGATCCTGGATGGAGCACATGCAAAAGAATTCTGTTCCCTTGATCTTTATGGACTGTCCTTCCACGATCAGCATTTTTGATGTGTGTACACTCATTTTTGATGTCGCTTAGCATCTCTTCTGACCTCATTCTGCAAATTGTTACCTGTGAGTGCTCTTGCTGACTTCAGGGGAAGCAGTTTCATCAGTATGACTATGTGTGCTTGAATAAAAATTTGGGTAGGGAAGTTTTCCTTTGTTCTCCTTTATAAATACCACTGTAAAGGTTAAAGCTCTTGCTTTAACCAAAAAATGAAATGTAAGGTAATATATGACATTAAAAGATCACAAAATTGGGTGGCTGCATGGGAAATGCCTTGTTTGAGTTTGATATGTGTTATGCCCAAATTCTCCCTCTCTTGTAGTGTCATGTAAGGTTTATGGCCAGAGAAAGCACAGGAATTGGAGCTAATCTGGTCCCATTACACAGGGTTCATAAGCTTGCACAGGGAATCTGAAGTCAAGTCAGAGAGGCGAGAACTGGCTGTTCTGTACAGTCTGTCTGGTTTGCTTTGATAACATCTTCTGCAGATAAGCCACTACTGGCATCATGTACCATTTTTATTTTCCGTGTGATCAGGCATACCTTTACCCTGTAGAAGATTGCTATGTAGCTTTTTAAAACCAGTTTGATGTTTTTATTTGTTAGACCTACTGTTTCCCTGGTTGGTTTTGTGGCTCGGGTGGAGGCCTGCTCTAGGATGGGTATATGGAAATGCATTTATTGGTTTTATTTTCATAGCAGAAACAGAAAGTCTGCAAATAGTTTTCTGTCTATAAAGGGTATCTTGAGGTCCCTCCCAGAAGTTCACCCTTGTTGTGCTGGGGGAATGAACATTCCTCTGAAGTGCTTAACTGTCTGACATTAGACACAACTGGAGTGGAGAAATGGAACTGGAGAAGACAGGAATAAGCAAGAGTGTTTTTCAGTCATGCAGGGAAATGTTTCCCCTTTGAGCAAGACAAAATAGGAGCCTGTGAATGCCTCCCAAGGCTCCTTCCTAATGTGGCATAGCTAAATATTACCCTCTATTGAGAGCTGTGTCTGAGTGTCACTGTCAAGCCCCATGGAAACAAATTGAGAAAAAACAAGGAGTATCGGCCTTCATCCCTCCAGATTGTAATATTAATTGCCTGATTTAATGCAACTTAAGTTAAGAATTTCATCTAGAGACAGTTCTGCTACCCTCAGTCTCTGTCTTAGATTCCTATTCCTTTCCTGAAATAAAGAGTCATCTATAACTTTGAAATTTTTGAATTTGTCAGTTTGTGGTAGATCAAACAAAGCAAGATTTAAATGCAGGATTTTTAATATATGTGTCTTCTTATGCCTTATTAATGCAATCAGTCAGCTTAGGAAAAATATGCCAGAGATAACAAACTTGCAGAGTGCATTCTTTCTTCCTCCTTCTTAAAATATAGGTTATGCATATGAAGACTGCTTGCTTTGGAAAGCAGAGCGATCTATTTTTATGCAGGTGAGGTAAAATATGGAGAGGAACTGCTAATGCCTTTTATGTCCTTCAGGACCTAATTCTGTCATGTTCAGAGCAATATTGCCCACGAAGCCTAAGCCTGGTACAGGCGGAGCCCAGGATGTCCGGGAGCAAAGCCAGGTATTAGGAGCAGGTCCAGGAAGGAGCTTTGGCTGGTCTGTAGGTTCAGAGCACATTGTGCAGTGGGCACGTGGCCTTCCTGAACCTGTTCTTGTCCACCACACAGGCAGGAGGGTTTCCAGGACAGCTGACAAATCCCACAAGCAGCACAAAATTCACACTTGGGGGTGATACCTAGCGAGGAGGAGAGGAACACATCTCTGACTCTACCCTGGCTCTCTTCTTGTCTGCTGCTGTTTTCAGGTGAGCCAGAGCAGCCATATGGTAAATAATAAATAACTAAATTATTTCCTACATTTTTGTTCTATTGGATGTTTTTAACCTTTGCACAGAAGATAAGTGAGACTTGATTATGCATCTTCATAACTGAGTGTGTTGAGGATTTTCAGGATGGAGCCCACACTAAAATATTTCCTCTCTCTGGTTGCATTGCTGCATGACATGGTTCTTACCAGCACAGGGTTGACGTGGTTGATGGGCTGACAGGTAAGAGGAGTAAATGCAAATGCTGCTTCAGTTCATTTGGTTACTTCTACAGCTAATCCTTGGTGGAGGGGTATTTTCAATGTCTGCTAAGCCAGACCAATATTACAAGTGCAGAAGGAATGACGACCTGATTTAATGCTTTTGCCATGTAGTAGCTTAAAACACATGAGTCCTAAAACTATTTATTAATTGGATTTTACATGCTGAATATCTAAGCCTTGTTTGCAGCAGGAGGTGTGAGGATTTGCAATTTGCAAAACTTGTAGGTGGTGATTAGTCTGTTAAATCCTATTCAAAATTGGCCTGGCTTATTTCTCAGCTGTGAGAAAGATCTTTAGGCAAACGTCCTAATACATTCACCATATGAACAGTTTTCAGGTCAGTGACTGTACATTCAAAAGTACTTTACTCAGCGATAAAATCTTCATCACAGTTTCATTATCATAAACACGTGGCGACAAAAGTAGTCCAGAGCTTTGCACACCACGCGTTGGCTTTATATTAACTTTTAGTTACAATTCTTCTGGGGTTACCCACAATGACTCAAGGTCTTGCTCTAATTGAACAGGAGGAAAGAATAAAATTAATGGACTGCAAAGGTCAGAATGTGGCTTATGACTCATACAATAATTTATTGTAAATACATGAGGGTGGCTGTACATGTGTAGTCAGATGGCAGTCTATAAAGGTCTGGCACCTGGGGTCTGCTGCCTGTTTTCATCTAGAAAACCCCACTCTTAGTAGTGCTTTGGTCATTCAGGACAAACTTAATTTCTCCTGCTTTGCTTGTATGACATGTTGCACCTTTTGTTATTTTTGGTCTTTGCTTTTCTGGTCTTGCTAAAGAAAATGAGCAAAAGTTCTTCTAAAACAGTGCTGTGTTCCCAGTTGTGAATGCTTAAATTAGAAGAAACTGAGCAATAGTGGTGCATTTTTTCTCAGAAATCTGTCCTAACTTCCAATTCAAGTTTGCTGGATGCTCTTGGAAGTGTTACGTGTCTGGCAATGTTTGTGTTGGATGAGTCTGGATTGCAGGGGTCTGACCTCTGTGGCATACAAGAGTCCTTGCAGCCCTTGGGTCCCATCATCACAGGCTTGCTGCAGGATGGATGAGGCTTGCTGTAAATACTCTGCAGAATGGTTCTGGGTATTAGCAGAACCACTGTGATTTCCAAATTTTGATGAAGCACAGAAATACAGACAGGGGAGAGAGAGAGACATTATAAAATGTCCCAGTGGTGAAAAATGCATTTCTTGTTCTTTTGTATTTTTTCAGACAGTGATTTTTTTCACAGTGATTGAGTTATAGGACAGAAATCTCTAGAAAAGTGGATTCCAACGTTAAAAGATGCTTTGTGTTTTGTTTTGAGTTTTTTGGGTTTTTTTAGTCTGTTCTGTTATTTCCCGGCAATGTTCCAAGAGCTTCTCTTGAAAACACAGGAAAAAAAATTAATTTCAAACCTTAATAATTTGAACTGGCAGGGATGTAGATTGGCAGAAGTTAAATCTGGAGCTGTTACCTTTCCTAGGTCTGTACTGCAATAATTGACTAATGCCAGCTGTGGCAGCAACTATTTGTCCACTGGAATGAGACCAGTCATTCAATACTAATGCCTTTTAGTCACTAATGAACTCTTCAAGATTTGAACCAATGATTTACAGGCTAATGATCTCAAATCTTATTACCAATGTGCATGGGAATAATTGAGAGTTGTGGAGCAGGGGGGACTGAACTGCTTAGTAACACTTGTTAACAGTAAGAAGCATTTTTCTTATAAATGGCTTGCCTTTGAAATGTTCTAAAGTGATTGTACAAACTTCATATCATAATTGTACCCTTGATTTCCTGAGTATGAGAAGAATTATTGTTTTCCAAGTACCCAAAAGTATAATCTGGGGTCAATAAATGAACTGAACCAAGATCAACTGAGCCACGCTTATTTTAAGTCCCTAACCATACATCCTGAAAGTTCCTTTTCAACATCCAATGTACCTGTGTGACCAATAATTCCAGTGTGACTTGTCTTCCTATGAAATTGTCTGTTGGTAGAAAATCCAGGCTCATATCTCTGATTTAACCCCTATTCAGCAGTGTGAGCCATGGCTGAATGAAAATTTTTCCTTTGAGGTGATGGATAGAGCAATATATCTCAAACTCATTCCACTGTACCTGTATGGCTTTGCTTGTTCTTACAATGAATGGTTTCCATATCCTGGGTCTCCGGTTCCTGTGCCTGAAAGCTATGAAAGATGGCATCTAGGTGAGATTGGGCTCTTGCCTTACATGTTAAGGTGAGACCCTTACTGCCACTAGGACCTTCTGAGGTGTATAAATTTTTAAGTCATATCTAGAGTGTGAATGAGAGTGTGCATGTGTAAGGCATTGGAATTAATGGCAAAGTAGTATTTAAAGTAATGATGTATACATGGTAGGTCAAAAGACTGAGCAAAGAAAGATAAAGTAGAGGAACAATGTAAATAAAATTCCAAGTGTTGGAAGCAGTGATGATTGCTCCATGACCACAGACCTCATCACAGATACAAAGCTGGTGCAAAACAACTCACACTGGATATAAGCCTTTTTTGTCAAGAGACGCTGCAAAGGCTCCAAGGTTCACGTGTTTCATTACCACTCATGATGAAATCTAGAAGACTGGATAAGAACTTTCTAGCTGGTGTCCCTCACCCTCTATGCCACCACAAGGCATCCAGGACAAGGTACTTGAACACACACACATCTCAGTTCTTATAATCATAGAGGAATGAGAGAATTTTGAGAGAATTGGTGTGGGTGAGGCAAATATGTTTCTTCAAAAATAAAAATCTGCTTCCCTATCTGTATGGCCTTGCCTTGAGTTTTGCTTCTTTGACTGCTGTGTAGGAACCCTACTGAGGTATCTGAGCCTGCTCCAGTCCTTGCTATAGCTGCTCATGTTGTTATCCCAGTCCTAGAGACACCTGGTCATTTGCTGGGCTCTATAAAAGGCAACTGAATCAGAATAGACAATCCTGACATAACCAGAATCATCAGGTTTTCCTCTTCTAAAATGCTGTGAAGTAGTTTGGCCCTGGATAATGGGGGCAAGATTATTGACCTACTATGAGGAAAGTTATGTGGGGAAGTTAACTAATTTCAAACCCAAGCTAATCCTGCACTGCTTCCAGTTGTGGAATGGCCTTGTCAAGGTATTATATTAGCTTAATTCTTGCCTCATAACACACCACTTTGAGCAGTTTTTTGACACTTTGTATAGACAAGAAATAAATTAAAGCTTTAGAGATAGAGCATATATACAGCCTTTTTTTATTTTGTACAAACGCAGCCCTAACATTAGGAAAGGGACCGCTAAATTATGGTACTGAAGTTTTATGAAATGTAATTATAGGTCCAAAGATATTTTGTGTGGAAGGAAAAAGCTTACTGTACACTATTTAAAGTGTTTTATGTCCAGAGATGACTGACACAATGCATTATGGGGCTAGAATAAGCATAATTGTCCAGGAAGAAATAATTGAAAATAGTCCTTTAGATGTCAAAATAAAGCTATACATCATGTGAGACTGTCAGCAGTTATTACATATCTTCGGTTGTAGAGACAAGCTTCCTTGGGGGCTCATAATTTATGCTTCAAACAAAAAGAACGTTATTTAGGGCTTCTGTTTCAGCGTGTCTGTGTGGGCACTGCTGGACTGGTTGAGTTTCAAGTGGCCACACATTTTGCCATTACCCTGCTGGAGTAACTGGTGTCTGTGAACCATGGGGAGCCAGGACACCCCCAAGTCCCCGTGTGTGCCAGGACACCCCCAAGTCCCCGTGTGTGCTGATCTTGGGTTGTTCCCAGTGCCTCGGCAGGGTGGGAGCGTGGGAAAGACATGCTAGTCCCTATGGCATTGTGAGTGCATATGTGCTGGCTGCAGCCCCAGCAGAGCTGGAGTGCACAGCCTTCTTTCTCTGCAAGGATCATGCGCATCCTCTCTGCAGGATGGGAAAAATACTCTTCAAACACAAGAAGTCACAGCTCTGGCTGTGGTCTTACACCTTAGGATGGAGGGGCAGGGTCATCAGCAAACATTTTTAGTTAATATTTTCTCTTAATTAAAAAGAAATCCATAAATATGTGACCATCTTGAATTTTTTTGAAAGCTGAGAGTCTTTGAATGAGTGTATTCATGCCTTTTACATATGGGTGATGCTAATTACTTCAGTCAGCTTGTTGTAAACTAACAAAGTTTATTTTGTTTGTGAACAACAGCAATGTATCACACAGGGACACCCTGAGAGTTAATTAACATTGGGTAACCAATTTGATATTCCTTGGAAAAAAGCTCTGTACAAGCTGATTACTCTTGCTGTTCAGGAAAGGCTGTAGTTCACATGCAGCAGTAACTTCACAGGAAAGCCAGCAGAGCTCATTGAACTTCCTTCAGCAGCAGTGACATGCACTAAACACGAGCCAGCCCTCCATTCTTCTATGTTACCAGTGATTAATACATATTTAGTACCATGGCAGTGAAGAAAAATCACAATAATTTTGTTTGTAAGTGTGTGACTATATAGTTAAAATATAATAAAAATAAAGTGTATTGAAACTATAGTCAATGTCTGTACATGAAGGTTGCTGTGAAAAGTGTGTTCCACTTTAAACTTCAAACCACTTATAGACTGTAAGAGGACTATTGCAGGGCTGTAGTTTTTCAGCCAGAATAATAATTATTCTCTCCATGAGGATAATGGCTAGACAGGGTGGAGAAGGAGAAGGAGGTGGTGGCTAGCAGTGTAAGAGGGGCGTAGTTTGCTGGAAATGTTTTTAAGAACTGGGTTATCTGCTGGTGGTTTTCATAGCTCATTCCACTGAGTGAGGTAGAATCACACACCTTTCTGTATATGTGTGTTTACTTACATAAATACAACCATGAGATGCAGTCTGTAAAATCTGTGCTTTACATCATAGTTATACCAATAAAACAGAAGGGAGGCCTGTCCATGCTTACTTGAATGTCCAGGAAGTCATGATAGGAGTTTTGAGAACACCTGGGTGAAGGGAATCATAATGGAAGCATAAACTCATGAAGAGCTTTACTAGAAATGACTTGATCAGGTCGTGAAGTATGAGAAGTGTGCTAACAACATGAGAAGCACTCCAAGGGCAAGACTGGTAATGGTGATGGCCAGGGAATGAAAGTCCTGTGGATAAAGCAGCCTAGCTGGACACACACAACCCAGCTGTGGGTTTGGAAATCTGCTGGAACAAATTTTCATGCTTTTTTTTTTGATTGAAATGAGCAGAATTATTAACATAGCTTGAATCAAAGTCAGAAAATATCTGGGGAAAGCTATCCCAAAAACTTGTAATTCCTAATCCTAAGGGAAAGAAGATAAAGAAGCAGCTCACTAATCAATTTTTCATCTGGGGAGAAAAGCAGATATGTAACAAGAAACTTGTGGCTGTATTAGAACTTCCTAAAGATCCAAGAGGCAAAGAACTACACAAAAATTTGCAACAAATATTTCTGATGATAAATATTGCCATTATTATGGTCAAAATAAGAGAACAGTGTGAAATACATTGCAGATAGCAAGAAATATAAGAAAAAAATCTATACAGCTATTAGAACAACAATCTGACAGGGGCCTCAAGCATTTTGGAAGAAGGGCTTAAAACTGGAATGAATCTGCTTCAGGCAATAAACATAGTTTAAAATCACAAAAAGGGAATTTAATGAAAACCAATCTGAAGAATATGTTTTAGGAAATAAAGCTCTGGTAAAGTGTAGGGGAAAGTAGTGCCTCCACAATGCTGTGCAAAAAAATTTGGTGGTGGTGCCAGATCATAAACTGAAGAGGGGTCAACAATGTAATGTTGGCTTAGAAAGTACTTATATCTCTCCTGAATCCATTGACAGCCACATCCGAGGTGAAACATGACTGGCTAATTTAGTTTACCTCACATTTACAAAATCTGTGTTTGAGTAATGTTTTGTATGTTGTATTTTAAGAAAATGCAGAATAACTTAAAAGAGTCTCAACAAGGAGAAATGTGACCAATGAGAAAAAGCTGGAGGAATCATCTCTTCTGTAAAAGAGAAGGAAAAGGGGAGAACAGGACTGGAGTTTTTAACCATAATGAAGGTTTAAGGAGGCTGGTGATCAATGGCTCTCCATGTCCTTGGAGAGAAGGATAAGTTATCAGCTTAATTTGTAGCAAGGGAGATTTAGGTTAGATATTAGGAGAAACTTTCTAACTATAAAGATATTTAAGCACTGGAACAGATTGCCTCAGGAGTCTGTGTGGTCCCAGGCACTACCAGTTTTTAAGAAAGGTCTGGTTTCTCAGAGATGTTCTAAGGCTGGCTGAGCTTGTCTGAAAGCTGGAGGAGCTGATGATCACTTACAAATCCCCCCTTTCCCATAGGACTGTCATGTATGTTATATTGATAATGTAATATAGAATGAGTAGACTCTTCTGTAACAATTGTTGGGTTTAAATGTTATTAGTCACTATGTTCAGAAGAGCCTGTGAAAAACCTTACACCTGTGGCCTTCACAGGATGGGGAAAGACTCATGCAGCAGTTTGGAAAGTCTGAATCTGAACAGCTCACTGCTTATAGTTTTGTTACACCAAGTTGAGTCTCTTCAAGCTACCTTTGTAGAAATTAAAATGCAGGGAAGCACTGATGCTTCATCCATGTGACTTTCTACCTATTAATGGGCTCTTTACTACAGTGTTGTGCATCCCAGTAGAAGAGACTAGAAAGTGTCATGCACCATTGCTGGGTAACATCTTTTATTTTCCTGAAAGTGACTCTGTGAAGCAAGGCAAAGATAGCCAAAATAAATAAAAAAACTTGCACAGTCTCAGCTGAGGGCTTTGTTCTGAAGTCTTCTGTTTGGAAGCCAACTGTATAGTCAGGACTTTTTTCAGAGGCACAGAAAGGAAAAGAAGAATGTAATTGAAATAACTTCCTAGATAAAATAGTGTAAGGAATCTGAAAGGATGAAAAAAATCTGATTATATCTCTAAATCACTAAATACTTAGTTGTATTTAGATTTAAAGCAGCTACATTTAGATTAAAAGCAGTTTTCTTTATGGTAGTTTTAGGAAGGTTTGTCACAGAATCATGGAGTAGTGGAATGATACAGGCTGGGAGGTACCTGCTCTAGTCCTAGTCCCTCCTCATAGCAAGTCCAGGATCTTGTCAAGTTGTGAATATCTCCAAACACAGAGATTCTACAACCTCTCTGTACAGCCTGTGCTGATGATTGACTATTTTAATGTAAAAATGTTTCCCTGATGTCTAATTGGAATTCCCTGTGTTGTGTCTCATGACTGTTACCCGTAGCCCTTTTGCTGCCAGCCTCAGCCTCTGAGAAGTGCCTGCCTCTGGCTTCCCCACATCCTCCTATTAGGTATTTCTTTTAAAGGCAACAACAAGATCTCCTCTGAGCCTTCTCTTCTCCAAACTGAATGAACCTAATTCTCTCACAGGGCAAGAGCTGCATCCCTTCATTGGACATCCTCCAGTTTATTATTTCTGGTACAAATCTGGTCATAATACTCTAGATATCATCTTGGGAGTGCTGATAGAGGAGAAGGATCACCCTTTTCAATCTGACCAGGAGATTTCTCACCTTTGTTGCTGCAATGACTTCTTGCTGATTCATGCTGTTGTCCACCTTCAAGTACTTTTCTGCAAAACTACTTTCCAGCCAGTCCTCACTATACCTGCTCTGTTATACAGGATTGTTGTGTCCCGGATGGAATTTTAAAGGCAGATGCTAGATTTGAAATGCCATGTCAAGGAGTTCTGAGGCTATGTTTACACTAGTGAAAATAAACGTAACCTTGCGAGAGGCCCAAACATGGAAACCTTGTTGTGCTCTAGCTGAATGTTAATGGTCACTTTGTAATTGAACATTCCTAAGTGTATGATATTAGGAACATATCTAAAGGTACAAATGAATGTCTCCATACGTTCTGAGGTTTAATTGTGGGAAAAGGTGTGTGCATAGTGTCCAAATGACCAAATATGAGTCCCTGGGAGTTGCAGGGTGTCATGCTTAGTAAATAATGTTTAAAAAAGCAAAGCTCAAAGAAACAGATCATAAATGCTTAATTCTGTTTGGGAGAGTATAGGATCATTTCAACCATGGTTTTTACCCAGTCTAGATAAACTTAGTTGAAAATAGCAAGGATCAGAAGTCATTGCCTTTGTTGCCCTTCATCTGCTGGGGCTGAAGAGCTGAAGAAAGGAGAAACAAGAGCGTGCTTTTCCTGGCTCCATGCTGCACAGAGAAGTCATCTTTCTGCATGGGGTTGGTGGGTCATTGGACAGCTGGGGCTACTGCAGTTTGGACATTTTGTTCACTGTGGGCAGGTGCCAGACACAGCGATCTTGGCTGCACTCAGTGTGGTAGGTGTAACATGGAGCATGTCCGGCGTTGTTGGTTGCTTCTTTTTCATCCCTGTTAACCCAAGTGACTGGAAAGGAAATATATCCTTGTCTGGAGTCTATTTCCCTGCTGAGGCATCCGCATGAAAGAGTCAGGATACTTTATGTCAGGTTTTTAATTTTGCCTTATAAGCCTTACTGCAACTTATTTATTTTTAGAAATATTAGGGACTGACATTATGCAATATGGATGTTCTGTAATTACTAAGAGAGGAACAGAAATAATTAATCCTCTGGCTCCTTTTCTGGCTTTCATTCAGTCTATAGAGAGGTCTTTATAAGTTCTGATCATTGGGAATGGCAGGAGGGACCTGCAGCTGGAACAGCATGGTGAAAGTTCTCTGTCCATGCAGTCACTGGAGTTCTCTCCCCTGTATATCCTCAAGCAGCCTGGTTAGCCTTGCTCTTGGAGCACACTTTCCACCCCGCCTTTATTGTTTCAGTGGATAGCAGCATCTATAATAGAATCATACAATCAGAGAGTGCTTTGGGTTGGAAGGAACCTCGAAGATCATCCAGTTCCAACCCCCTTGCAGTTGGCAGGGACATATTCCAATAGACCAGGTTGCTCAAAGCCCTGTCCACCCCGGCCTTGAACGCTCCCAGGAATGGTGCATCCACCACTTCTCTGAGCAACCTGTGCCGCTCTGACTACCCTCACAGTAACATCTAATCTAAACCTGCCCTCTTTCCTTTTAAAGCCATTCCCCCTTGTCCTGTTACCACATGCCTTGTAAAAAGTCACCAGCTCTCTTGTAGCCCCTCCAGGTACTGGAAGGTGCTAGAAGGTGTCCTTGGAGCCTTTCCTTCTCTGTGCTGAACTACTACAACTCTCTCAGCCTCTCTTCAAAGGAGACATGTGCCAGCCCTTTTATCATATTAATGGCCCTCTGGACTCACTTAAGCGGTCCACATCCTTCTTATTTTGGTGACCCCAGAGGTGGACGCAATATCAAAAATTGCTGCATTTGGAGGGTTATCTAACACAGTAACAGGCAGGATTAAGTCCTGAAGCTGCCATCATAATTCAACAAAACAAAGCAGACAGTGTGGACTGGGTGGTGTGTACAGCTCTGTGTGTACAGCAGTCAGAGAGTCCTGATGGACAAGTTGAACCAGAGCCAGCAACATGCCCTTGTGGTGAAGAACAATTCAGAACCACATCCTGGGCTGCTTTAATGAAAACACAGGCAGCAGGCTGAGGACCATTATTCTTTTTTTCTATTTGGGATTTATGAGTGGCGCCTGGAGCACTGTGTCCGGTTTTAGGCTCCCCAGTAATCTGGAACATACCCATTTATTCCTCAGGTGACTGCTATTTTGGCCCGTACACCTGGTCTACCTCAACTGAGAGAGCTAGTCACAGCTGAGGCTGGGCCAGTGCCCACATAACAGAAGGTTCAAAACACCTTGTGATTTTTAATGGGAAGGTTGTGCTGCAGATTGCTGTGAGCCTGTTTGAGGATCACATCCATGCTAAGGAATGCTTAAGGCAGCCCTTGGGCAGAGACAAAGGTCTGTGTGTGCAGGCTCTGCAGGCAGAGGGGATAAAGGCAGAGAGACTGTGCCTCATCTTCACAATTATTATCTCCATTAATAATTGTGTTCAGCTCGTGATTCACCCTGGGATTATTGGAAGAGCCTCCCCGGTGTGCCTTGAGCCTTTAATTCGCCAACACTTTCTGCACCACCAGGCCTCAAGTGTAAGTTATGAGAGAAAAAAGCATATAACAAACTCCTACACAAGCCATAGGTTTTGGGCTATTTAAATTACAGCTGGGAGAGGGGAAATTGTGCAAAATCTTTGGGGGGTACTTGCTCAAAGAGCTGGAAAGATTCAGCACAGTTTCTCTCTCTCAGTTTTATGGCTTCTTCACTCAGATGCAACAATAAAAATGTTCCACTGGATTAGCTAGGTGGCTGAACTGTGATTTCTCTGCAACATTTTTTCACACTCTAAAAGCCTAATGACAAGCAATCAAGAACATGTTAATTGGGACGATCGCCCCCAGGGGACCCCAGGGTCCTGGGAAGTTGAAGGTTTTCGTTAATTCTGTAGAGCTGGCTGCAAAAAATAACATTTCTTATCCCCAGGAAATGTCTTAGAAATGTGGTAAAATATGAATTTCCAAGTAAAAGTAAAGCACTTCACCTCCTAGAGGGTCTTTTATAGCTTTTGTCACCAGGGCTTCCTTCCCTCTTGATGGTTCCTCACAGACCTCTCCTGAGTGGGTATTGGGGTTAGGAGGACAATTATGTAGCTCCTCAGTGCCTACCCATTAGTTCAGGCACACTGAAGCAGAGCTGGTGACCAGGTTTCTTCTTTGCAGACCTGCAGCTACCACGCAGTCTGTGACCCCATGGACCAAGGGTAGCTCCTCCTTTAACCACTTGGTCACCTCAGCCATCCCAGACAGCCTGGCCAGCTAGAAGGCACACTATGGCTCGTTTCCCCATGCCTAGCATCAGCCTTGGTCTCATGAAAAGAACATTGAATGCACTGGCTGGATTTTCCTTTTAATTTTTTTATTTTACATTCCTCATTGAAAATAATTGAAGAGCCTGTCATTTAAACTGCCATCAGTAAGCTGGTGGCAACAGCATGTTGAATCGACAGCCTGCTTCACACATCCTGGAGTCAGTGCCTTGGCTTGCCTGCCTGCCAGCCTCGGGAGCTTTGTCTAGATGAGCACCGACACCAACACAAAGCGGGTGGCTGCCTGCCCTGGGGGCGTTTTGTGGCAGTGTCTACAGGAGCTGCAAAGGTCTGCAGAAATGGGGCCGTGGTGTGTGTCTGAGGCAGCAGTAGTTGCCTCTCTTCTGTCCCACAGATTTGTAAGATTAATATGGATTTCCTCAGAGATGGGACGGTTATTTGCTCTCTGTAACGTTAATGTACCAGGGGAATTAATGGGAAAAATGCATTTAGTTAACAGTCATCACTCAATGTAAGTGAATTCTGTCAACAGGAGTTTTATTATTGCCATGGCTTAGACAGATGATGATGTTTGTCTAAGTAAATGCTTTCTTTCTGAGTGTCTCATTACCATTAGGAGAGGATCCAGCTGCAAAAAGGGAAGGGATTTCTTACTCTCCCAGTGGCAGCAGGTACCATGGAGCTGGTGAGCCTGAAGTGACCTCTGTGGTCACTTCAGCAGCCCTCCTGCACCAAGCCTCAGTGGTCCATTCTCAGGGGCATCTTCCTGGCCTGCAACAAACCATGCCCCCTATCAACTGCACACTGAGGACCACTGACAACCTTTTGTTCCATTAAACAATGTAATTTTCTGTATCTGGATGGTGGTTTGTATGGGTCTTCCAGGAAGCCCAGACACTGCAGTAGCTGCCCTGAAACACAATGTGTGACCTTGCTTGGCTACTGCAGTGGCTTGTGCTTTTCCAGCAAATGCACCTTGTGAAAATGGGGCTCATTTGGCTAAAGCTCATGGCTAGTAGGGTGACCATCCCTCAGGCTGTGCTATACGTGTTGCTGAGTCTTGCTCCGTGTTCTACCTCTCCTCTAGTGTGGGACAGACTCATCTCTAAAAATCAGTGCAAAACTGAGGGATGAACCCCTGTGAACCCTGCAGGGTTTAATTTGGCTGTTATTGCTATGTTGTGCTCCTCAGCTGTTGTGCTCTTCTTGTCTGCAGGTGTTTAACAGTAAATACTGCAGCAAGCTTGCCCAGCTGAAGATTAGCAAATCAACACTTCACTGGGGTCACCCAAGAGTGGCAGAGCAGGGATAAGAGCTCCTGTCTAGACTTCAAAAGCTCTTCCCTGATCCCTGGGCTGCTGTGTCTCTCAGCTGTACAGGAATCAGCCTTTTTATCTTTTAACACAATCTGTCATGAGGACTGCACTTCTGATTCCTTGTTTCTACTCTATAACAAGCCTTGGTATCCTGACGAGATGCTAGGTTCCCAGGAGCTGCCACTGGTAACCATTTCTGCACCATCCTGCCTTGCCCCTTCTTCCTTGCACTCCTCTCCTGGCCTGAAAATGAAAAGCATAACAGGAACAAGTAAATATGAACTTACGTATAAGTAATTCTTTAAATAAACTACCATGAAATGATATTTCGAAAGAAAGAATATTTCAAAATCTTCACATACACCTTTCTGTAGCCTGCTTGGTAAAGGCAAACCAATCAAATACAAAAAAAAAAAAACAACTCTGAAAGAGAATTTGGATATTTTGGATCCTGTATGAAACATCAAAAAAAAAAAAGAGACGAAGTTTCTAATCTCTGTTGGAGGGTACTGCCCATGAGATATTTTGGGAGGAAAGGGTTACATGGTAGATTGCTCAGGTGACCTTGCAGCTAGGAATGCCAGGACCTGGAGACAAACAGTTTGGAAACCTGATGGTACCTGTGTCCTTGTGTTGTGTGTCTCTGCTAGATTGTTCAGGTGACCTTGCAGCTGGGAATGCCAAGACCTGGAGAAAAACAGTGTGGAAACCTGATGGTACATGTATCCTCATGTTGTGTGTCTCTGCAGCCTGACATTGTTTTGGGATCCTCCAGCTAGTGAGGTAGTGGGATAAATTTTAGTCTTTGCATTTGGTTGCCCTCAATCACCTGCCTGTGTAGATTCACACAAGCTGTGATTTATTTTTGCATTTGTATGTAATTATCATGGGATTACAGTCTCTAGAATGATTAATTCCTCCACTCATTATCTGTGCTGACAGTCAGGCAAGGTCACTTTTGCTATCACCAAAGTGCAGATTCCTATCGAGATCCAGACCAGCAACTTGCCACTCCAGTGTTCCCATCAGGACCTCAGGAAAGTCAGACAAGGGGTAAGGTGCCTCTGGGCTCCTTGTGTAGACACTGGTGTGTTTTCTGAGTTATACCACACCTGGGTGCCTTCATAGATAGCTATGTTGCTCAGCACATAGTACAGGAGACTTAATCCAGGTGAAGGCTTTGCACTGGAGCCTGGTTCTTCTCTGTACTGTTGAGAAATATTTTCACAAAGCTTTTACCCTTGTATTCTGTCTTCAAGGATCTAAAAAAAAATAATTAAGGGTGAATTCAGAAAAAACAGGGTTAAAAACGACAGTGAATATATGCTTTCTGTTAAGAGAATTTCCTTCTCCTCCCTGTAGGTTTTGTCCCCTCAGACTTCGTCTATCCCCCTGTTCTCCCTCTTTGCAAGCTTACTACTGTCCCCTGCCTAGGGAGGGGCCTGACCTGTGGTGAGTAGCTCAAGGTATCTCACTGGCTGGGCTCATGTCTAGCTTGATCAGGGTCTTGCAAGGTACTGTAAGAGTACTCACAGTGTGCTGGGGTAGCCTTTACCCTGAGAGGCACATAAGGCTCACCAGCCTCCGGGGGAGGATGCTGCAGTGTGTCTGTCTGCTGCAGGTGCCTTACTCCCTCTACTTGCATTTCAAAGAAACTCATTAACATCTTCTGTGACTCAGAAACACTTCATAGATGAGGCTGCAGCCTCTTGCATCAAGAACTGTGCAAGCTCAGCACCCTGCTTCGTGTGCTGTACACGTGTATGAGGGGATCATGTTGGTGCAGGGCTGTGTGTACAGCAGAGCCGTAGTCAGGAAGAATCTTCAAAGTTTTGCCTCTTCCTAAACTACAGTTTTTATTGCTCTGTTTAAACTTCACTGCTATTTTTTTTTACAATGCTCTGACACATATATTAGTGGGGATGTGCTGTATCAGAACTGCAGAACAGCCTGCAATTCCCCAGGTTCCTCTGTAGATTTTTATGCTGGTGCATCCATAAAGGAACTCCAGATCTTCCAAGTTTTCCCCATGGGAACAGAGTAACACCTTTCCTCTGGAAATACTGTAATAAAACAAAGGGAATACAACACTCCCATTATGAAGATCCCATGGATGGCCTTTATCATTTATCAAAAAGAAAAGGTGTTCTTGTAATATCTGCTAGAACTGTACACGGGGGAGGCTGCCTGGTGGAGCATATTAATAAAAAGTCAGAAACCTGAAAGATATGTCTTTTTGCAGATTCACAATTGTGCATTAATTTATTTTTGTAGCTTTTTCTCAATAGTCCAGTGGCTTCTGTCATGAAGCAATTTCATTAAAGCTTTGATCGTAGTGGTAATATAAAGCCAAGCTTCCTGCAAAGGCTTCATTGCCCTAAAGAGTGTGTAATTGGCCAAATGCCTTAGAAAGTTTTGCTTGGTTTCTCCAGAGCACAAGTAAAAATTAATTGCCCCAGCAGTAGCTGCAGTGCCATCATATAAGGGTGTCAAAACCAGTCTTTCCGAATGGCACACTCTAACAGAGCAATAGATATGAGACTTGCCGTAAACGTGATTTGTGAACATCATTAATGAAGTACTAGACCTAATTGACTTCTCCTGGCTTTATGACAGCATAAAAAAAGTTCTGCACTACCAATGATAATTCTTTTAAACTTCTCCAGCTGAATCCCTAACACTGCAGAGCTCTCTTAAAAGCAAGCTCTCACTGATATTTATTTGGGAAAAAAAGAAACTGACTGTTACAAAGCATTTCCAGTTCTTTAGACATAATAAGGACTTTAGAACAATACTTCCATTGCAGAATGAAATGAAGATGCTCTGCAAGTATCCCTGTAAACTCAAGCACATTAAAAAGATCAGCTGAGGGTACTTGCTAGACTGATCATGTGAGAATTCAAGCATGGACTAACGGATTCAGGCTCAAGTCCCTGTTGTAACTTGATTCAGGGATTTACATTTCTGATGTGATCATGTGTTCTTGATCTGAAACAATAGCCATTATATTTTTGTCAGTAATTATCATTCTAACAAGATATTTTGTTTTTCAAATATCTTTTGTTTAGAGGTATTGAGGTCTGTGACAACAAATATCACCATTCATACCAGTACTTGCAGTAAAATAGTGTAGCACTTTATATTGCTTCTGTAAGTATAAAACAGCCTAGATAAAGCTTTAGCTAGTGTTTTTAAGGGATATTTTGCTATTTTGATGTATATGAAGCTTATGGTCATAGCCCTAGAAAAAGAAAATAATTGCAGTCTCCTGAAATTGATTTTTTTTTTTTACATTTACCTTTACTGCCTTCAAAAATTAAAAATTATATGTTAAACTGTATGTTTTGGCTACGATTTTTCTCCACGCTACTCAGAGTAACTTTTCACGTGGTGTTATTACAAGGGAAAATAATCTGAATGGTAAAATCAAGATGGAATGAAATGACTGACTTCTGAGTATTTGCTTGGAACATTTGTAGATTACCATTTCACACATTAAACCTTCACTTATGATGAAGGTTGCTGTAATGTCAGATGTGGCAAACATCCCCAGCTGCTGCTGAGCTAATGAACATTGAAAGAGGACCTTTGAGTTGATGGTAAATGATAAATTCAGTTGACTTAAACAGTTCATGCAATCCTGTGTTGATTAGTCTTGCTCCATTTTTGTTGGCAGTTTGGGCAGAGGTAGAAAGGACTTTTTGTGAGTCGGTTGGATCAGCTGGCCCAGGCTTTGCTTTGGGCTTTTTCTGATTACTCCAGGGTGCCCCCTCACCACCACATCTGAGTGCTCCCAGGAACTTGCAAATGAGACTTACTTCCCTGACTCTCCTCCACCCTTCCTGCTTTCCTCCATCAGATCCCCAGTGCTGTCAGAGTTTATCGGATCTGTTGTACTTTGTTTTGTGGAGTTTGATAAATACCGTCAGCTGATGAAGTGATTGGAGATTGAAAGGTGAGGAATTTCCCAAACATTCAGCATCTGCAATTTACTGATTTGAATGAAACTCGTGGTGATTGTATTAATATTAATCACAGCTCTTCTCTTACTTCACTTCATTCCCTCAAGCACTGCATTTATATGTATGTATGAGGAAGCCAACAAAGGACAATTATAGGGTGGCTTCTGGGATGTGCCCTGAATCATGAGCACCTTCCTTGCAAAGAGGAGTTGGCTGCAAGCTACTGGCAGAGAGGGCTCCTGCTTGTGGGGCTTGTTGTCACTGGTCACCATGCAGAGATTTGCAGCAGGGTGAGGAGCAGGGGCATCAGAGGAGTAGTTCCCAGACCATTCATAATCAGCAAGCAGCCCAAAGGGGAGTTCTCCAAGTTCCCCAGATTTCTGAGGATCCAGAAAGACTAATCCCTGAATATCATTTTGGGGACCCTGTTTCCTTCTGAGCTTTGATTTTAAGTGTTCAGCATCTCTGGCTGTGTTTGTATCAGCCACAGTGTGGAGCAGTAGTATGAGCAACAGGGGTCAACCTGTGGAGTTGTTGCAGAGGTGCTGATGTCCACACCATGTGCATTTTGGAAGTTTTACACTGGACCACCCCAGGAGCCCAGTGGTCGCCTATGGTGAGTGTGCAGGAGATGCAGCTCCTCCTTGGCTTCATTGGCAAGGAATCCAGCTGCTCTGCCATGCCTGCTGAAGCCTAGAGGTGAAGGTGATTGCTTCAAACATGAATTTTCATCTAGACTAAAACACTAAATATATGCGACCTTTGAAGCTGTTAAATTGGAATGCTCTTAAACATTTTTGAGAGTATTTTCTGTTGTTGTGCTCCTGCACTGAGGAGATGAATTTAGTTGCAGCTGTAAACTTACATTTAACATTTTGAAATCCTTGTGAGTTTGCTGGCATTGAGGCAGCAGTTTGTCTTTTGATTACCTCCCTGCCATATAGTATGATTTGTGACGTGAACTTTCTTCTGTCTTTCTAATAATCTGCAGCTTGAGTATTCTAAAAGCATTATTTATGCAGCACGCTTGACACTGAACTATGCTGTGCTGCTTCCATGGAAACCTCTGACAACATATTACTGCCTGGTCTGACAGATAAACAGTGCCTCATTTTCTCCCTTATGTCAGCCATCTCAAAAGCCCTGCTATGTCAGACCAAAGGTCTGTCTGTCCAGTGTCTTGTTTTTAACCATGGCAAATGACAAATGACTAGGGAAAACTGCTAAAATGGGCCAAGAATTTATCAATACTGCTATAAACTCAAACCTTCTGAATTTTGGATCTTGGGGAGTAAAATATTTAATTTGAAGGTCTTTAATATATATTTGTTTTTCTTTCTAGGCTTTGTCAGTTTTTGGACATATGTAATAAACCAGAATAGGAACACAGCTTAATTTATTTTTTAAGAGACTTCAGGAGCTCTCTAGTAGGACCTCCTGTTCCAATCTGGGTCAGCTGTGAGATCAGACCAGGTTTCTCAGGTCTTAATTTGGTTGTATCTTCACAGCTTCCAAGGATGGAGACTGCAAAGCATTTCTGGAGAACCATCCTTTTTTACCCACATAGGAGATTATAAGGAAGAAGTCAAGTAAACTTGCTAGTGCTAGTAAACTCTGTACTTTGTAATTTAAAAGTCATCTATCTGAAATCTCTTCACTTTGTTGTAGACTCAAAGAATTTGCGGAAGGCAGTTTTTTTAGGTAGCTTCTGGAAATCTCTGTAAACTGTTGAAGATGGGAAAATCCCTAGACACATTGTTTGAGAAATCAGGGGCTGTGAAGAGGATTATTTCTGTAGTTTTTGATGTGGAAAGGAGGACTTTGAAGTGGCTGGCTGTAGGAAATGAACAAGTCATGCAGTCAGCAAGTTTTTTCTGATCTGGAAGATCCATCCATCTGTGCTGGAGATTTGATGGGACCCTATATTTTGCCTTCCATAAATCCTCAGAAAAGAGATCAGAAACTTGATCCCTGGGTGCAAAGCATACATGGAATATGGTGGGCTCGAGGGAAATTGAGATTACTCAGTGCTGAGGGTACCATATGAGACACTCCCCCTTTTCCTGGGCCCTGTTTGAGTTGTTTCTGTGTAACTCCAAGGGTTCTGCTGCCAAGCCCAGATACTTCAGTCAGGGAAGGAGGAAAGAAAAGAAAGTGAGAGATCTTTTTCTTTCCCACTTAGGAGCCACCTAACAGAGAAAGCTCTTATGTTTACATACCTGGAAGTTTTGCCAGGTATTTTGTTCTTAGAGCTTTACCTTCAGCTGAATGCTGTCTGCTTTTCTGGTCTCTTCAGGCCCTCTAGGACTTCCAGAGGTCACTTGTGCTGGGAGAATAAGTGTCTGTCCAGGAAATTCTTGTTCTCTGCTTATCAGGCTGGTGTGCATTTCAATATTAGAAGACTTATTTCTTTTTTCGTTTTCTTGATGTGGGACATGAGTTACTGAATTTATCCTGTCTAGTCTAGAAGGATTTTCTGAGGAGAGTAATGCACACATCTGGTTTTGCTTTCTTGATTTCAGCAAAGATCAAAGATAATATCCATATACTTTGGTCTCCCTAGCTGTGTTATTTATAGGTGGCAAAAATCTTCTTCATGGATACTGTAATTAAGCTTAATTTGAGACCAATTCTTGGATTTCTTTCTTTAAGTAATTTCTCAGTGTTGAAAACTGAGTTGATTCTTTCCTTCCTGCTTTCACAGAAGAAAGGCTCTGAAAGTCTGTTTAATGAATAGGAGTCCAGAGGTACAAACTCTACCAGTATTTAATACTATTGTCAGAATAAGCAGCACCGTTAGACTACAACCATCACAATAAAAGATCTTAATTTCAACCATTATTATATATGGCTGGATCACTCCCAGGTCAGGAAAGTATTTACTAGATAGATTTTCTTTGCAATAAACAGAATATTCGATGAGTATGGTTGAACATGGCTCTAGTATGATCTTTGAAGAATGTTAAATATTAGCAAGAGAAATATTTTATTGTTCACTTATTTTCTAGTTTTATGCTACTTGCTTTTTATCTGTTGTAGAGAGGAAATATTACCAAAGGCAGTGTGAGGAAATTTTGCCAATATGTTTTAGCCATCTTCTCAATGAGTCTTTGAATCATTTCCATCAAGATAACTGCTTTTTCTCCTGTTATCTAGTTTGTGACAAAGATGTGATAGTTCTTGGCTTTGTTCTTTCATGCTTTTAACCAATTTAACTCTATCAGAAAAACCAAAAAGGCATTATTAATACATTTTTATTGGTTATCATCCTCATCCAGTCTGTGGACATCTTCTTGCACTCATTAACTCTTGAAAAGAGTTCTAACCACTATGCTATATGCCCCTTTTCCAGGCCTGGTCTTTGGGTGTTTTATAGCAGGGAAAGCTCTGAGTTGAGCTCTATGACTTTCTAACTCAGGTGTCTTTCTGAGTTTATTTTGAATTACTTCTGATGTCTGTAGTCTCAGGATATTCTTGACCCCTCATGTGTCCCTTCTCAAATTCTTACTGCATCACATGGTAGTTATTACTGGTATCTGCAAATGTTTAATGTGAATTTCTGTTCATAGTCTCTACTCAGGGGCTGTTTTCCACCTCATTTCCTTTTCTATTTACACCTTTTTTATACCTTCTCTTTTAAAAATATAGTTTTTATATGTCATCTTATACAAAGTGCACTTCTTTAACACAATTTCAGTCACATCTGCTATCATTGGAAAGCTCTTGAAAACATCAAGTGCTGCAATAGATGCCTCTTTTGCCAGAAATAANCCCACCCCCTCCCCCTTTGTGTTAAGATGCAGAAAGTAAGTGGTCTTCAAACCTTCTTGAAGTCTTCTGAACTCTGATGGAGATATTAATAGCACCTTTCTTCCAATGATGTTTCCCATCCTCCTGCCAGAACCGCACCTTTTTAATTTCTCAAGGTCAGAAATGCAGACACAGGTGGCTTCATTTAGTAGATAAGGGATAACTTTGCTTTGGGCAAGGGAGCTGCTCTGCCAGGGACTTAGTGCAGGAAGGCAGAGAGAGAGTCAAAGCTGTTGTGAGACCTGAGCAGTTGCTCTCACTTGTGTTGCCAAGAGTTTGTTGCTTCCATTGCCCTCTGGTAGCCAACTTCCTACTGGGCATGTGCTTATCCTCTGCCCTGACCTTGGCTTTGATATAGTGGATAATCTCTTCAGAGGGAGTGTTTGCTTTTGTGACTTTGGATTACCTTATCAAGGAAGATGTTTTCCTCTGGCT
The DNA here is from genome assembly GCA_013399195.1 of Dicrurus megarhynchus. NCBI lineage: Eukaryota > Metazoa > Chordata > Aves > Passeriformes > Dicruridae > Dicrurus > Dicrurus megarhynchus. The sequence goes on along the minus strand of VXAD01007887.1, from coordinate 3,015,384 downwards.
GGAATCCTGAATTAACTACTCAGCATCTTCACAGAGCACCCTCGTTCTATCTAGCTCTTCTTATTGAGACCAGCATTCCATCAGAGAGGCCTTAGAGATCTTTGAGGAGCTACAGAAGGAGGGAGACTAGAGAGGAGGGAGGGAAGGCAGAAAGGAGAGTCAGAGAAAGCCTCCAGACAAGCTGTTGGAGATCATACTGATCTTCAGTAGGAGCTGGAGGACAGAGATTAGGTTAGGTGTGATTTAGGACTGTGGTGGGTTGACCTGGCTGGGCCATGGGTGCCCACCAAACTGCTCTATCACCCCCCTCCTTAGCAGGGCAGGGGCGGGGAGAAAATAAGATGTTAAAAAAAACTTATGGGTCAAGATAAAATCTGTTTAATAAAGCAAAAGCAAAGACTGTATGCTGAAGCAAATAGATAAACAGAGTATTTATTCTCTACTTCTCATCAGCAGATGATGCCCTGCCACTTCCCAGGGATCAGGCCTTCAGTACATGTAGCGATTGCTCCAGGAGACAAATATCATAGTAATGAATGCCACACCCTCCCCATTTCTCTTAATTTATTGCTGGGCAGACATCATATGGTATGGAATGTCCCTTTGGTCACTTAGGGTCAGCTGTCCCGGGTGTGTCCCCTCCCAAGATTTTGCCCACCCCCAGCCTGCTGGTGAGGGAATGTTGGAGACACAGCCCTGATGCTTTGCCAGCACTGCTCAGCAGGAGCCAGAACAGTGGGGTGTTATCAGCTCCTTTCAGGGACCAGTGCAAAGCACAGCACTGTGGGGGCTGCTGTGGGGAAAACGAACTCCAGCTCAGCTGGACCCAATTCAATTATACATGCCCACCTAGGAAAGAAAATGTTCCCTAGACTGAGAGTAGGCAACGCCTCCTATTCCAGAGAAAGAAATCTCTAGCAAGGATGTGACTTTACACAGCTTGGTTCAGGCAGCCTAGCAAGTTTACCATCAATCCATCACCCCCTAAGAGGATGGGATCCAGCATAACTAGGGCAGCTTTGCCTGGTGGGAACTGGAGATACCTTAAAGAAGATTCTCCTGCTGAGTAATATCACGTTGCCAGGGGAAGAAAATCCTTCTCGCTCTCTGAAAGAGAACACAGCCTTTCTGACAGGCAGGCTTTCGGTTCAGAGTCAAAATGTGTTCAAATGCTCCAGCAGGCAGCCAAATGTCCTCAGAATTTGTTAAGCTAATAGATGTTTTCTGTATAGGCTCCTAACAACTTCAAGTGTTATCTAAAATATTTAAACGAAATTGCTCATCTGGTCTAGGGTAAATCCATTCATATGATAATTCTTAAGGTTGCTGCTCTTCCTTTATATTTCATTATTTGGGAAAAAAAAGTCTGTCTAATGCCTCATTTAAGATTCGGTGGAATCTTCCTTGCTTCAGTAATTTTCCTATTAAATTACAACTATTAACACTCATTCCTCACCCTAAAGGAAACCAATAAAATCACCCAAACTAATGAAGTTGTTTTCAGCAGCAAGCACCTCGTTACAGGGGTATTTCTAATTACTGTTAAAATGAACTGGAACACAATGCCTCCAGAATGGGATGTCCCAGAGCTATCAACCCAAACCATAAACATCTGTGCAACTCATAATCTCTTCATTTAACCTTTGTAATAGCAGTACAACCTCAACTAATTTTTAAATGCTGATAGACATTAAAATAAATAGATATGAAAATGTCACTGACACATTTTAAATAGAATTCTAATTTATGAGCACTGACTCCCAGTGAGGAATGCAGTTTTTGTCTTCCAAAAAATAACTGTGCCCCCTGGAGTTTATCTTTCTCTTATATTGTCTAGTCTGAACTAATTTTTTTTTCCTTTCTGCACTAATTGTTATATTTAGATATCATCGCCCAGAAGACTATGTTGAGGAGTGATTAGGGTATAGCTTACACATCAGAATGCATGAGCTAACTAGAAAAGCAAAGCTTCAGATCAGATTTAATTAAGATAGCTTACACTCTCAGTTCAGTTTTCTGCCTAAAGCAAGGAAAAAAAATGAAGATTAACGGTTTCTTCCAGAATCGTGATACTCTTGGGATAGAAATTTAGAACTCCATAAGCAAAATAACTTTTACTCCTGTGAGTAGTCCTCCTGAAATCAGCATGACTAGTTACGTGAGTAAATGGTACTCTGCATAAATTAATAATGCACAATCTGGCCATATAGAATCCTTGCTCTGGCACAGATTACTAATTGCCTGTGAGTCATTCAAATAATGAAAAAAGAAAAATAAGTGATATTCATATGACTGATGGCTTGCAGGATTTTCCTTTTTAGTTTTCATATATGGAAAACTGAAGCTTTAATACCTAAATAAATCAAACTGGGGGTCTTCAATTGGAGCTTGCTAAAGGGCTGTGTCTGCAACTCATGATGCATTCACCTCCTTACAAGAAGAAAGGCATTTTTTAATACCAGCAGCTTAGTCTATAAACAACATGCTGAAGCTTCATGCATAACTGTAATCACCATCAATTTAGTGCTCACATTACAGGGCAGTCAGAAGGTTAGGGGCAACCGAGATCCATAAGCAGCAGATGAGTAAATAATGTAAGTAACTGCACTGGACTATCTGTGTTAACTTTCATTTGTACATCATCCTTAGGCTTTAATTTTATAAATGTATAGGGAAGCATGAGAGCCAAAATATATTCCATCCTTTCTCCTGCTTCTGGGTGCTAAGAGCTAGGCTCTGCAATGCTAACTGAAGTAGAAGGCAGAAGAATAATTTTATAAGCATTGGAAATATGAGGCCTAGTGTCCTTTGGATTTGTATCTTTTGGCTGATCAAGGGAAGGGGGAGAAAGATGATCTTCATCTGAACCTTTTCTCTTTGGGTTCTGTTCAAGGTATACCCCCTCATGCCTATAAGCTGGTATACTTCCCTTTGGCTGGGGCATGAATGGGATCTTTCCTCTACTTCTGGCCATCCATTTATTTTCATGAAATGTGTAGAAACCTAATTATCTTTCACACTGTTGTTAAATTGCATTCAAAGTAAACCTGTAAGTTCCAATGATATTGGGAATGTTATGCAAACATACCAATCAAACACACATACCTAGCTTCAATTATTAACAGGAAAAAAAAGACTAAAATACAGAGGGTTTTTTTCAGTAAGTTAGGTGGATAGTAGAAAGTGGGAATATTTTCCGTTTAAAATTCATATAGATGTTGACATAATTGTAATTTTTTTTATGTAATCAGGTCTTCAGTGGGAAAAGGTCAAGGAAACCACAGTCAGAGGCGATAACTCATTATGCTAGTTGCTATTCAGGTTGATTCAGTTCTGTTTTCACTGGATTGTTCATGACCTATGGAGAAAAAAAAAACAAAAAACCCCAGAAAAAAGGTTGAAATACAGAGAACAAACCCATACTCTTAATGCAAATGATATCTCTATTCTTTCTATTTTTTATTCCTAACCACTCTCTGAGCCTTACTATAAAGCTTGACAGAAGAATATCTGTGCCCTGATAAACTGGTACACAGGGAGAAAAAAATGCCTTGGTTCTTAAAATCTTGTCCCCAAACTGCAGAAAATTATGTAAAAAAGATGTTCAGAAAGTTGTTTAAGAACCTCTTTGCATGGTCTGAAAGAAGACACAGAAACTGTTGTGAAAGAGGCAGACAATTGACTGGCATCATTTGCTGCATAGAGAGAACAGGGAGACAGGGTAAGTGACAAGAATAACAGCACCAACTGACAGAAATGTACCTCTGTCACGAGCAATTCAAAACCTACTCAAGGATATTATCCTGCTGCACATCAACACAGAGCCTGAGTTGAACTGGAGATGCTGGGCGATTTCACAGAGACCTTATCTGTTTTTCTCCTTTTTTAGGTAATATTACTGACAGGGTTTTTTATTTGTTTTTGTTTTAAATTATGGCCATCATTAAAAACTAGTTTGTAGCTGATTTGCTTTGCAGTTCATACAGGTCATTTGAAAGCCTTTGTAGTGAAAGGAAGCAGCATGGGGTGTAGAGGAGAGCTGAGGCAGGTGGGGCTGTTCATGGCGCTCTTCCTGGGAGGCTGCAAGGAAGAAAGTGGTTTTACAGCTTTCCCTCAAGGAGTCATATTCCAAATTTGTGCCATTTTCTCTTCTAGTTTAAGACATAGAGGTGTCAATGCCATGTCAGATCAGAAGTGAATCTGGCTGCTCATCCTGTATTTGACAGTGGTCAATAGCAGTGATAGAAGAGGGCAAGATGCCTGCAGCCATACAGCCTCCTGGGGTTCACAAACCTAAATGACATGAGTATCTTCTATGAAGACAGAAAGAGAGAGCTAGGGCTGTTCAGTCTGAAGAAGAGAAGGCTCTGAGGAGACTTTAGAGCAGCCTTTCAGTACCTAAAGGAGCCTACAAGAAAGACAGAGAGGGACCTTTTGCAAGGGCACATAGTGACAGCACAAGGGGGTATGGCTTTAAAGTGAAAGAGAGTAGGTTTAGATCAGATTTCAGGAAAAAAATCTTTACTGTGAGAGTGGTAAGAGATTGGCACAGGTTGACTAGAGAACTTGTGGGTGCCCCATCCCTGAAAGTATTCAAGAATAGCTTGGATGGGGCTTTGAGCAACCTGATCTACTGGAAGGTGTCCCTGCCCATGGTTAGAAGGTTGGAACTGGATGATCTTTAAGGTTCCTTCCAACCCAAACCATTCTGTGAATCTATGATAAGTATCTTTAATTGTCTTTGGTGAATTTATTTTCCATTATCTCATCTACTGTCTTTTGGAACCCTTGCATGCCAGTAGGATCCAGAGGTCTTGTATCCAAAAATACTCCATTCTCAGTCATTTTGTACCTTTGTTTTGAGCTCTGTGATCTTAATTTCCTGGAGCTGCACGTAAATCTGGTGATCCACAGGTCTGCATTTGCCCTTACTAATCTGATATTGATACAAGGAATACTGAAATAATGAGAGTCTAAACTCATTGGTGTCATTGCCATGACATCATCTATGAAGAAAGATGGCAGGTGTTTCCTGCAGAGCTGGGATAGTGAACTATGACCAGATTCACACGGAGTAATCCAGTTTGGACATGATGGACCAAGTGATCATTATGCTCAGAAACATGGTTAGGGGAAAGGAGAAACTTTCTTAGACTTTAGAATTAAAGAAATCAAGGTCTGTGGAGACACCAAGAGATAAAGTCTGAAGAAATTATACAAGTCCTTTTTTACTTCAAAATATGAGGTTATAAAGCTAAATACAGGTCCAGAAGCATGAAACAGCTGATTGGAGATGAGCATGTGCAATGGAAAGCTTTCTCTGTCGTTTTAAGTCTATTTGGTCTACTGATCTGAACTCACTTACATGGATCATTAGAGGTTCAATGCTGTCAGTGATCTGAATAAATCATTTGGCAATACTGATGGAGACTAGCCAGGGGACATTACAACAGGAGCCTCTTGCTTTGTCTTTCTGAGCTATGGATGAATCCTTTCCAACAAACTTTTAGAGAAGAGTCTCATTTGTCAGAAGCATTAACCTTCCTACTAACTTATTGCCTTATATATAATGGACCGCTCCTTTAGCATGATAACTTTCTTTTCCTAAATGCACCCTTTTCTGTTTGACAAAAACCTGGGGAAAATCAAAGCATCTTTTTGGTAGAATCATGGCTTCATTCCTTCCCTCATCCTCCCCAAATCAGACTGAACTCATACACGGGAAAGTGTGACAGAAAGTTGTTAATTTTGTTGACAGCATTGCTTAACTGCAGAGATTAATCCTCATATATAACTGTTTTTTTAAACCTCTTATTCATCACAGAATGAAGTCCAGATGAACTACTCTGGAATAACAGCATGCTGAAATTTCAGAGCATCTTAACGATCTATGAGATAGTGCAATATGTCAAAAGAAGCTAGTTTCCCCAAAATGTATTAAAATAGAGTAATAGTGATATGGCATGGCATTTATAGGGAAATCTGAATGCATACTACAGATAAGTAGGAAAAGGTGACAGAAGGGCAAGAGTGTTGGGCGCTTGGCAGCCGTGACCCATGCATGGTTGCCATTGGGAATATTTATGTACAAACTGTGTTGTTTTCTTATGACCTCATTATATTAGTTCCTCTTTGTGGAGAGATTTATCTGAGATTAAGAATCATAACAAGCAATGTTATGAACTAATAAGCACATCTAATTTGGATGTTGTTAGAGCATTAAATGGAATTAGTGACAGCACCATTTCATTTCATTGTTGTAGGGTTATTAACACCTACATATTCCTTCCATGAAATGGGACCATAACTACTTCAGTGGCTATAATGGGAGCACACACAGTATTTCTTTGTTTCTGTTTTTAGGTCAGCTATCACTATTAGATCATGTTCATCATTAGAAAGGAAAAGTGCTCTATTAGAGGGAGGCTTTTCCTCTGGTGATACAGGAAATAATAGGTTGGGGATTGGAAGGGACCTTGAAGATCCTGTAGTTCCAAACCCCTGTCATGAGGGATATGATCTTTTGTGCCTTCATGTGAAAGAACACAGAACATGCACCTGGATGTACATTTTGCAGCAAATAATTCCCAGGAGTATCCTGATGGCTTCTCATGCCAGGGGAGGCAGCGGGAACAAGCCCTCTGTTTTGCAAAACTTCCATGAAGGGTGTGATTCAGGTTCATGATGGATGTGTTCCCCCAGCTCCAGTTTTTGAACGGCTTCTGATCAGGGCCACTGAGAGCTGTGGCATTTATCAGATGACTTCCCTTCTTCAGGTCTTCATTCACAAATTTGTTTCTGTGCAACGATGCCCAAGACAGTGCTAATGAGTTTGCTGAAGTGCTGGAAGCAGGATAGCCATGGTTTTGTGGCGCTCTGCCCAGGTTAATCAGCCCTGTTTCTCAGCAGTGTTAATTAGGCGAAGCAGAGATCTCTGTGGTGGCGAGTATATTTGTTCTGATGCTCAGTTACTTCAGGCAGCTTTACGTGGCATTGCACTGTGCTGGTAGACCTGCACTCAGCATCAAGGACATTAAGAGGGAACCCTGTCCAATAGTTCTGTAGGCTTCCAGCTTTCTCTCTTCCAGTAAATGTGGTGCAAGTTTTTCATCATAAATTATCTAAGAGATACTCCTTAGAGACAGAACTAATGCTGGACCAAAATGCTGCCCCCCTGCTATGAGTAGAAATACTGTCATTGACTCAAATAGGATGAAATTCTGACTTCAAGTGAGCAGTGTGAAGTAGACAAACTTGCCTGAAAAGCTGCAAATTAAACAGCTATCTAAAAAGTGGGTATTGGACATTAACATGTCAACTGTTACTGGCTTTTGGCAGCAGCCACCAGAGGCAGAGTGGCTTCGCTGGCAAAGGTAGGGAGCTCGTTTTACCACTGCTGTGTAACCAGTACCCCACTGTGCCTTGCAGCTATAGAAACCAGTGGCCAGAGCGTGCAGACATGCCATGCCCAGTGCCAGGGACAGCTAAACTATGCCTGTCACTTTGCAGCCCTGGGACAACCTTGCCAGACTTGCTCACATGGGTATGGGGAGCTAGGGATGCCCTGAGCAGGCCTTAGGGATGCCAAAGATCTGATCTGCACATTAAAAAATCAGGAGTGAAGAAATAAAACGTTCTCAGTGTGCACTGAGGGGTGTTTGGGGGAAACTCAGACTTCCAGCTGAACAAGATTTGTTAGGTTTTTTAGTTTGGGTCCCAATTTCACCTCTGTAATAGCCCATCCCTTTTCTTTCCTGTCATGGCCGACACTATAATTATTCTTTAAAGACAACCTCCTCTGTACAACCTGTGCATAGTGAACACCCTATAACATCCCATATGGCACCTCCTGGGACATGCTTCACACCCCTGGCTTGGGAGCTGCAGGGGAAGACTCATCACTTGTCTCCACAATGGGGTGCAGCAGCCAGCCTTTTCCTAGCTCAGCATCTCCACTGCTTGCCCTGGTAAAAGTTTCTTCTCTCTTTCTTCACAGATGATCCAGAGACTGTGGGGATGTGGAAATGAAATAAGAACTGGAGTGTGAACCTGCTTCTTCTTACAAAAGAAATTGATTATGCCCAACATGGTCAAACCATTACAGTGCTTGCTTCCTGCTTGTTCCTGTGGCGAGCTTCCTACTGCTGGTATTGTCTGCAAAATTAACATGGTGAACAGGACAGACGAATCTGTGAAGGGACCTAGAATTATAGAATAATAGAATATCCTGAGTTGGAAGGGACCCACAAAGATCATCGAAGTCTAACTCCTGGTCCTCCACAGGAGAGCCCCAAGAACCATATCGTGTGCCTGAGAGTGTCCAAAGTCTTCTTGAACTCTGGCAGGCACGTGGGAGAAGGCATGTTCTCACTTGAGAGCGTATTTTGGTTTAAGGGAAGTTAAACTTTGCAATGTCCTATGTGTGAAAGCTCATAGTGATGCAATTGTCATCCTAGCAAAAGCAGAGCCAAACAGCCCTTCACTCAACATGTGCTACTTTCGGGCAGAAACCTCTCTATTCTTCCTATTTTCTTTTCTTTTTGTTTTTGAGAACGTTATGTGGACCTGCTTGAATCGGAAGATACCAATTGGATTACTTACACTGCATTTGATCAAGTAACTGGAATAAATTGGAGGGTTAATGATGATTCACTGTTTTGGTGGACCCCCATGGTATAAACAGCCATAACAGGGAATTAAGCTGTTTCACAAAAACATTTTCTGAAGTTATGGTCTTTGATCAGTTCTCCTAAGTAAATTGACACTGCACTGATGGTCATAAAATCAATGTGTGGTGACAGAAATTGAGTTGCTGTTTTTCTGGAACGAGAGCATATCCTCTGGGTGCCATACATATTTTTTTTTTCTCTCCTGTGACCTTTTTTAAATCTGTTGGCAGGGATAAAAAATCATATTCACACCCAATATTTCCCTCAAAATGGGACTGTAATGTAGTCTGTTCCCATAGCTGTGGCTCTTCTCTTGACCTCCAGCTTCCCACATAATCTAGTTCACTCCTCCTCTTGCTTGATGCCCCAGAGACATCTGCTGTGGCTCTGGGGAGCACTGGGTGAATCTCTGCTCACATATCCGAGTGCCTTGTACTCCCTAAGCACCTCTATCAAGATTGTGTCTTCCTTGCCTGCAGGGGTAGCCACAGAACAGCAAAAGGAAAGGCCACCCCTCCCTGCTTCCAAAGCTGTCATCCCCCAGCACTTGTCTCTGCTCACCCATGCTGCAGCGTGTGACTAACAGCAGTGGGCTGCTGCTCTACGCTGCGCATCAGGGCAGAGCTGAGCCCTCCCCTGCCATGCCTGCGGGCAACACAGTGCTAAAGGTGGTCTAAACTTTTCCTACGATATTATCAGCCTATCCTGCAACTCACAGTGAACGCAGCAATGCAGGGAAATACACTAAATACACACTGCCACTGACGGCTTTAGGGATATGCAGGTTCCTAGAGGTAGGGAAAAGGTACCAAAACAAACCTTTGGCTCTCAGTTGATGTGATGTATACTGTTGAAAGTAAAAGTACTGATAATCAGGAAACTATTCTGCTGCATCAATATGCTTGACAAGCTGAAAAATAGATACAAAATTTCATGAATATTTCTGTGTAAATTGCATTTAAATTAATGTCAGTGCTTCTCCTTGTAGATTACAAATTAGCAACTATTCTTCTGTTAATGTAAATTTAACTTCTTGTTGTTGTTCTTTGCTTTTGTACCACTCTATTCCAGTAGAAACTGAAGCACAAACTTCAGAAGGATGCTTCTCAAAGCGTCCAGATGGCAAAAATAATTATTTATTATCTTTAGCTACCATGATTATGTTGCCCAATCTGTGATATTGTAAATCAGTTTTCAGATGGCCATAGGAGTTGTAGCAAGTTCTGTGAAAAACATTGCTCGATATGTGTTTGTTCAGAAGGATTGAACCAGAGCACTGCAACCCTTTCAACATAAGTAAATCAATGTGGAAGCTTAGATCTAAAAGGGACTCTGATCATGGAGAGACCAGTGTGGTAGGATGCACACAGTGAGGAATACATGTGGCACACAGTCTAGGTTTCTCTGAAATCCACACTCCCAAAGTGGATTCAGTCAAGGGCTGTGCTATTTTCTTTTACTGGAACCAAACTAAAGTGTAAAATGAGAGAAATCTCTTCTTTGGCTAAAGCAAAAGCATGACATTCATTTGTAGCACCACTGATACTGTGAAGTGGGGGTTCAGCCCTACTGCAATTTGTGAGATTTGCATGTTTTTATTACAGGCTTGCATAGGTTTTGCCCTCCAGAGTTTATTTTTCCCCTTAACCTAATTCTATCCAATCTGTCATCTTTTCTTAGTAACGTTCTGATGTCACAATTTTTTTTTTTTTGCTGAAAATATTATCTCTAAGTGTTCTATATTTGCAGGGTAATGGCGACATTGGAATGAAAGGAATGACACACTGATTTTTAGCAAGGCTTTCATAAATTGTCTTCTTAGATTTATGATGTGTCACTTGATTTACAGCACTACTGTTTTTGTGGATGCTGTTATCTGTTAACATTTCTACAATAGCCCTCCTTTTTTTTTTTTTTTGACTTCTCAAAGGCTAAAGTAACACATCTTTACATTCATATTTTTAAATTTGGATAACTTGATAGTCACAATTGCTGACTCTTAATAACAACAGAGCTTGTTTTCCAAGATACCATTTTATCTTGAGCCCCTGATTTGTTCATCTTACAGCTACTATGGGAAAAAAATGCTGTTTAAATTTTAAAGGTTCCAAAACTTACTCTGACAAATAAATCTGTCTTTTGGTGCTCCCAGAATTGTTCCTCAGTTTGATGTATTTTAGATTCCTTAAGGTCTCCAGACGTTTTTTCAGAAGATAATCAGTGGTCAAAGGTGCTAAGCTGCTATTTTCTCAAGGCATGAAGGGTGAATTTGTTTTTTTCTGTAATGAACTACTATAGTATGTTGATTGGAGGGAGTTCAAGGAATTTTCCCTCACAATCCTTCTGGCTTTGCATTTATGGCAATTAAGAATCTATTTATGGTCCAGAGCATTTTTTTCCCATGCTGAAGTATATGAATGCTGCCCAAGTGAGTGCCTCTTCCTGCCTGTGTGCATTACTGGGGGCTGGTCTTGCCACCACTGAGGGTATATTAATAGATGACATTCTCCTTCCTGCTGAAGGGAAGAAAAATTATGATTTGGATAACTGTTACAAACTCAGAGGAGGCCCTTCAGGTTCCACAAGGCTCCAGTTTGCCTTTTGTCCATCACTGGCCAATTCTTGTCAGTGGAAAACTTGTCTTCTTAGCTGACACGTGGTGTTATCTACCCAGGCCCATGCTGCTCAGTGAGAAAGATGTTCCCTTCCCTCGTGGTACCCATGAAACTTGCATATAAAGTTTTAGAGAAAGGCACAGGATTCTTTTCAAAGACTGCTGGGAGAAGGAATGTAATGCTTTGTTGTTTGCCAGTTAATGGGCAATTGCTTTCAACAATAGAGAAATATGGAAGTACAGACATGGCAGGAATATATTACAATAGCATTAAAAAAGGGACTACTACATTTAAAAAGAGATATACAGAACTAACTGAAAACCAGGAACCTATTTCTGTATTAGCTTGACTCCAAGGTCAGGTCTGTTTCAGGTGACAAACTGCCAGACACTGGCAAAATCCTCAGGTCAGCTATTGCCTTTATTGTCCAGGAACAAGCCACCATGGTGGGCTGGCTTGGTCCTTTGTGGATGAACCGCCTCCATGGCTGTCTTTAATCCCTATATTCACAGCCCCATGGTACTTAGGCTGGTCCAACACCAGGACTGTCATCCTAAGCATGTACAGTGTTGGTTTTGTCTGTCATAGCCACAGTTCTTGACTGTCACACTTCCCGTTGTTTCTCTTTTTTTTGAGTATACTGCAATATAACAAGTGGGCAATGTGCAAGGCAGTGAGCTACAAGGTGGACACCTCATGTGACTTGGTCTGTATTTCCCTTTTTTTTCCTCTTAGTTTGCAGTCCATTAGGCTATTTTCCCATGTAATCTAAGACTGAAGGTATTACGGTTTGTAGGATTTTCTTCCCCTTCCCTTACTGTAAGCATGTTTCCTAGTAATTTAAGAAATTTTCTACAGCCTTGACAAGTGTCATGAGAGGTTTTTAGCCCCTAGTTCATTAGGTAGCCATGGTTAGGCTTTCTGTGATATAGCCTAGAGTTGTGTGCATGTATGAGAGCCAAGGAAGCGAGCAAAACTGATTGTAAGAAATGCCAGTGATGTGCCTCATGTTCTCCCTGCTCTTGCATGAACACAGATGATTTCTGCTGTGATTTGGGATCATGTATGTCTTGGGCAGATTTCACATGGGGATCAAAACAAGGATGAACAAGATGTGTCAGACAGCACTGCTGAGGGAAAAGAACAATAAATGCTGCCCAAGGTAAAAAAAGAAAAAGGAGAAAAATCTATTTCATATTATCTTGAGACTATTGGTTAAAAGAGCTTACATTTAAGGCCTGACTTGTAAAGATATATAGCACCACCTGTTTTTGCAAAGCCTTTGAATATAGTCAAAGTGAAAAGCTGCTACGAGTATGACAGCAGAACTCCATGTACAAAATAACAAGGCTTTTTCTGACCATATCAGGCACATCACCAGTTACTTCACTGGCAAGAACGATGAAGAAAGATGCAGCATAGAATTTGCCTCTAAAGATGATCATTTGTCTAACTTTATTCCTTGAATCTTTTACTGGAATCTTCTTAAGCTCTCATTTAGGAACATTCTTAGCTCTCTTGAGACTTTGGCTGCTGCTCTTATCCTTCCCAGCTATCTTCTCTATCTCTACTGCCAGGCTAGGTAGAATCAGTGAAGGTGATTTTAGAAAGCCATGATGTTGGCTGTGGCCTTTGCATGTCTTTTTCAAGAGTATTAGATCTGTCCATATGCTGAGTGGAGAGGGGAGGTGGAAATCTCTGAGCCTTCTCAGCTATCCTAAAAGATAAGATCACTGAAATATTTAATGAAAAATGCTGCCTGCATACAGTTTTAAAGATGTTGTGCCTATTCAATTTGCTTCCACTCTTTTATAATTTTCTTTAAATCTCAATTTTGTATTTCTGGTTATTTTCTGAGGCAGAGGAACACAAGAATTCCATGATGGAAATAAAACCTGGAAGGAAGAAACACCTGTTCCTGAAGGGCCAGTGGTATCTTGTGCTTCTGCCGGGGTATAAAGGATACACTAATTTCAAAGGTTGCCACCTGGGGCTCAGAACTTTCTTGAGGGAAAGAAAAACATCCCCTAAAGACAAAACCCTTTAGACAATTCTTTTTCTCTCCACTTCATCTGGAGGAAAACAACTGAGATGCAGTAATGGCAAAGTCTGACACAGCTGAGAGCAAGCCTGTGCACGGTGTTTGGAGGGAAAACACAAGGACCAGGATTGTCTTTTAATTTGTCCATTGCCTGAGGATGAAAGAAAGCTGCTGTCAGTCACAAAGTACAAAGGAAGATATTCTAGTGTGCTTGGGACTGCAAAAGGGACTCTTTTATCCCTTCAGTGATCTATGAGTAATTTCTGAAATAAAACCTCCAAGTCACCTGCAAAGCCAATTTCAGAGAGAACAGTAACAAACATTTCTTCTAGGAGTTCTGGAGAAAAAAGAAAAAAGAAGAAAAAAGAAAAAGAAAAAAGAAAAAAAAATCATTCCTGCCCTTTATTTTGCCTGGTATTATCTGCTGTACAAATGTCATTAAGTGACATTTTTCTCCTACAGGCCATCTAGTATATATGAGGATTATTACTCCCTCCTTCTCTCTCCCACTGAAAAACAGATAGTGGCTGACAGTTAATGAGGGGGACTCTAATCTGACAGGACTATGAAAGCTACTGACAGAAAAGATCTTGATAGTGGCATAAGAAATTCCTTCTATCTCAGATTACCAATAAGGTGCCTGTATGCAGCTGGGAAGTCAGGATATCTCCTCTAATCGAAGCTCGTTAGATTTGTATCCTCTTGTACTTCTGCAACCTCTTTGAGAGGAAAACCCAAAACAGCCATAGGGAAATAAGAAAATAAAGGCATTCAAAATATAAGGACCTACTAAGATTAAATTCCTAAATGGGATTTTGTTGCCATTGTTCTGTGCTCAACAATTAAGGTGGATTTTGCTTTCAGTTGCAGCATTATCCCCAAGTTACTCCACGTGCATATATACGGGCATAGGAATGGAGATTTCTCTGTGGGAGGTACTGAATATCACGTGGGAGTTTCCGAACTGAGGAACGTGATGTGTAAATTTACATTTTACCTCCTCATGATCTTAGATAGTACAAGCTGTTCTGGATTACTTGCTCTAGACCATGTGGCATGAACAGAAACTATCCCCTCAGCCTCAGCCCTGTGCCCTCAACCCCAGGGGACCACTCTGTGGGACAGGTATTGACGTTTCTCTGAGGTGCCCCCTAAGTGTTTCAGAGCAGAAATTTGTTCTAAATACTCATGTAGGGTTTTTACTTTGGTGTGCTCAGCCCTGTGGTTTTAAACTATGAAACCTCTGGACGCTACTGGTGCTGGAGACAGAAGTTTCTGACTGATGGAGGGCAGAAGATGAATGTCAACCATTTGGACACAGTTTCTTGTTGAGCACATGCAACGATTTAACTTCTGAGAACTTCTACTGTGCTTGAAGAAGGAGTTAATGCAGACCTATATTAGAGGCTGTGAGAAAGGCAGTGGTGGGAAGTGCAGCAAACAAAATGTGACCAGAGAAGTTAAAATGAAGATTTGTTTTCAGATAGTCCAGCACTGAAAAATTTTAGTATCAAGTTTGTCACTTGTTCAGTCTTTACTGAACTTTTCCAAAGAGTTGTCCCTTATATGAGTATTTCAGTAAAAAAGAGAAACGTTGCTTTGATGTAGGTTTTCTTTCTTTGAGCAAAGAACAGGCCATCCAGGTACTCAACCCCTCCTAACAGGGAAACTTGAATAAGGCAGTCATCATACCCAGCCTGTCCCTTGCATTTTGTAGAGTTAAACTTCATGCATTCTTGCAAAAGCTCTGATCATTTGTGAAACTGGCACATATAAATGCATATTGTACTCTCTGTATTTTTTTCCCACTGGTATTTTATCTGCTCACAAAAGGTAATTCTATGTGCTTTTCTCTAGCTAGACCTACTTTTTATTTTTTTCACCTACACATTCAATTTTAGTGTGCCATCTGCTTTCAACCTGCTTAATGTTACACTCCAGCTTTTAATGACAGAAGATATCAAGTGCTATGGTTCTTATTTTATTGCTAAAGATGGCATGCAGACCTTCTTTAAATGATTCCAAATCATCTAAAGCCTCTGTTTGAATGGTTTTCAAAGGCAGCCTAGGGTTGTCAAGCTTCTACTGTAGAGCTTGCTAACACTCTTCATAGATTAATCTTTTTGAAGGCTTCTGAGGTTCTTTAACTTCCTAAGGGCTCTTTTTTGCCTAATTCAAACCTAGGTACTTTTTTTTTCATGTGAAAATTACATACATCATTGTCTTAATTTGTCCTGACAGGTGCAAACTGTTGTGTGATCTAAAGTCCAGGGAAAAAATCTCCAAAAATCTCTACCTTAAAAAATGCATAAAATAATTTTTGTCATTTTATGCTCCAAACTGAGACTTCCTTAAATACCCGATGTTTTAAAATCTTGAGTCCTGCTTATTTCTGGAGAAGAGACTGAATCAAAATAATGTGGACCTTCAACTCAGGAATCTGATCTTAATTTTAAAGTGGAATAGCTGCAATAAGTACCCTAGTCAGTTTGAGCTACTTTTTGGTTCCCTAGCTGTGGATATTGCAGCTTTTCTCTGGAGGTCAGCTTCCTGAGGAGCAGCAAATAACCTCCATGAGTGTCCTGTGTTTGTTATCCGCGACAAACACTTCCTCCAATTCCCTGATATGCACAAGGGGTGGTGCTGATCTGGAGGCAGACTGCTGCCCAGGACAGATTGCACTGAACCTGTCTTTTGTCCAGCTTAGGGATGTGGTCCACGTGTGCAGAAGAGCTTTGGTGGTGCCTGTTGTATCCCAAGTGCCAGTCTAAACAAGAAGGCCATACAGCCTGGCAAGCAGCAACGAAAAAGATTTTGTTTCTGGGTCTTTCATACAAACAGAAGGCTGGTTTTCTTGGGTGGATTTCTGAATAGATGTTTTATTTCCTTGGATTTTAAACTTTAGTTGCTATTTCTATTATGGATTTATGAAATCCCAGTGGGCACCGATCTGCATCTTTAAGCACGTTAAGTATCTTTATAATGTTGCTCTTCACTTATCCATGGAGAGATAACTCCTCAGCAGACGCTAAAATTCTTTATAGAAATACCTCTGCTGTACAGAAAAGATATTTTTCTCTATGAAACCTGTAGATTGGTTTTGGTAATATTCCCAAGCAATTTCACAGCAAGGATTAAAATCTCAGTTATACTTTGTACATTTACCCAGATATCTAATAGAAATTGTTCCTTTTTTTCTTTTTTTTTTTTTTTGGTTAGTAGAAAAGTCTAATTGGAATGGATGAAACGACATTATTAAATACCAGAATGAAGATCACCAGGGAAATAATCTAGCTGCTGACACTCTAATGTTAACTCAGTGCTTCTAAATAATCAGTAATCAGCAGCTTGAATTAGACTGAGATAGATCGAGCTAAGTGCTTGACTATTCAGAGTGAGTGCAAGAGATCTGGGGAAAAGTTCAGTGCAGTCAGGGGAAAAAAAATGTACTGCATTAAATATGCAGGACTGAAGAAATCATGCTTCTATTTTATTTTAAGTAAACACATTATCTTTTGATATATCTTGGTCTTTCTTCATGTGAATCGTGAATCATGCAGCACTTCCAGCCCTGATTAATATTCTTAATTGCTCTCACTTTTTCGTTCTTGCAGCTGGCAGATGGAATGCTGCAGATCAGACGGTGCCATATCAGCAGTGTTTGCACTGCCTGTGAACAAATGGTGCTACAGCCTGCATGTTTATCCCCTTTGATCCATACACAACTGCAGCAAGGTGGACTGGCTTTTTTTTGTTTTTTTGCTTTCCTATCTCTGTGATATTAACCCTGTTGGGAGCAGATGATAGAACACGGACAGTCAGCCAATTTCTGTAATGCCAAACACTTTTCTGCAACAAGGAGGTCTGGAAATCATAGGAGACCCACATCCAGAATGGATGTCCACATCCGTCCTCCTTGGAAAAGCATATGCTAGAGAAATGCCTGTCTTCCACCAAGCTGGGCTGAAAATTCCTTAGTGGGAATGTCAATTGTTTCTGTGCTTTTCTGTGCCAGTGCTAATTAGGATGGATATACAAAGAACCCAAAAGAAAGAGCATCATATTTGTTAGAAGCTCAGTGAGGATTTCTAATTAGCTGAAGAGTGAATGAAGGTTCAGTTATGTTTGCTGGGGGCAAAGAATGAAATGAAAGAATCCTAATTACTTTAGAAACTTTAAGCTCTTCAGATCTTTCTATTTCTTGTGAGTTAGTGGTTATCAAATTACCTTCCAGGTGAAAGAATTACTTTTCTCACTAAATGTAAACTCTATTTTGATAGGCAAAGCAAAGCCTTCCATGTCTGTTAGCAAAACCCAGTAGATGAAGAGTGACCATTTTATAACATGCACATTGATTTCTTGATGCTACATTTAGATGACATTTTATGTGGTCAGCATTGCTATCATAATCTATGTATTTACAGTGAAAATATTTTAGCCTAAGGAAAGGCATTATGATCTGCAAAATCCACTTGCTTTTGGACACAGAAGGGTTTGTGTGTTTTCCAGTCAGTTTTGTAAGAAGATATGTGTTTTCTCATGTATCATGTAGGACCTATAAATGCACCATTCCATGAAGGCACCCGAGACTGACTAACATATCAGAAGGTGATTGCCTAAAATTAGGGACTTTACTTTGAATATTCTTCTTGGAAGAATGTAGGTAATGAATCAAATGACCCACTGTGCTTGGATGTGAGTATTAAAGAAAAAAGGAAAAAAGTGCAGTATCACAGGTTATGACACCAGCACACAGAACTGCAGCAGAGCCCCTGAGCTCAGACATCAGATTTCCTCATCAGCTATTTCTCTGAAATATTTTGGGACTTTGGCATTAAAAGGACTCTGTGATTATAACCATGATGTCAGCTTGCAGCAACTCAAAGAAAGGTTTATCGGAGAACACCCAGAAAAAATACTAGATGTGAGGCTATGAGACGTCCATTTAATTGTCAGAAATACCCTGAACATGTTTGCATTTAGGACACATCAGTGCCACCCTGGCTGCAGCCTGAGGTGACAATGCAAAGCAAAGAAAACGCAGCTCAGTAACTTCGATAACTTCCAGCGGTAAGGTGACAGTCTAAACAGGTTCCCACACTGTCATACTTACTTATGAGACTTTCTTTTTCTTATAGTTTCATCTTTGGATTGAAACTATATCTCAGTTCATGTTCTCATTCTCACTATTAGTAGCTGAAGGGACTCCTGTAAGCTGCAAGTGTCTGGTTACAATTCCCTGGATATGTCAATTGTTCTCTACATTGTTGTTGTTGTCACTGAACTTACATTTTTGTAGCAGTATTTGTCACAATGCTAAATTCTCATTGTTGCTGCATAGGTGTTGTGAAACATTTTATGCATTCCGTGCTGGAAACCAGAGTGTTGTGGCGTTACATGTTGTACCAGCACCTTTCTTATTTTGAACAAAACTACCTCATCCTTTTTTTTGCTCCAGTGTCTGAAATAATTATGATTAAATGAAACTTGTTGAGGTGTTTCATGCATCTAGTGGGGTAAAGATGTGTCTTTTTGGTTTGATTTACCACTCTGAGGTACAAAAAGGCAAATTTTCCCTCTGGCAACACTTGAAAGTTTTAACACAGTTTGCATTCCAGGCAGGTTCCAGGCTAAAACCAGAGGTGTATTAGAGAATTTGTCTAATACAAATTTGCCCAGCTCTTGCAGGATGCCAAATCAACCAGCCTAACATCTGCAAACTCGGTTTTTTCCCTCCTTCCAGGCAACCCATCACCATTTTTCTTCAGCATCTGAACTCACGGTGAACTGTCTGTTCTAATAGGCTTCATCTTCATTACAGGATAATATAATGTGTAAGTGTAAATCGGTAATGAGATGTTAGTGCTCTTGGAGAGTGATTTATGAGGGGGAAGCTAAATTCTAGTTAAACAAATACACTTCTATTTGAATGTTGACAGAAGATGAGTAGAGCATCTGATCATTCCTCATACCTTTACGAAGTGGCTTCCTAATGAAATCAGATACTTTGAATATCTAGATCTCTAGCTCGAGACTTATTTGACATTTCATTATCATATGAATTACACTTTTAGCTAGGCAAGTTTAGACATAAAACCTGGGTACTAAGTACTGTGTGAAAAATCGACTAGGGGAATTATAAAGTTTCTAATATCTCAGCATTTTCTTTGCTTTTATTGATCATTGCAATCTAGCTGATGTGTCAGCAGCCAAAAATCATTCTAAGTAAGTTGATATATTAAAAATGATGCAACCATTTATCTAGATTTATATTAGATGCAATCAGGTGACACACAACTGTGATCTACTTTGTGACTTTCAAAATTTGTTATGTCAAAATCAAAGGAAATTAGACTGAATAATATTCATATTTTAATGCTAGTTCTGCTTATTTATCCAGGCATTTACTGTGATATGGTCTCTAACATTTATTCTGAATGAAAGCCTAGAGAATTATAGCTGCCCTAAAAAATGTAGTTTTCCAGCAGAAAATTGTTTGTGTTTAGGTCTAGTTAGTATAAGTTTAGTTGTTACAAAAGTGTTACATCACCCTAGTTATCACATTTTGGCTTTGTACAGATTTTATTGCATCGTATCCTGGATAATATAGGGGAAAATTACTTTTAAAAAATAGGACAGTTTTTGTTGAGATTTTTTTTTTCAAGTTGCCTAGTTTAAATTGGATTTATCTGAAACCTGGTGTATATCATGTAATAGTCTGGGTGGGTGTTTGGTTAAAACAAAGCTATCCCATGTTACCTAAATTATGTATGCTAAAAAAGACAGCAATTTCTAGTTGTTAAAAATGCATATGATAGGTAAAACTTATAGCAAAAAACAAAAAAAAGGACTGAGGATTTCAAAGTGATGTTTAACAAAGAGGTAGATCTGTTTTAAAATAAATCTCAGCTACATCTAAATTATTACCATGTCTGCTGTTAAAAGTTTCATTTCTTATCTGGCAGAACCTTCTGGTAAGGCAGGGGAATCAACAGCCATGTACATGAAAAATTCTTCCTTGGATAAGTCATTAAAGGAGAGTGGTCCAGGGAGAGAAGGGTCTCAGGGAAAGATGGGCTCAGATTTGTATTCTGACAAAGACTTCCCCTGAGGTAAGCAGGGAAAGACCATAAATCCCATATTCAAAACAAAAGGGTTTGTTTTCATTTTCAGTGGATCATAAAATCCCAGGGGCTGTAGTAGACCTAAAAGAGGGTCTTGTGCTCTACTTTTCTGACTTTCCTGAATGGGGTTTAATGGACTTTTCTGTTTTACAGTGTATTCTGCAATCATAGAACCACTGTTTCCCTTCATCAGTGTGGGAACAAAGATCATTGCACAAGGCAGCCTAACAGTGTCTAGAAGAACTGTTCTGGAAACCTCAGAAGAGATGAAGAATGAAAAAAAGTGAAAAATATTATTGTATCAACATGTAAGGAAACATGGGGGAAAAACCCCACAAAAATGGTACTTTTCCAGGCTGTGAGTAAGGGAAGAGGAAGGGAAAAGTGATGATGAAATAGTGAAATGACAACCAAAAGGAAGAAGGTGCAGTCTGACCTAGGGCTCACTGGAGGATGTGCATGTCTGGAAACGCAGGACCCACTGGGTCCTCCTGCTTTGATCTACTTCCTTCATCATCTGCTTGGGTGGCACTGCATTTTGTGGGGAAAAAGCACAGAATATTCTGAGGGAGAATATTGAAAGGGACCCAAATGAAACATAATCCTCAAGGAAGCCTCATGTGAGAGGAGTTTGTGCCCAAAGATTGTTTCTTCATACTGTTGAGATAAATGCCACATATCTTCCTTTTACCTTCAAAGAGTGTTTTTTCCTTTTCCATAGGGTTCATCCAGACCTCTGTGTCTGTCTGGTCTTTTTCACAGGAAAGCTTTGGCAACCACGCTGATCTCAAACTGCTCCACCACATTACTTCCTGCCTTCCATCTTTACCTCTGAAAAACCCCATTTATTTTCTATGCTAGCCTCTTTTCCTCTTCACTTTAGACTCCAGAATGTGATAAGAACACATTTGACTTTCAACTCAGCTCTCTGTTTATGCGATTTAGCATGTATCAAATATAAAACCAGAAGCACACCTTTTCCCCTTTTGTATTGTTAACTATTTCTTTGTAAGTAAGGGTTTTCTTCAAGGAAAAAATATTACTAATGCAGCAGATATCAAAATAATATTTTTTTTTTCTGCATGGATATATTTATAATAGCCTTTTCCAGCAATATTTCAGTAAGGAAAGCAAAAAAAAATTATATTTCTGCCTAGTCAAACTCTCTGCCTGGCATGTAGTCTGTCTGCTGGGTTCGTTCATGTTACAGCTGGAATGTACATCAAGTTAACCAGCTTCATCTCTTCAGAGCAGCAAGGTGGGCTTTAATCTGCAGTTGGCAGAAGTCCCTCTGCTCTGTCAAAAGACTTCTTTCTATTAACTCTAATAGCCCATGGCCTCTCACTGTGCTCCCTTGCTTTTCTTCCCTATTGCTGTTTCCAGATTGAGTGTCTGATCGTCAGCTGTGTGATCCTGACCACGATGCCTAGTGGCTCTTTTAGGTGCTGTTTCTCCTGCCCGCTCCCTCTCATCCTGCTGACATGTTGCATCTCCAGAACTAAGGGAGATTTATCAGGACTGTACTCCACTTCTTCCAAATCAGACCTTCTTTGAGGGCAGAACCAGCGCTGTCTTCTGTTTAACACTGCTGGCCTTTGTCCAATTTTCAGTATCTAGGGGGAGGATTTTTATATTTGAAAAGTGATGCTTGCGTATGCTGCCAGAATTAAAGACCATTTTCTATTCAAGGCAGAGCTCCAGCAGTCTCTGCCTCAGGCATTCCTGCCCTGTCTTTCCAATGATTCTCTAGAAGCTGCAAGTTATGCAACCCAGTTTGTTCCCTGATCTTTACCAGACAGGAAGCCATCCTAAAACAATAGAAAGTGACCATTGTCTTACTTATAAGAGGTCATAAAAGCATAAAAAATACACTGTGTTGAAGGTATATAAAACCCTCAGTGGCCAATAAAGCCAGCTGATGGAGCTGAAACATCCAAGAGCCTCTGGAAAGGGCACCTTTGGGTCAGTCTCTGCTGTGGAGGAGCTGAGTGCCTTCCATGTAGAAGGGGGTACTGTTTGGGAGGACAGCTGCAGAGATTTTGCTTTTAACCAGCCCAGATTGAATAGAGGACAGGTGGGGGTTTCTGAGAAAGTTGTGTATCAGGGATGGTTCTTTGGGATTGGCCTTAGAAACATGGCTGAACCCCTAGACAGTTAGTAGTGGGGCTTCCCAGATGAATGAGAGATGAAGGGGGTAGAGGTAGATGTGAAAGACCAGAATATCTTAAAAACAAACTTGGAAAATATCTCTTCTAAGGTGCACAACAAGAAACAGCTTTAGTAGCTATTCTGAAAAAGAGCTGTAAGCAGAGCTTTGGAGGGAAGCAGGGTTTCACAAAGCCTGGAGTAATGGATGGAGACATGAGACCAGCACACAACAGAGAGAAAGTGAGGATTGTAAATATTGTGTGGAGGGAAGGGTTTAAGTCCAGCTGAAATTGCTTTCCTTAATGTTTTGTAGAGTGCTTTACACAGTGCTCTGGAATAGTACACCATTTTGGAGTGCACGGCACTTTTTCCAGCTTTCTCTCAGCCAGGTGGGCAGTACTGGAGCAGTGAAGACTCTGTCCCTAGGGCAGGTCAGTGCTGTTCTGTTCCTGTTTCTGTCCAGGAGTGTTACTTGCACCAGAACATCACAGAGGTACCATGCTCTCCCAATGAAACTGATGTCTTCTCCCCGCGCAATTTATTTTGTTCCTGTTCTGCTGGCCTGTGCCATGGTTTTTGCAGAGAGAGCACTACACAGGACCCTGCATTCACCCTAAAAGGCTTTTGCATTTGTGTGGCTTGCTTGGCAGAGGTGGGAGAGATGGAAGGCAGAACATGATCCTATCTTGTCAGAGAGGTCAAGCACAGTGGGACCAGGGGCTTTTGTGGCTGTAAGTACGGCTGAATAGTCTTATCTGCGTATTCTGGGGTTCTTGTGACTCAAGTTTTGTATCAGTGAAGCTTTACTGATTGCAAGAGTTATTTCCTGATTCATGCCATCTTAAAGGAGACCAGCGCCTGAGGTATGCAGCTCAGATCTGGATTGTCAGCTGCATCTTCATGGCATCCCAGGTGGCTGAGGGAAGAGGCTTTATGCTGGTGGAGTTCCACCTAAATGAAAAAAAAAGCTTTGGGAAGATCAGAGCTGTGCTCAGCACCTTGCACAGTATGGATCCTCCCTTTACCCACTGTCAGTAGTTTCTAAGCACAACTACAAGAAAAAATTCAAGTTGCTTGATTTTACAAGGAGTTTGAGTATATCACATGTTACAGTCCTGTAAATGGCATCATTGTTCTCTGAAATGATCCATTAATGATTTGATTTCAGTAAAATAGGATTTTACCCCTCCACAGAATGGGGGTAGGGATTGTGAACTTTGCTCTTTCATGAAGCAAAATATGACTGAAATCATCCCCTACAGACACACACTGGTGGGGTCATCCTTCACATCTGAGGTTTAGCCTTGTTTTGTCCTCATCAAAATATTTCTGGAATTATAGGTGGAGAAATGTGATTCTGTAAGTTACTGAGAGCAGGAGATCCACCTAAGAAGGCTCCCACATTCATGTTTTTGGCCCATTTCTGCTGGGCCTGCCATGCTCAGTGCTCTTATTTATGGACCTGTTAACAAAATACTGATTTGGGATGTATATTTTTTCCTTTAAGGGAACAAGCTTTCACATTTGGTCTGGAAATGAGACTGTTTAAACTGTTGCTCATTTTGCACTGGAGCTGCCACATCTGCAGCTGGAACTATGCCAAGGCTCTGATGGAAAAACAAGCAGATGGACTTCTAATATTTAGAAAGGGTATATTACAGCAAAGCAAATGGGAATTAAATTAGTGAAGCCATACACTCAGGCATTTTATGTGAAAATGGAGAAAGTTCAGACATATCTTTGAATTGAAAACTGTTCTGTGCTCTGGTTTTATTTTATTTTGTTGAGAGGGAAAGGAACAGCTCCTCTGCCCCAGTGGTGTCATAGTGGGAAAGTAAAAATTCATTATTTTGTTCCAGACACATAAGTTCTTGGTGGGATTTAGAGAAAACACTAGAATGAAATGTAAGACTGAAATCACTGAAAAGTGTCATGGTTTAACCCTGGCAGGCATCTAACCTCCATCCAGCCACTCTCATTCCCCACGGGTAGGATGTGGGAGAGAATTGGAATGGTAAAAGTATGAAAACTTGTGGACTGGGATAAAGACAGTTTAATAAGTAAAGCAAAAGCCTCACATGCAAGCAGAGCAGAACGAGGAATTCACTTTCCGTGGGCAGGCAGGTGTTCAGCCATCTCCAGGGGAGCAGGACTCCATCACATGTAATGGTGACTCAGGAAGACAAATGCCATCACTGTAAATGTAATAGAGAAGCTTTGGTGGGCACCTTAGGCCCAGCCAGGGTCAGCCCACACCACCCAGACTAAACCAGAACAAACAGAAATCTCATAAAGCTGAAGATAAAGACATTCACGGGAAATTAAACAGGAAACTTTTTTTTTCTTGTGCATTATAAATGTGATTCAGATGAACAAGTATAGGTGCTGCTCTTGAAATTGCATTTTTCTTGACTTTCTTATTTGATTTGATGTAAAAGGTTATTAAGTGACACTCCTTGACCTAAGATCTAAGTTTGGAGGGTGATGAATTCTGTTTTAGCAGCTCACATGTCTCCCTGGAAATTTTGTTTGGGATGAAAAACCTACTGCTATCATTAGTCAGTGTCAACAATATTAAAAAAAAAACAAAAAATCATACAGTTAAATTGGAAATGAGAAAGAAAAGTTAGGACTTGTCTTTAGCATCCTGCCTATAAACATTTTTTTAAGACAGAATATCTCTGCTTTTTTTACAGTAAAGGAAAGTGTCCCCTCTTCTGGTTTCACAGTGAACAAAGCAAACTGGACAAAACTGTAGGAGTAGGAGAGAAGTAAGCTCACACAGATCATAACTTTTAGATAGAGCACAAGGTAGAAAATCTGAATACATACTACTGCCAGAAGAGAGGCTGTTAGCAGAAAGAATTAACTACATATTTAGTAGAAAGTCTCCAGTCTGTGTTGTATTAAGGTTCAGTGATGCTACTGATGTGCTTCTGGAAAAACTAAAGCAAAACCTCATTAAAATGTAGCTTCTGGTGATTCTTGTAAAGGCTGCTTTATCCAGAGCAGATGATAGCAGTAACAAAAAGGTGAGCACGTCCATTTCTTTGTCTGATTGGCAGCTCCATAACAAACACTACATAACATGCTAGGAAGAACATAAGAGCAGGTCATGGAAACACAGCAGTCTTGACATTTCAATGAATCGGGTTCCAGCCAGCAATGTGCATTTTAAACATGGCCAGGGATGAAGTTATGAAGCTTATACTGAGGATCAAATAATGACATGGCTACAGGTTGAGGGGGAAATCTAATCTCAGAGCAAGAACTCTGAAAGGCATATGGAATGCTAAACATGCTGTGGCTGAAGGGAATATTTTGATTCTTTAAAGAATAAAAGCCCAAAATTACTCATGAGAGAGAGGTATGATGATACCTACCTTGAGTTTAGCAAGGCTTTTGACACTGTTTGTGACACCTTCCTTCCAGCTATCCAAGTTGGGCTGTTACAGGCTGGTGGGGTGAGCTATAAGATTGGGTCACTGTCTGGGTCATCAGGCTCGGTAAGTAATGAGTTGTGTTCAGCTCAGACTTCCACGGGCTGCAGGGGCACAGCTGCCTCACCATGATCTACACCAGGGGCTGCAGGAGAATCCTATGTCCTGTGCCTGGAGCACCTCCTGTCCCTCCTTCTGCACTGATCTTGGTGTCTGCAGGGCTGTTCCTCTCACATTTTCTCACTCCTCTCTTCCAACTCCTGTTGTGCAGCAGTTTCTTCTGCCTTTTCCAGGAGTGGACTCATCTTGGAGCCAGCTGGCATTAGCTCAGTTGNAAGTAATGAGTTGTGTTCAGCTCAGACTTCCACGGGCTGCAGGGGCACAGCTGCCTCACCATGATCTACACCAGGGGCTGCAGGAGAATCCTATGTCCTGTGCCTGGAGCACCTCCTGTCCCTCCTTCTGCACTGATCTTGGTGTCTGCAGGGCTGTTCCTCTCACATTTTCTCACTCCTCTCTTCCAACTCCTGTTGTGCAGCAGTTTCTTCTGCCTTTTCCAGGAGTGGACTCATCTTGGAGCCAGCTGGCATTAGCTCAGTTGGACATGGGGGAAGTTTCTAGCAGCTCCCCACTGAAGCCAACCCTGTAGCCCCATCACTCCCAAACCCCTGCCACACAGACCAAATAAATACACCTGTCAGTGATCTGGAAGAGAAGGCAGATGATATCTGATCAGCTTTATGGATGATAACAAATTGAGAGAAACAGTTATGTTTTCAGGCAGGTTTGCTACTCAGAGGCCTAGAAATATGGGCTGACATGAACCTTCTGAAACTCTACAAGAAGAACTGCTGACTGCTGCTACTGGGAAGGATAAGCCCCTGCAATACCAGAGGCCAGGCACTGCCTGCCTGGGAGCAGCTCTGCAGGAAAGGCCCTACGGTTCCTGCTGGTGGTAAAGCTGAGCATAGAACCACAGGGACGCCGGTAGGCAGAGAGGGCACCAGCACACTGGGCTGTGGGAACAGGGTCAGAGCCAGAGCACACAGGGAAGGGTTTATTTCTTTTCTACATGGCATTTGTTAGGAGTAGTGCGTCCTGTTTTGTCCCATCTAATGAAGAAATACATCAGCAAATTGAAGTGATTTAAGGACGGGCGCCAATGTGGTGGTGGATGGAATACCGGACCTGTAAGGAGAGGCTGAAGAGCTGAGCTTATTCAACCTGGAGCAGTGATTGCTTTAGGGACACCTAACAGCAGCCCCCTGTGCTGAGGAGATGAGGAGATGGCTCTTGGCTTTTTGGCTGCTGATCTTTCTCTGGTATCCAGAGACAGGACATGTGGGAGTGGTTCAAAGCTGTACCAGGGGAGGCTTACACTGAACATTAGGAAGCAAATATTTCTTTGTCAAGAGAGCGGTCAGACTCTGGAACAGGCTTCCTAGAGAAGTGTTTGAACCCCCATGACTGTCTGTGTTTAGGAGGCATTGGATAATGCCCTTAACAGCATGCTTCAACTTTTGGTCAACCCTGAATTATCAGGTAGTTGAACTAGATGATAGTATAAGTTGGTTTTGTCCTATCCTATCCTATCCTATCCTATCCTATCCTATCCTATCCTATCCTATCCTACTTTTGTATTGGTGCAGGTAGGAGCGTGACAGAGAATGGGGAGGTACTGACAGAAGGAAAGGTTTTTTTTCCCCATGGTAACAGTTCAAAGACTGTAGGATGTTCTTGGAGGTTTTCAAGACCCAGCAGGATAAATCCCTGAGCAGCCTGATCTGAATTCAGTGTAGAGCCCACTTTTAGATTAGTCTAGACCCCCCTCTGAATTATTCTGAGAAACTGTGATATTGGCTGCCAATCTTGCTTGTGGAATTAATGTAGTTCTAGTGTTGCTATTAAAACAAAAATTTTCTAACTGCAAGGAGGTTCAAAGATCCAAAAGTGGGGACTAAAGGAACTCCCAGAAAAACATCTCTCAGTATGAAGCGTGGTTAATGGTTCATCAGTTAGCTCACAGATGTAAGCATGAGCAAACTTGGTAATAGTAGGCTTTTCAGACCAAAAGGAGATTATTTGGGACTATATAACTATTTGTGAATGAGAATATCCATGTATATGTACACTTAAAATCAAAAGGGAAAAATGTGCATCTGATTGCATAAAATTTGTGTGTGAAGTTAAGTACTGAGGATGTCCACAGAGATAATATTGGTTAGAAAAATCAACAGAAATCGACAAATAAACCTCCCATCTAATTGATCTGGCTAGATTTGCAGTTTTCCAAGCATTGCTAAGAAAGATTGCATGCTTGGGTACAGCATGTCAAACTGATGGGTGGCAGCAGAAAGTATCTGAGCAACCTATGATTATTTATCAGATGCAGTGTATCAAGGCTGGCACCTGTGTGTGTATCTACTCTCCATCACTAGAAATCTGCAGCAAGGGCACCTGTGTGTGCAAAGAACTGCTCTAGCTGAGCTCTGACTGCAGCCTTTGAAGCAGGGCAGTGCTGTGACTCCTGGCATACACAAGTTCGGGTTAGTCTGTCGTTATCAACCCCCTGGCTGTGCTGGCAGGGTCAGTGGGAGGATGGGAGGGCACAGCTGACGTGTGTGTGCAGAGGCTACAGGCACAGTGTTTTGGACAAACTGGTGCTGTCTGAGCAGAAATCTGGACACTACAGCATGTTGACTTCCTACCTACGAGATGGTTCACTCCTTTTCACTGAAAGAGGGGTAAAAGCAAGGTCACTGTTGTTTACTATTTCTTGAGAGACATCTTAATTTCTTAGAAGTCACCATTAAGCAATTAAGCTCCCTTATCCAGTACATAAAAGGACCTATAATTTCTAAAGCTGTTTTGATGATAGGATAGCACAGATATAATTCATTTTCACAGTGTAAGCAGCACTTTACAGCTACAATCCATCAAATTCTTACAAATCTCCGTAAGTGCGCTTCACATTGCAAATCTATGGTGCTGGGTTTCTTTTTAATCCATGAGCCTCTTCTGCACAATTATTGAGAGGAGTTTCCATGGTTATGCCTATAACCTGTAAACTAAACAGGGTCGGGCTGTGGGCATGTGCAAGGGCCATGTTCACTGTTAAGCTCTTAGCCCAGTCCTAGCAGAGCCTAGACCCACTGCAAGTACTGCTGTCTGAGAAAATGCTCAGGTGAGTCTGGGGGGACAGCACAAACCAGGGACAGTTCCCAGTGAACTGCCTGAATGCAGTCACTCTGTTTCTGAAGATGAGAGTTTAGCCAGAAGGATAAAGTTGTGCTGTGCCAGTTGGGGAATGGTCCCTGGCCCCGTTCATTTACTAGAGTAGACATAACCCTGGTTGCTGTGTTCACAAATATGTCCTTAGCAATTTGGGACCCTGGTGACAGTCTTGTCAGCCACTTGGCCACCTCTGGCTGTTGGTACATAAAGTTGTGGTCCTGTGAAGGGCAGAAGCTGTGCTGCATATTCTCTGTTTTGTGTAACTTGGTGCTGTTACAGTGTGAGAGGATAGCCTGAGCTGCCACCTGTGCAAATAAAAACTTGTTCCAATTAACACGTATCGAATGAACACAGCACCAGATAATTACAGGAAGATATCTTTGGAAGGATAAAAAAGTATTTTTCTTTGGAAAATCAATGTGCTCTCACCCTACCTCTTTAATGAGTGTTCATACCTGTCATTGCAGCCTTCCTGTTGAGACCACACGTCTTCCTCCCCAGGCCATTAGCTGTCTCTTTTCATTTGTGTTGCCATGCCATAAAAAAAGAAAACAAACACTGTGGGATCACAAATGTGGCCATAATTTTTTATCAAGCAATTTAAAGCAGAATCTAATAACAAGGAAAATGACTAATACTTGAATAGGTTGCTGCATATACAAACAATGCAGTAATTGTCTCTCAGTCTGAGCAAAAAGATAATAAAAATGTTTTACAGTGCCTCTTAATCGTATGAAAAAAACCTTAAAATCAAGACTTTATTGCAGAAAAAGGAAGCATTAATCTGTCTGAGGGCCATTTTGTGGAGAATGCTTCCTGGGGAGGTGTGGTGATAATTACTTATCTTTAATAGACTTCGGGGTTGTGGAACCAAAATGTGGTGGTGAAGGAGGTATAGCAGTTATTTATGAGCCCCTAAGCCACCATGCTCCGTTACATCCCACATCTAATGTGACTTGCAGGTCTGCATTTTCAGCATGTTTCTTTGGGTCCCTTTCAGCGTCCAGCTGCTGCAGGCACTCGAAGGAAACGTGCTGGCTGAGTCATTCCACGATGTCATGAGAATTTTCTGCTTTCCTCTGTGCAGCATCATGTTGGCAGCTCAGAGTGCAGAAAGGACCTGTAAAACATGGTGATGGGCACAGCTTTATGGGAATCAGGCAGGCAGCAGAGAAAGAGAGTTACAAAAATACTGTAGAGCACCAGGCTGGGGGCGGCTTGTGACCACAGTGGTAGCAAAAGTGGACAGGAATGAGCTTGGATAAAACAAGGTGCAGCAGGGGAGTCAAGGGAAAGTTGGTTTAAGCAAAATAGTGGAGGAGAACAAACTCTCTTCCTGTTTGAAGTTAATGGCAAAATTCTCAGGAAGGGAGCTATTATGTATTTGGGTTTATTTCTTGCTAAAGGGTCAAGCTAACTACTGAACAAGGTGTTTTAGATTTTTTTTAACTTAATTTGATAGAAGGCATCTATTGGCATCGCTTTTTAGCAGGACAGCAAATCCCCTGTTCTCTGTTAACTATTCCTTAACCTAGACCTGGCAAGTAATTTTGCTTTTTCCCCAGAACTCCCATATGGTCTTGCAAGAAGATCATTTCCCTGCTTGGTGGATATCAGAATTCTGTTTAAGTATAGATGTTCAACCTTCTTCCTATGGTTTGTGTTTTGCTTGTAATTATTCTGGATTATTCCAGGACACATTTACTGTAGATGTACTCATATAAACACTAAGTTCCACTGACAGCCCCTAGAAGGGAATGAATAGAGCTAAGAACTTCTCTTCAGTTATTGACACTTCGTGTCAGTAGAATAAAGTTCAGTATCTCAAGGCCAGGTAAAACTGTATAGATTATTTCTCTATTCTTTAAAAGCCTGGCCTAACGAAAATGAAATATTGCTCTAGCAACTCCATTCTAGCCAGACATGGAATATTACTCTCACATATTATTTTTTTTGTTTTTTTTTTTTTTTACTTTCAGTATGATTGTATTCATATTATGAGGTATGAGCTGAGTTTGGGGGTATGTTACTATAAAATGAAGTAGCTTGGAATATTGGACAAACCTTGCTGAGCCATCTCTTGTATGGATTTAGGGGTCCGACGTTCTTACTTTCTCCCCACACTTTCTGAAACATCATTTTTATATTGTTCATTATATGCTATATAAGTATTGGGCATTAAATAAAATAGTGAAAATATATTAATAATAAATTATTTTAATTAGTAGTCACTGTCTTTACATTGCATGCTCCAACTTAGTCCCTCACCTCTGCCAGGGAGAAGCAAATTACTTTAGTATGGATGACAAGAACAATTGAGCCGCAGAAGGAGAAATGCACCCATGAAATAGTAGAGATGAGCAGATGAGAAATGAATGAATGTGCAAATTTAAGAATAAATTAATAGAGGCAAGATATTTTGGTAGTATCTTCAATGCATGAAACACCGGGGACATTGAGAAACATTTGTGAAAATGTTTCTTCTGTCACTATTAGCAGGTAGTGAGGTTATATATATGATAAGTGGAAAGTGGATGGAAAAATAATTATGATTTATTTAGAATACTGTATAACTTTGAGGCAAAGCTGGCTGTAGGAGCACTGCAGCACATATGTCCACAACTCAAGTCTGAATCCTCCCAGAATTGTGCTGTGATGGAAAGGCAAACTGCTATACTTGAATTACTTGGGATCAAATCAGGGTTTTGCTTAGCTATTTTTCCCCTGTAACTATTGTAATCTATCATTGTTAGAAGAAGTACTTAAGAACACCTTAAACATAATTTATCTCTCAGTCTACAGCAGTAAAAATCTCTAATCAGAAAACCCAGATTGGAGGCTAGCACCTTTCACAGCACAGGCTGATCTGTGTAAGGGAGTTGGATGTAAGAACAGACATTAATTTCAACGATGTGATTATTACAGGTTTTTGGCTTACAAAGATGGTGGTGGTAACTGCAGTACTCAAAGGATAAGCCTAAGACATAGCTTCATGTCTTCCACTGCTTCACTGTGCAGAAGTAACTATGTCCCAATAATGAGAAGCCCTTATCTTAGCCACTGGATAAATGTGTACTCTTTCATTATAAAGCAGGGTGACAAACCATGAAGTTCTGTGCTACCCTTCTAATACCTGTCCTTGCTTGCTCCATGACTTCAAGGAGTCTCTGTGTGATGGAGAAGGAGATTCAAGGCTGAATATGGGTGGTGCTGATGTGGGCAGAAAGAGCTGGTGGTGAGGGGGAGCAGAGTACAGAGGTGACGACTCTCAGGGTGGGGATGAGGATCAGAAGGGAGCAGGACTCGCTGAAGTCAACAGAGAGCAAGCGATATTAAGCAACCTCTAGCAAGTCTCTGTAACTCGCTGTGAAGCACTAGCAAAGGTTTAACTCCTGTGAGGTTGATGATCTGGGATGACACCAGGAACATGCATCCTGGATGTGTTCTAATATCCAGAAAAATGCTTCTCAGAGCCAGGTGTCAACATTTTGCATCTCGGAGGCCTTGGCATGAAAAACAGAAAAGGTGTGAGACCTCTTGCAGAGAATAAAAATGAATCCCTGGGCCTCATGCTGTCAAGCCAAAGGAGAAATGACATGGCATTACACATACCTATATGAATACCTAAGTTAGAATTCTCCAGTAGACACTGTGACTTCTTTTGCAAATTTGTTTAGATATACCTTTCCCAGATGAACGATGAAGGTCACCAGATCAGTCTTTGCTCACTCACACCTGTCCAAACATCTCGATATTTTTCCTGCTCAATTTAATAAGACCAAGCCTGAGGCACAGAAAATATAATAGATTATGAGCCAAATGTATGATCAAGTATATTCAGAAACTCCTTATACACATGAGATGCCACTTTGCTTCCTAGCTGCTGTGACATGATTACTGCATTACAGCTCTTTAATAACACAGCGAGATCAATGGTAACTGTCGTATACCAGCTTTATCACCGAAACCTTATGGAGGTTGGATATGCACCTGCTCTCCAAGCAGATAGCCCCCAAGTGCACTTTTAATATTTTCTGCTTATTGGATAATTTAATTTTTAATCTAAAAATCCTTAGAGTCATAAAAGTTACGATCCTTTCCTTTTCTGTGCAAAGCAGTGCAATTTATTCTACTTGTGGGACACTGCTGATCACAGAAGCTGAGGGTGCTGTTTTGCCCAGATAATGGGTTATTCAAGACCCTGTAGAGTCCATACTGCTTCCCTAACTCTTGCTGAAAGCAAGGAGCGTGTTTGTGCCTGTACCTGTCACAGTGGAACTGAGCTGAATTCGCATGTGGGCGATGGCAGACCTCTGGTAGCATTCACCAGCTGTGGAACACCCATCACGCCAGCCAGATTTGACTGGTCCTTGTCGCCTCCTGCTTCTTCCTTGCTGCAAAGTGAATTTGCATTGATTCTGCTGATAACTTGCTTGCATTCATATTGCATTCCTCTTTCTCTCCTCTTATTAAGCTAAAAACTCTTTCAGGCTAGGGGATTGACGTCCCTGTGTTGTTTTTTTGTCTGGCCTAGTCTGACCCTGCTCAAAAATGAGAGCTCCTGTCCTTTTACAACTACTGCTACTGGTATTACTACAAAAAAATCAATGGCATCATTAGAAAATAAAACTCCTTTGTGCTCTAGTGCAGCTGACACCCAGCTGATACATAGCTACATTAAGACATAGTGATATCATATTTACATGTCCTTGTTAGTGCTCATAGAATGATAATATGGACCTTGATTCTCAACTGCTCTTTTTAATTTCCCTAGTGAAGTGAGTGGCTCTCGCGCAGAAATCTGAATAGGTTATCAGCATTATCTATGAATCTGTGAACATATGAACTCGAACTACCTTTCCTGCCTTACTGGATTTGAAATTCTGCAGCATAACAGCTACATCAAGTAACAGCACTGTTGTATAAATGGACTTTGTAGGCAACAGGCAGCTCATCATCAGAGCAGAAGCATTTAGTGAATGTGCTTATTCAATTGGTCTTTTTATTGCATTATGACTACAGATTTTAGAAAGCAGAAATTGCATACTTTTTCAGATTGACTTCGGGCTTTGGATGCCCATTTTTTCGTCACTTACCTAGTGGATGGAATTGCATCTCATGATAGCCCCATTGCTTCTTCTGTCCCAAAGGAGGTAATAGTCATCTCATATATCTGCCTTTCTGTGTTACCCAGTCACAGATGTTTTCTATCCTACTGATTTACAAGCTCTTAAACAAACGAACAAGAAAAAGAAAATGGTAAAACATTCCAGAAGGGAAGGACATGTCAGAAACAAGTTTTAGCTCACTGCTTAGTCTTAGTATTTTTAAAGCTAAGTTTGGGGTGTTTTTAGAAAGCTTGGTCAGTTGAAAGCAAATAGGATGAATTTCAAATGTAGTACAAGTCCAGGCTTCTCTAAAAGGACTGTGGCCCCTAAGATCTGAGAGAATAATACAACCATAAAGACTTTGCCAACATGTAGTACCAGTACAGACAGTGCTGAGTTAAACTTGCTATCTATCAAAATAGATAAAGGCTTTTTTTTCCAAGTGGCTAATTCTATCCTTGGGTTCTAATTTATTTCTACTAATGCCTTACTTATGTTTGTTCATCAAACAGAACAGGTTTTGATCTGCTAATGTTGACTTTACTTTCACCTTTCTACTTCCAGCAAGACCTATGTCTGGGGTGGGAGTTGTTAAAAACCAGCCCTACAAGTCCAGGTTCAGACGTTTCCCTTTCTGCCTCCTTGCAGAAAAGCAGAGATAGAGTCTTAACCCATAGGATCCATAAATAGGATCCTGGTTCAAACAACTTTTTCACAGCTGAGCACAGAGACATGGAGCCCTTTATCCCCTAAATAACCCTGCCATTGGTCACATGTTGGCTTTGTCAGGAACTTGGATTGTTGTGAAACTATCCAGTGGCCAACCCACTTCAACCTGCTCAGGGAAGCACCTCAATAGTGCTGCTGGTAAAATGTGAAATTATTTGTAAGTGCAAGATAGAAGAAAATGTTGCTACAGTGGAGAAAAATGAAGTATATTCCATCTACAGCTGTGATTAAAATATGCGTGTGTGTGATTTTACAGATACAGTCAGATAGCCCTGCAGTCTGAAGACTGTTGTGGAAAGGTCTTCTGTGACATTATATGTAGAGAAACAGAAGGCTGAGGCCAAATCAACAGCCCTCTCTCACTGAGGTGTTGACCATGCACTGCGAATGTTTCACTTGTTCTGGTAAAAATTCATCCAGTTGTGAGGAATGGGGCTGTGAAATTTAACCTCTTAAAAAGGATGAGAAAGTACACTCAAAAAGTACTTTATAGGGCCAGAGAGACGGGAGGTGGCTGGTTTGAAGGGAGTTTCTGTTGTCTAATTATTGACTTTCTGAATTTAATTTTGTGTTCCATTTCCTCTTCATGAAAGCATTTTTGTTTTATATTTAGACCCCGACATAGGAAGCTATTGCTGCAAAATCCCTGTTTGGGGAAATGTTTGATATTCTGTTTCTGTGTGAATGTTGAAGCTATACAATTTTTGCTAACCTTTGAAGGAATTTATCAATATTTGAAACAGGCTTTATTTGCTGGCAGCACAACTTGCCTGATAGGTTATATGTCTATCTGTAAATAAACTGAGCCACATAATAAAGCCCATGAATCTGTTTATACTGACACAGACAGGACATGGATGAGAGCAAGATGTTGCTCCTGCACAACGTATTTACTACTTAATTCCATAAAAGGTGATATGAAGAGGAGGGAAGGTCTGTCTCCATGTCAAAGAACGACAAAAAGAAGGTAGACATGATGTGAAGAAGTATGTGGGATTTGGAGTTCAATCAGAGAAAAAGTCAGATACTTGGGAACTAGTCTATCCAGACTGACAACAAGCCTTGGCACAGGGAAGGAGGGAAAGGTTAATGGAGCATGTGGCACTGTGTGCACTACCACCGTTTCAAAATTGCCATTCTATGGTACTTTATCTTAGAGATCAGAAAATCAATATTTACTTAAATATATGGTGCATTACTAGCAAATAAAAGTAGAACAGTGTTTTTTCCCTTCTCAGTCGGAGGTGACTGGTAATTAGTCATTGAGATGGAATCAGGGGTGGGAAATCTACGACCACAGCTTTTTCAGGCTGAGGCTTGTGGGTCTCCATAACCAAGTGACAGACAATAACCAAGGTTTTGTTTCTTGTGAGTCCAATTAGTGAGGAGTCTGTGGCATCATCAGCATTCTTCAGTGTCCAGTCTGAGAAACCTCTCCCCCATGGGGAAGTACCTTTTTTAAATGAAGAGCTAATAAAATATTCCATGGTAAACACATTCTCTTGCTCAGAGAATTTCAAAATAGATTAATTGGTGCTTGTATGGACTTTTAGGGCTATATACTTTTAGTACTGAGTTCACAATGATTATCATAATCCAATCATAAAAATTTAAATTAGACCTCCAACAGTGAGCATTTTAATCCAAGATAGCTGGAAAATAGCTCCTCTGCAGTATCCTTAATTTACTTAAATAAATTTGTCAGCATTATATATGTGTTATGCAATTACTTTATGTAATATATTATTACTACTTCCTTAATATAGTGATATTAGGTGTATTTTTGCACATTCATAGCTGTGCATGACAACCATAACAGCCAATAAGAAATTATGTGATAGGACATTGCCTGTCAATGTACATTTCCCATTTGGAGCCAAGAGACAAGATAGAATAATGGATTTTTTCAGAGTTTAATGAGTTCCTGCGAAGTTCAAGGTAAAACACAGAAGGACTGGCACTTGGGAAGTTGGATCTTGCATGTAAGTGGCTTGGGCAAGGGAGAATTTACTGAATAACTTCAGAGGCAGGTTTTCTCCTCATTCCTTCAAGCTCGTGTGGAGAGGATGAGGTCTCGAAGGACCTTGCACAGAACTAGGTTGAGTCTGACAAGGGGATGAGTGACAACCTCTACAGCTAAATGCTATAGGCCACATAGCCCTAAATTATCTTTATGGATACTCTGCAGAAGCCATTTATAAGCCAAAGCAAATTAAAGGACACATCTAGAGAGGATGTATTAATGCAAATGCAGTCAGAACTAAGGTTTTGTCCGAGCACAGGATAAGCCTTACGAGAGATGCCTTGTATGGATAAGCCTTTCAACAGTTTGTGATGTAAAAGCAAAGGCAAAGCAGGGTTATCATGGAATGAGAAGCACGTAAAATATAGGACACTGCAGACAGAGTGCTAGAGCTGTGAATTCTTCAGGCACTGCCAAAGTGGGACTAGAAAGTGCCCTTGTGCTCTGTCTCCAGCAGCAGTGTCAGGAGATGCTATCTTGACTGGAGATTTCTGCCCCAGGCTTTCCTTACGCAAAGCCCATACTCCTTCCCCCAAAATAGCTCCTGCTCACGTGCTCAGTGATGGTTTTCCTCATTGCAGGCTCTGTCACGCTGGGCGGTGGGGAGGGGGTCACTGGCCGGTGTTCCCTGTCCCGCGGGAGGCGCTGCCCAGCCGGCAGGCACAGCGGCGGCTGGTGCGCTGCTGTTCGCAAGGGCACGCTGCTCGCTTTGGCCCACGCTTCTGCAATTTCACATTTGAGCTCCTCCAAGGCTTGTGGCTTAACACCATCTGGTCCCAATGGATTATGGAAACCAAATCTGACTGCTTGGTCTGAGACTCCTGTATATTTACTTGAAATTCTTCTCACTCTTCTGACCAATCTGCGGCAAAGGTGTCGGGTCTCAAAAGCTCCTCTTTGTCTTCAACAGTGAAAATCAGTGCAAGGAAATTAAATAATCTTATTGTCCCCACAAAAGGTGCTCCTTTTACACCTTTACCATCATTCTGCTGTAACTGGTCTGATTCTGAATTTTAATGTATCTGAAGGAGTACAGTAAGGAGAGAAAAGCATTTTTCAAGTTTTTTTTTAAATTATCACTATTTCTGCTTTACATATGACACACCATGTTTTATGGACTTTTATGTTCTCCTTATTTGAACCGATGTCCTATTTCTTAAATACCAATCAGTTTGCCAGTTTCTTTCCTATTAAGCTATGCAAGTTGTTTTCTTGAATTTCTCTTTCTTTCTGAATCATGACACATTTTATCTTAATTTCTGATGCGCTATTTTTGATATTCTTCAGGCTTCTCATAGTCTTTCTGCTTTTTTTGGACTGTTCTCTGCCCTTCTCATGCCCTCCATCCCTTTCCTGGCTTAACTCATTATTATATAGTTCCATCTATTCAAGCTGAATATCTATGTGCTATTGTGAAAAAACGAAAGTCCTGTGGACTTCTCTTAGTTGCCCTGACCATTTTGTCATAATATTTTTATAACGTTATGTTTGATATTACCCATCCCACACACGAAGGTCCTCTGCCTTTACCTACTACCATATTTTTTCTGTAGGTTTGGTTACTTGATAACATGGTATCTATCTGGTTTTTCCTCTCCATCATGTGTCTGAGATGCCTGTTATAGAATAATAGAATTATTAGGATTTGAAGGGACCTTAAAGTTCATTTAATTCCAACCCCCCTGCTCCATGGCACTTACTAGATTTTAATTTGGTCTGAACATTTTAGTTCTTCTATCTTTCTGGGTTTAGGTTTTTAGTACTGCTGTAGAAACATTTGCAAGCTCTGCCTTCACCCCGTCACCTGAAAGTGGCATGAACCAGTGGAACGGCACTGAAAGTGGCCTAATTCACCTTCCTTATTTATTGCGCTTATGCTGCAATTACTCTACCATGTTTCTCAGAGGTGCACTGAGCATTAACCACAACCAGCCCACAGGTCACAGAAGTCTGAAAGAGGAGCTCTTATGCTGTCAGCTTTTCTTCTGCTCCTACTGTAAGCACTCCTTCCTGATGTAGTGAGTTTTAGTCCCAGCAGCCTGGCTGTATTATGATTAAAATGCTTTTAATTTTTCTTGTTCAGGTTTTCCCAGTTCCTAAAATGCCTATCATCTCTTTCACTCACAGAGATGGTGGATTTTTGCCTGTGTCTTTGGTTTCATGCCTGGAGCTGGCAATATTTCAGAGGATGCTTTCAGTAAAGTCCCGTCACCCCAAATAAAGTCTCCAGAACACCTCCCTTGCCCCTCCTTGTATTAATGTTAACAACACAGATAGTGGCAATGACAGCTCATTTTGTGCACCCCAAGTACATGTGGGAATCTCATGGGATCTGCTAAAGTTGCCCTCCTGCAGACGCATATCCGAGTGACACCGCTGAGGCGGGAATGATCTGACAACTCCATAGGCTTCATACAGGAACCTTTGTTCTGTTTGTTGCTCCACTTCAACTCTCCTCATCTCAAGAGAACAGACTTGCCACTTGGGCAGGTAATCCATGTTCATCTATGCTAGGAACAGCAAACAGAGGTTTTTTTGAAGCTTCTATTAGTTTAGCTTCTCCTTTGAAGAAGTAATTAAAGTTGCTCTTCCTTTTACTTTAGTAAAACTAGTTAGCAGTTTGTTAGAAATACTGGAGAACATGAGAGAAAACAACTAAAACCCCACCAAACAAGCGGCAAGGTGATGTGCTGCACCTTGCACTCACTGCAGCACAGGTCCTAAGAGCAAACCCTGCTGTACACTGCATTCCCTTGGATACTCAGCCACTACCTGTAAACCTCAGCCGAGTTTGGGCAAGGGTTGCCTCCTCATCAGGATCAAATAATGTGCCACCCCAGTTCTGTTTGCACTCTGCTGACCTTCCTTTGAATAGGAGACACACAGCAAATCATTAAAGCAGCCTCATCTTGGCCAGACAGGAGTCACAAACATATCCAAAGTCCTGGACCAGCACTTAAGGAGCATCCCTAATCATACAACCCAAAGCTCCCTAAATTATTTTTGCTCCCTGATCCCCAGTCCCAAACTTCTCTTTCTCCTCTTACCTCTCCCAAGAAAAATTGTTCTCCAGAGCTTCCTGCTCACTGTCATCTGTTTTCTGTGCTTGCCCATCTGTTCTGCTACCATAAGAGCTACACTTGCTAAGGGGTACTCAAATGGAACTCATCACTTATGTTCATGTCTCTCATGTATTCTAGAAAACAAAAGCTCTCTTGTCATCAGCAGTATTAAGCCTTCTTGTATTTACCTTATGTTCATGGATGCTCAACATCTTTAAACTCAGGCTGTTGTGAACATCTTTAATTCACAATTAATGCTCAACAACTTGTCACAAAGTTCCTGCCTTTCAGACACGTGGAACAGACTCCTCAGGGAAGTGATCACAGCATCAAGCCTGACAGAGTACAAGAAGTATTTGGACAATACACTCAGGCACACGGTGTGACTCTTGGGGATTGTCCTGTGCAGGGCCAGGAGTTGGACTCGATGATCCTTGTGGGTCCCTTCCAACACAGGAGATTCTATGATCTCCTGATAGTGCTGCTCAGCTGGACTACCAGGACTGTGTAAGGCTCCAAATGCCAGCTGCACTTCATATATATAGGTAGACTTGGTGTCATGATACAAGATGAAAAATGTAAAATAACTTTTACTATTAAATATGAATCTAGGCAGTTCAGTAGACAATCTGCATTAATTAATTTATTAAACAAGTCATAAAGGAGATAAGTGAAAAACAGAGGACTGCAGTGACCCTTTGCAGTCTCTTGTTCTCCCTGCCCTTTAAACACGCAATACAGCTTATTTTCAGAGCCTTCATTAAATTAGATCTTCATTAATTGTGAAGTTTCCTTCCTTTTTGTCTGTTTCAGCGCTGTGGCTACAGTAGCCATAGTTCTTCCAGTGCTGACACAATCAACTAATAATAGAAATGCTGATCACTGTAATCTCAGGTGCAGGAAAAGTCCCACAGATCAAATTGATCTTTAGTGTAGCCCTGGAGTTTCCCAGGGACAAGTTTGACACCTTGCATAGCAGTCATCAGCCCATCAGCATCAAAGGGAAATCTGATTGTTTAGATCATGGTTTAGACAAGGGTTACAGTAAGTTGCTTCTTCTTTCTTGAGCTATGTGTTCACTTTCTCCCAACACTGCAGCTGTTCTGACATAGTAAAAGCAGTTGGAGCAGGTAGTTTTTACCAAGCATCCTCATACTATTGTTTTAGAAGCTTCATTTATTTGCTTGGTGTCTCTCTGGTGCTGAGATAGTAAGCATGCGTATCTCAAGTTCATATCTGAGAAGTTTAACACAATCAAAATGAAACAGGCATTATTTTTTCTTCTCTTTTCAGATTTGGACATTGTGAAAATCAGTTGAGCTACAAGTATGTGTGGAATTTTAACCTTTTTTTTCCCTCCTGCTGGTTTATGTAGCTATATTTGATCTGAATTATAGCCTGTCATTGCTGCCTACATAACAGCAAATTTTTACTGAATTTTCATAGGATTTGCTAAAAGAAAAACCTTATGGATTAATAACCCAAATTTGAAGGCTAGGCATACCCTCTTCTAATGGTTTGTAGGATAATCTAAGTCAGTTTTGATGGAGAAATAGCTTTTTTATTTTTAGTATTTAAGAGAAGGTGTAGCTGCTGTCATGTAAGGGTGACAGTAAGAAAATTTGAAGACAAAATATTATGGGTCTGCTAAACCCCTGCTTCCACTAAAAGTAAATAAGGGAAGAGATTATTGCCTCATTATCTAGGTACCTAAAAGATTTATGCAAGGTTCTTCGTTTATCTGGGTAGACTTCTCTGATCTGAAGACAGCGCTATGGCCCCATAGAAGTGGGTTTTTTTCCATCTGCTGACTGTACAGTATCTGGAGGGAAATGAAGCTACTCACAGACTCTGGAGGGCATTGACAGGTCCTTCCCCTCCCTACCCAGGATTTGGTGGCTGTGCTTAAGGGAAGCCTCACCAGTGCAGCATATCCTGGAATCTGGTAGATGTCCCTGCCCACACTGGGTCACAGCAGTGCCTGTTCCCGGCCATGTTGCATCCCCACCCTGTCCTTCCATGGCATTCCCTCAGACCTGTCCATAGCTGCAGCTTCTCCGTCT
This sequence comes from Dicrurus megarhynchus, assembly GCA_013399195.1. Taxonomy (NCBI): domain Eukaryota; kingdom Metazoa; phylum Chordata; class Aves; order Passeriformes; family Dicruridae; genus Dicrurus; species Dicrurus megarhynchus. The sequence continues at coordinate 2,973,128 of VXAD01007887.1, read as the reverse complement.
GCCCCGGGCTCTAGTACCATCCCTGCTCCCTCTCTGCTCTTCTGGCTGAGTGCTGTGGGATGATGCTGTGTTGGGAAGGACCATCACTGTTGGCCCCTGGCTTGGCTGACCTCACCCCACAGCTGCTCTCGCACACCTATCGTGGGTTTCCAGAACACATTCATAAGTGTGTGCAAGGCAAAATCACTATTCATATAAAGCTGGGAAAAGCACCACAATTGCAATGCTGATATATTAAAAAAATCCTAACTTTTACTTCAAAGGCCCAAGATTTAAGAAAAGATTACAGATTTTAGATAAGCAGTCCAGTGCAATTTAGATATGCCTGATTAGAAATGTCATGGTTCTTGGGAAATCTGGTCCTTGAACATATCACAGAAGTTGGACATCCGAAATCAAATCACGGTAGGTCTTAAGTAATTTCTGAAAAAAACCCCAAAAACCAAACAAAAAAATCACAGTGGCCTATAGATGTAGAGGAATTGAGTTATTAGCATTTGCAAGTGGTTAATACCTCAAAAAAAAAAAAATGAACTGCTGAGGCTGATGCTTAAATATTGATTTCTGTTCCTAGATTTAGGCAGCCAGTTTTGAAGATGTTGGCTAATAACCATAACACCTGAATAAGTGTCCTGATTTTCAGAGACTCTAAGGCTTTTGTATCTCATTAAAATCAATACCTTGAATAATAACTGCTGCTGTTTTGCAGAATTATTTTGGACGCTGAAATATGTATTTGTGTCTTTAAACCTCAGGCAGATAATCATGCCCTTATGTGTGCCATTTATTCACAGGCATGCCAGTGTCTGGGCATTTGACTTGAAGGACTTGGGCTGTTACTTGTTAAATACAACTGATCTAGAGAAAATGAATTGAATCTAAGCAGAGAGATACAAAGGAGAAGATCTGTGTGGGATGGATCTTTAACGTTTTTTCTCGTGTACCCCAAAAAATACTAAACAAAGTTTTCAAATTCATTAGAAACCTTCTTTTTTATTGATTTGGATGGAAACAGGACCTTCCCTGCCTTTTTTTTTATTTAATGAAATGGAGATACAAAGTTGAACCTTTCTCTCTCAAAACGCTTTTACCTCCTGGCTATATATTGCATAGTTAGAAGTCCTGTGTGTGTATAAAATGTATAGATGTGGACATCAGGAAACATTTCTTTTCTAAGAGGGGGGGTACACACTCGAACAGGCTTCCTAGAGAAGTGGTTGATGCACCAAACTTGCCAGTGTTTAAGAGGTATTTGAAGAACGCCCTTAACAACATAATTTAACTGGGATTGGTCAGGCAGTGGGACTGGATCTCATTGTAGGTCCCTTCTGACTGTTCTATTCTATTCTATTCTATTCTATTCTAACAGTAAATTAAATGAATATTTCCATCTTTGTAATCTAACTTTGCTTTTTAATTACCTAAATGAAAGAAACCAAAACAAAACCGAGTTAAATTTACCGTGTCTTTTTAAGACCCAGTGAAGGCCTGAAGTTGAAATGCTGAGAGACTCTTATTGTTACAATGCAGACATGAACAGTGGCACTTCAATGTTTGTAACATTCAATTTTTTTCTAGGTAAACACTAAAGGAAAGCAGCAGACAAAACCATCTGTTTCAGCCTGGAGACATACACTGATGCTTCTCGGTGTTAACGCTGGCACATCAACTAATCATACAGACATTGTTAAAACAAAGATTGTTCTTTAATCCTATAGAAGCATAGCATAATAAAAGCTTAAATAGCCTCCAAACATATATGACATTGACATACAATGCCAATAAATAAAAGCCATACAGTAGATTGTGAGCTGTAGATGGATGAGCAGAAACGGAACTCAGTGTAGTTTTCTCTCAGTCACCTGCTAATTTTGAAGCAGGAAACAATAAAAATGACCTAGTGCTTTATTTTCTGTGGCAAAAGAAGTGTTCTTTGAATTTTTTCTAAACATATTGTAGGGAAATGAATATTTTATGTTCATACTATTTGCAGCTCACAGAGCTCAGATGTTTTAGAAATTATGCTGCACCAACTTTCATTCAAAAGGTCCTTGAAGATGAGCTGTGAGTGCAATCTAGCACTGATAGAGGATTAGCTATTTTGAAGAAGAAAGAATACCCTGTCCTTCATCATTAGATTTGATTTTGTTCACCAGTCCATGACGGAGCCTGCAATTGATATGGACATACTGCAATGTGTGGACAGAAACAAATCATTTTTATTAAATACTTGGGACTAATCAAAAAAATTGTCCTGAGTGACACCAACTAACTATGTTTGCATACATTAATTCTGTGATTTTGTGTTAAGGCTTCCTGATTACAGTAATTTCCACAACTGGTACTTGTAAAGCCAATGATATTTCCAGTAGTTTCTAGGAGACACAGGTATTCTCTAAACAAAATGTTTTTTATGGCATGAAACTGAGTTATTCTACAGTACCCCCAGGACTCTTTTCTCAAGGTACCCCAACTGATGCCCCATATTGGCAGCTTCAACTGATACTAGTTTAAGTACTAGAAGACTTCAGTTTGGGATAGTAATGGAATTAATTCAGTGGGAACCGAGGAAAGCAACTGCCTCAATTTTTTACAAAAAAAGAAAGGAGCACTCACTCCTACCCTTTCTGTTAATGTCCTTTGCCTCTGCTCAAATGAAAAGCTGAAAGATGGGTTATTTCTACCATATTAAAAGATCAAATTATTTTTTTGGTGAAATATCCTGGAAGGAGTGGGTAAAATGATTGCGTGCAAAACATGTCACCAAACCCTTGCTTAAGGGGTGCCAGCACCTATTCAAAAGCCTCCTAGGCCAAGTACTTTCCAGCAATTATGATTTTTAACTTGGCAAGGATTAGGAAATAGTCACTCTTGCAGATATAGGACTTTGGCTGGACACTGAAGACCTTGATCGTCTGGCAGAAGCATCCCGGGTCCTGCATGGATAAGACTCGTATCCTGTGGCAGTGCAGGGGACGTGCAGCCCTGGGGCAATTCTGGCTGCACAAGAATAAGGGAGCAGGAATACTGTCCCTCTTACAAGGCCTAGAGAAGAGGGCCCTGTAAGGTTTACATGCTGTGTAACTGTCCATGTTCTGCCTCTGCCTGATAACTTTCTTTGCAGGTCTTTATCTCTTCAAATCAGTGATAAAAACATGTAAGCATATAATGCTTTCACTGTATCATAGGGAAGTACAAGCACAGAGGGTTCCAAGTCCTGTGGGACTATATGCACGACTCTTAACACAGCACAAACCACTGTGAAATCTTGTGGTACTGATGACCGTGGATTGCCAGTCCTTTTTTTTTTTTAAATAATAGTAACATAAAAATATAAGATTACAAATTAATGAAGCATTAAAATAATTCTGCAGAGCAAAAAATATTTTCTTGCATTCAAATTCAAAGCTATTTAAGACCCCCTGATTACATAAACCAATGAATCAGATTGTTTGAAGTCACTGCCAGTTGTTTTATTCAGACAAGTGTGCTTAATGTTTAAATCATAGTGACACTAGAGCAAGTTGACTGCATTTTGCTATCTTTCACTGTAAAAATCTGAAACAAACACACAATGAGAGCAGAGAAGGTTTACTTTCCCCATCTGCTCTAAGGACTTTATAATTTGTCATAATGCATGCTATAATTGCCTTGGAAATTTATAAGAAGAAAAAAGTCATGAGTCAAGGTCATCTTTCCATTTTGCTGGCTTGTAATGTGTTGCAATTGATAATTTTGAACAGTATTTGTATAGAGATTCAGACCTGTAAGGGGATTTTGCTGATTGTGTGAGGGGTTTTAAATGGAAGTACAAGGCAATACCTCCAATTGGTTTCACTCTGTTCTGATAGCATGAGAATGAGGCACTGTCATGGTTTAACCCCAGCTGGCTACAGGCATCCATTCACCTTTCTCTTTCATGCAATTGGAGCTCAAGCATATGGATGGCAGGTCTGCTGATTGCAAATCAGTTCCGCTCTGCACTGAATTTGATCAGAATTGCAGTTCTTAGAGATGGCCCAGGCTGAGAAATACAAAGAGATTGAGTGGGCCTGCAAATTTCCTGGTGCCTCTTTGCTGAGTGGGTGTGTTTTATACCAGTGTGCCTCATGGAGTTCATCGTACCAGCTTTTCTGAAGTGCCTTCATCTTTTCCTAAACACATCAAACTACATTTCTTGAGGGGAATCCTGATTTCTTCTTTTCAGTAGTATGCGATATGAAATGCAAAAACATTTATTTAATAAAATAAATTTTAAAACCCCATTTGGTTTAATGACACCTTCCTCCTGAGGGCTGGAGTAACATGCCTGTGATTTAATTGTAGTCTGTTTGGCAAACTAATTTACAAATAGTCCAATCCTGTATGATGCTCAGTGAATTCAGCTCCAATAGGCTTTGGATCAATGTCATCACAGTTTGTTATGCCAGTGGATGTTCTGGAAGTGGTAGGTACTCCGAGAACCAAACAAACCATCCATGTGGACATTCTGCATGGTTTACTNCCACTCGTTCCCACACTAAATATAAGCTTATGATACTGTTTGTCAAAACATCTGAGAAGCCTAATTGGTTTTTTGGTTGGTTGGTTTTGGGTTTGGTGTCGCTGTTCCTGCCACGGAAAGGAGAAACGTCATGGGCTCCGAGTTCAAGGTAAAAGAAGGCTGAAGCAATTTAATAGCTTCTTAGAGGGTTTTTATATGTTAGTTCACAAAAAGTGCACTATATGGCATAAGGTAATTGGTTCTTTCGGCCATCCACCCCTTAGGGTGATTGGCCAAGTTCTAAGACACCCATCTCTAAATGTTTTTCTAGTTGGAACCATAACAATGGTGGAAAATAACTTAGCAGGTGCAGAAGTTTACAAAACTGTAACATTATTTTGAATTACTTGCATGGGAAAGACAGAGTTCTCACAAAATGCTGCTGAGAGCTGAAGAAATTCCTTGCTGAAGCTTTTCCAGCATCCACAGGTTTGGAGTTGGTTTTTTTTTGTCTGTTTTTGGTTTTGTTTTTTATTAAATAAATATTTGGCTACCTTGAGTCCACCTCACATACAGGTCTCAATAAGAAGTATTAGAAGCTCCAGGAGTATTTTATGGCGATTCTACTGTTTAATAAGTGTGAAGTAAACCCCTAATAGTTCAGGCCATTGTACTTAAGTGAGTAATAGTGTACTTAGGAGTATAAGAAACACATAGTCAAAGTTGAATTTTAAAAGAGTGTCAGAGACTTGACATGTTAAAACAATTCCTTGGGTAAACAGTTGCTGGAAATATCCTATAGAAAAATGCTCTGGTGTCATTTTGTCATCTAGATTTCCCTTTTGTACACAGATGGTGTAACTGCTGCTGAAGTCACTGAATGGTTGCAATTGGTTCTTGGGATGGTATCCATCTGAGTAACGGGAGATGGCTGGCTGGGCTAGGCTCCCTTTCCTAAGAAAGAGACACTTGTGAGCACGGTCCAATTCATCATTAAATATATTGGTCAAATATACAGACTGAAACAGGTCAAATATATTTTGCAGCAAATGACCTAGGGTAGACATGAATTAATTTCTGCTCTATTCTTGATATGTACCAAAGTACATGTTCTGTCTGTAAAACCGAGCCCAAATATTATTAAATATTCTGGAGGATTTACCTTGATAAATTTAATATATTTTCGATGCTGTCTCTGCTCTGAGCAGGGGATAGGACCAAAGGACCTTGTAAGGTCCCTTTCAAGGTAAATTTTTCTATGGTTATAATAAGATTTATAAGAATCAAGAAATTCAAAATACAGTTTTAAAATGCAGTTTGAACTGTTCCTCTCAGCTGATGTCTTTACTATGTCGTGTCTCAAACTAAAGCATTTTAAAATTTGTAAGCTAAGAAGCTATGAGCAGCTGGTAGGCCTGACTGACCAGGTTTATTTTGTAAAGTATTTCCCTGGTTGGGGTTGGTGAATAGCGTTACAAGGAAAATCCTGTTGACACCATGTTATTCAAGTTCTGTATTCATGGCAATTATAATGGACCTGAGCCTGAAATTCTCCCTGGGGCGAAATTCCTCTTGAAAGAAGCAAGTGCTGCTGACCTTTATCCTTTAAGAGATTATATTGTCAAAATAATCTCATGCTCCTGGACACAGCCTGAACTGAGCCTGTGAAGAGTTTCAAAATATATGATTAATTCAACCTTGAAGGTTTTATCTGCTTGCTTACTCGTACTAGAGTGGCACACAAGCTAGGAGATTAAAAGCTGTGTTCTTCACCTCTGTTAATGTGACTGGGTAGGATGAGGGATCTGGAAAAATAAATAAAAGGATTACTGCTAGCACAGCGTGCAGTTCATGGCAATCCTGCTGGTGTGCATCCACCTGGGTTCCCAAAATGTACCAGTGGAAGATTATGTAGGTATTACTTGTGACTTGGTCACCCTTCAGGTCTTCTGGAGGCTAAACTGAAGGTAGTGCAACTCTAATCTACCTTCTCACCCTTTCCGAATTCTCAGTCATAAGGCAACAATAAAAGCACCAGGACACCACTTCTGCCTGAGTTTATGATTGGAAGCTGTTTCTAAGACATGGCTGCTGGAGTCAAGAGTCTGTATTAAAATGTGTCGCCCCAAACAAAAGCAAACCCGGTCCCTGAATATTAACCAAGACACAAATTGCAATATCTGAAATTCCTCCCTTAGTGCTTACAGTAACATGATTAATATTTGTCTCTTGAGACATGAGAAAAAAACCCTGAATACCAGCTTGTATCACCAGATTCAGAGCTATAAATCCTCTTGGTGATGTTCTGCATCATGTCCCATACTGGAAGTTTCCTGGGTAACCTCTGTAAATTCTTTAATCCAAGTACTACTAAGACTGCAGTACTACTAAAACAGCTTTAGATGGAGGATTTTGCCAGTACAAAAAACAAATTGCAGATTTTAGGTACAAAAGGTTTAGATGATAGAGTCTCAGTTACTCACCCTAAGCTCCTTTCATTAGATCTATTTGAGATTCAATTTTAGGATGGCATGAGCAGCTTGAATCAGTGGCCAGCACAGGAGCGCTTAGTGCCCCTTGAGAAGTGCAAGACTCTCCTGCCAGGGCACAGATCTGGCAGTCATTTGCAAGATTCCCATCACTTTGTATGTGTCCCAGGTATTTTTTGAGATCTCAGGTGCCTCTGGTGTCTTATTTGTGGACAGTGAAAACAAACGCTGTACCTCATGTCTGTCATAGAAAGATCCAGGAATTATTATGTCAAGTATTTGTATCCATCAATCAGCTGTCAAAGTTGGAGGTAAAAATACCCCACACTGTCTTCCAGGAGACTGGCTTAAGTAAGAACCAGTAAGAACTGATGTGAAAACTAAGCCTACTGAGTCAGGATTTGTTTTAATTGATAGCGTCTTGGCTATATCCTTTTAAAAATCTAAATGCTATTGATTCAAGTGATTTAATTTATCACTGGTACAACATAATTATTTACAAATGATCCCCTGCTGCTGTCTCAGGAGCCTGACAAGCCAGCTGACAGAAAATCATTTAGTTGAGAATGTTTAGTATTGCCTAATGACTCAGCTCAGATATGTATTTTAATACATGTTTTTAATGCCAACAGTGGCTGATAAAGGGGGATGGAAGCATGTTAAGTCTGCTGAATCTGGGGTCAATATAAGAAAAAGCATTTACTTGGTGACTTATCTCTGAAGGTCTTGTGTGCTGGGGGGGGAAGATAGGAAAGTTGAATTGTTGGTAATCTAACTTAGATTTTTTTTTTCAGTTCTTTAATGCAATGGCATTTGATTTCCCCTCTTCCCCTATTTTCTGGAACTATTGTAGCTCAGCCAGTATCAAAGAGCTGAAAAATCAATGCAAGGTGCAATGTCTGTGAAAGGTCAGAAGTGAAAGAGAGTTCAGTCTAATAACATTTTAAAGTCCTATGGAAAGGATATTTCATAAAATATTAAAAAATCAATTTAACTTCCATAAAACTTTAGTTTAGTACCAATACTAAACAGAAGATAACTCCGCAAGGGAGGAGATGGAAGTCAGGCATTTAGACTTTTACAGCAGTTTCCCTCATCTTGAGTTGATTTTTTTTGCCCTGAATTGACTGGGAAAGAACAATATCTTGAAAAACAAGGGAGATCCCAAATCCCCTTCTAATACAAATGCTTATTTCTAATTTACTACTTGTACCCATGATGCAGTAATTTAAATTTCTGCAGACTGCTTCCTGAGAAGGCTTCCTGCTGCCTCACCTTCTTTCACTTCTTATGAAGTACATCAGCCCAAGAACAGAAAATTTCACACTTCCGTATCCATTGCTTACATTTGGCTTCATAAAATCATCTCATATTGCTCAAGACTAATATATTTGGTTACTTCTTGAGTGCAGTTCAGATTGTTTAAAAAAAGAATGGCTAGGAGATCAGAAAACTGCTTGATTTCCAAATCCAAAACCCTGACCGCCATTGCCCATATAGTTTAGCAGCTCTTTTATCACAGCAGAGATTTTCACAAATTGCTCATATCTCTCCATTTTGGAGTTTATTACTCTAGCTATTTGTCTGTTAATAGAACATTCGAAGCAGTTGATGTTTATTCCATTGGTTTCATGTTTTTAGTGCTTCATTCATGTTTCCTTAGGCTTTGGAAAAAAGAAATATTTTTCCAGTGCTAAGCAGTGTCAGATTCACTGTCTGAGGAGTCCTTCTGTCACTCTTTTATCTTTTGGGAGTGGATTATTTTAGAAAATTCTTGATTTCACCAGGACTTTTATATGTGGAGTCTTACAGAAACATTACTTTAAAATGCTTATAATTGGTAATACAAATGGGCACACAACTTCTTTATTTGAGCATTTATCATAATGGGTGCTCAGTCATAATGGGATTGCTGCAGATCATAACATGACGACCCCAACTCTTTCAGTAAAATACACCTGCCAGGGTTTTATCCAGGCTTTAATTTTCTTGCAGCTTGCTTGGCATGCTTTAAGCCAGACAGAAGTCACACCTTTGGTATGAAAAATGGTCTGCAAAACTCAGATTTTGCTCTCTAGATCGAGATGTGGAAAATTATAAATGCTCATTTTTTATGAGCTAAACTCACTAAACAGAATGAAATCCTCACTGTCAGTGCCTGTCTTTCATCTTAGTTCATTCAAGAACCACAAACTACTCATAATTTTGGCAAAATAGTGCAAAAGGGTCAGTTGCAAGAGTCAAACTCTGAGCATACCAGACAGAAGTAACTTCAGCAGAAAACTCAGTAGTGCTGGCTGTTATCCCTGACAAACGCAAATGATGGTGGGCTGGATGCTGGAAGTCTTTTGGAGTACTCCAGCTAAATTCCCTTTGTTTTTGTGGATTCAAACCCACAGCACCTTGCCAAGCTGTGTGAGGCTTGCAGTGTCTCTTCAGTAATTTTTCTGAATTATATCTGAGCCATTGTTCTGCCTAAAATGTAATGGGACTTTGCAAGTCCAAGCCCAACCTGTGTGAGGGGCCCAAGTCAAACAGCCACCTTGGTCTGGAGGGTCCAGATTTTCTTGGGCAGACAATCTGTGAGGAGTCATGGGCATGACATCAACTATATCACGCTCACCATCGCTCTTCCAACCTGGAACAGACACAGCACATGATGCTGTAGGGTTGCTCCCAGAATATGTCCTTCAGGGTGAACCAGGAGGCCAGAGTCCAAACCTCATTTAAGACCAGACCTCACCTTATTAATGTTACCAGTAGAGTTTGCCATGGTTGCATTATTTTATTGTATTGATTAACAATTATAGTCACTTGCTTATGACTATTTCCTAAAATTCAGGGACTTACTGATAATATATTTAAAATTTGTTTTCCCTTAAATACTCAAAGGAGATGAAGGACAATTAGGAAATCCTAATAGTCTAATTATTCCTTTGTGGTTTCATTTAGCTAGATTTTTAGTGTGCTCTTCATCTTATATTAAAGTCCACAAATCAATATGTATATAGTATTTCAGATAACATAGAGTAGGCAATAAAATAGTTGTAAATGTGATGGAAATAGGATATAAAATGGGGAATTAGCTAATGGTTTAATTTAATTTATACTCTGGAGTAGTCATTACAGGAAAGAACATTTCAACTATTAGTGAATGAGCAAATATTTACTATATTTTAATGGAGAAACTGATGGTAGCTTACTCATTGATGCGTCACTTCCTGAATGATCCTGTAATTTCTTATCTTTTCTAGTTTTCCAAGTCCTGGAACCTAGAGGTTAGAATTAAATTATTCCATTGGAGAGATTTAAATCCTAAAGAAACCAGGTGTGTGTTCAGATTGCAGTGCCCTTCTGGGTTACTTTCCTGGAGGAGTTTGGAAAAGTGTCACTGAAATGATGGGATACTGTAACCAAAAGCAGCAATCACGAAACTACTAGAAAATTTGCCTTTGGAGGGGACGATTGCTGTGTCCAGTCTGTGGGTGGAGGAAACACACAGCTGCTTTCTAAGAAGTCAAGTCATTGAGAAGGCTGCTGCATCCTGCCGTCTTAGTGATGAGCCATGTAGGAGCAGCCTGCAATGTTCTGCCATGCTGGGAAATGGAATTTTACACTTATAATTAGCTCCAGATATCAGCCACTTCAAACTATGGAGAAGAAATGATGAGACGTCTGCCACTGTCAGCAGACAATGATTCTGTCTCAAACAGCTCAACTTCTAACAAAAATGCCTGAAATCTGTCAGCTGTTAGGTGGAGCTGTGTGACTGGAGTACCTGCCTACGTTTATGGTCATTACCCTGGGATGGAAAGTCCTCTTGCAAGCATGTACCATAAACAAGGACACCACAAAGACCCTCCTCACAGATGAACACACTTGTCTTGTGCTCATTTGCATAATCAGATGAGATATTAACTTAGATAATAGCACCATCTATTGAAGATTTACAATAATATTTAAATTTTAAAATGCTATTTGCTACTTCACTTTTGTAGGCATTACAAATCTGAATATATTTTAGGATCATCATTTTATAATTGTATCTGCTGTCTTCTGGTAATTTAGGAACTGTGATTAAATAAGCCTATCTGCCTGGTAACAGGGCTTCCATACTGTCCAACAAAAACTCTTGTTTAAGGAGATCTCTGTTTATTTTTCTCTGTTAAGAAAGTGATTTTCCATTTCCCACACTTTGGTTGGACAAATAGAGCAGTCCATGAAGTGCTCTCCTTTTATAATATGTCATGATTGTAGCAGCACTTTTCTTTCCAAAAGGCATAATCTTTAGTTGCAGCAGTCTTCTTGTAGCCATAGTCAGCAATGTGTTCTCTTTGTTTTTTAATGGTTCATAGTGTTTGTGCTAAAATTATCCCTGTGATTTATGATCAGGACTTTCAAAAACATGAAGCACTACTCATGATGCTGGCATTAAATTAACTGGGCAGACCTTTTTCAGTGATGTCCAGCCATAGAACAAGGGGCAATGGGTAGAAACTGAAACCCATGAAGTTCCATCTGGATATGAGGCAAAAACTTCTTTACTGTGATGGCGACAGAGCATTGGGACAGGCTGTCCAGAGAGGTTGTGGAGTCTCTTTCTCTGGAGATGTTCAAAACCTGCCTGAAACAGGATCCTGGGCAGCCTGCTGTGGGTGAACCTGCTTTAGCAGGGAGTTGGACTAGATGAGCTCCAGAGGTCACTGCCAACCCCAACCATTCTGGGATTAAATGTTTGTATTTTAAAATATGTTATAAGAAAACACCAGAAAATTCTGTGAGAAAGATTGGTGTTTTTGAGGTAAGGTGTAGGGTTAAGAAAATGTGGGTAAAATGTTGTCTCTTGGGCTTTTTCTGGTGATTTCTGAGAAGTTATTTTAGCTTCTCTTCTATAAAATGGAGTGAGGAAGCTGGAGAAGTTCCTCAGAGTTCTTGTGTTTCTATACTGTCCAGACTATTCAGGGCAGAGATATAGTATTTCACTGGTCTTCAAAATTATCTGCCCCTGAATATGTTGGATCTCTCGGCACAAAATTAACAGGTGTGGCTAGGTCTTTACATGAGTTTCCTTCTACCAAACATGATATTTTTCTTAAATTTCTGTGGGTTTGTTACTATAAAGCATATTTGCTTGTGCTGTCTTCATTGAACAGCACAGCAAGTCTAAAATGCAATTTTATTTTCAGCATTAATTTTTAAGAAACTCCAGTCTTCTCCATCACACACAGCATCCTTCCCTGCAAGCTCCTATTTATCTCGTGAGCCAACTCAGTTTTGGGGTGACAACAGGAGCAAGGGAGCATTCTAGGAGCTGCTTTTTAAGGAGCCCATTAAACTGGATAGGGGCGTGAACCTATTTCCCTGCTGAGCACGGAACTTGCTCTTTCTGGATATTACTAATCTCACAGGGCAAGAAGACTATCCTGAGACTCATTAAGATATTTATGAAGAGCAGCATTGTTAAACTGAATGTGACTGCAATCAGCAGCAACTTCTAAAAGTTTATTCCATCCATAACAGGGTCTCCTGACCTTGTCTTAATACATGTGTGAAACACACTGTGATGTAGCTAATCAGTGTTGGGGTTTCGTTTTTACAGAAGGATATTAATCAACATTTGCAGACAGCCTGATTTGTATAAGTCTTCCAAATGCTGCTTCTATAGCACTGAATTTGTTAAAGCAATAAAAGCAGGGAGAACAATTTCTGCATGATTGTCCCCTTGTTTCTGCAAGGCAGGCACATCTGAAATTTATTCAGGCTAGGAGAAACCTGTTGTCAGACATTCCTGTAAAATATTTGCCGTTTGCCATGGCTGTTCTGTCTATCTTTCTGGACACTAATGTTCACCAAGTATAAAAAAGGGAGCCACACTGCAAGAAAAAATAGCTACTGTTTTGATCAGATGTGGCAAACCAAATCTAAAACTGCTAGAAAAGTGCTTCCTGGGAAGTTGTCAGTAGAAAAGGTGTTTTTTCAGTGTTTTGTGCTATTTCTTGGCTATTTGCCATTTCTTTTGCCCAGTTTTTTCTCTCTCCTAGTGAACCATCTCATCATTTTAATGAACTTGAGAGAGTGAGATCTACTCCCCGTTCCACATGAATACAACTGTCAGGCAGTCAGAGATATTTTTTAGTTATCCTGGAGATGTAAGGTGCAGTACATGTGAGCCCAGGTATGTGTGTGTATCTGGGTGCTAAAGGCTGGCAGTGACACCCTTTGTTGTAGAGCCAGCAAAGCTGAAAATCCCAGCTGCAGTCCAAAGGAAACAACACTGATTTGACAGTGCAGCAGTACTTATTTGAGACCTTTTGTAGACATTCATTAAGCTTTACTTCCTTTCAGAATTCCACATCCTAACAACACAGGAAGGTAGTCCCACATTCCTGTATCAGTACTAAAGTTTCAATAGGTTCAATATCCCTACACGGCAAAAAACTTAAAACACAAATCTGTTTGATAAGCCTGGGGACAAAAAACTCAGCTTTTGGTCACCTCCAAGATGTGCTACTTTTTGCTGTGATTTCCATATTGGTTCAGCACAGCACATTAAGGACATTCTTGCAGTGTTGTAGGTATTTAAACATGAGTGGCAGCAGAATGAACTGGCAGGTGTAATTCAGAGAGGGGTTGAACCCAGCCCAACTGAATGTAGGTGTAAATTAGTGTGGTGTATAACCTAACAAGGTGGCTCTGCCCATTGCCTGACTCTAAACACATTTGTTTCTCCTTGCCTCAGACCACAAATTGCATGCATAGCTTTTGTGCTGTTATAAGTAACTTAAAATAAATTACTTGGGTTTTTAGCTGGGCTAATGTTTCTAGAAAGGAACATCATTAAATACTTGATCTAACAGAACTATGAGATTGCCCATTTCATGTTGTCAAATAACAATATCCTTGAGGAAGTGTGATTGGCTCTGAACAATATCTGTGGCCATCTGGATATAATGTGTGGAAGGAAACTTTCATGGCAGTGAGATTTTTCTGTGGGAGCCCAGCATATCTGTGTCCTGTCCTTCACTTTGCTAAAGACTTTCTCAGTGACTTTGGGCAAATTGCTTCCCTGTCCCTCAATTTATCTGTAAAACCTCAGGCACATGAAGATAATGAAGATGCAATGGTCATTGAGGATTTCTTGTAATATGAAAATCACAAATTCAAATAAAAGGCAGCAGATTTAAAAATGAGGAAAAGAAATCATTCAGTTAAGCTACAGAACCAATTGCCACAAAATGTTATGAAGGCCAAACCTCACATGAGTTCCAGAAGTGACTGGACAAATTTATGGTTCAAAAAAGTCTATTAGTCTCAGATTTATTGGTTGTCTTAAGACTTAATATATTGTCTCACAACAGATTAACAGAACCTGGGAAACAAGAGCAGGAAAGTGACTGCTTTTTTCTGACTGCTGTCAAATTCACTCTGATTTGTTTTACTGTGCCTGTCCTTGTGTCTCTATATTATTTTTTTAGGTAAAAAATTTCAGAGACAGGAATTCAGAAACAGTTTCCTACCTCTCAGTTTTTTCTATCCCTTCTGACTGCTAGATCTTAGACCTCACCTGACTTGGCATAGAGGAAGCAACACTATTAAATTAAATTAAACCTGCTCTTTTACTGAGTGTGGGTATCACACACACATGCCATGGTCAGCCTGAGGAACTAGCTGGGAAGTCAGACTGCAGTTCTTCAAAAAACCCCTGACAAACCCAGACTGTCTTCTGCTATTTTTATATTCACAGGCTCTGAGACTAGTGGAGCCTTGATTTTGGCTGGAATGTCTTGATGATACTTTGGTTATCAATAATTAATGTTAATGATAACCAATGGTAATGGAATAATTAGGTCTATTAGAGAAAATGTGCTGTCACTGGGTAATGGCATCATTTTATCTCTCAATATTGAAAAGAAAGCTTGATCTCTGTATTAGTTTTTCTGATCCTTATTTATTAAGGAAAGATTTATTCTCTTTCACTACAAAAATGGACTACATCAGAGCACAGAATGGAAAGGGACAGACTAGGCACAGTCACCTGCTATTTAAAATAAAGATTTTATCAGTCTTTCATAAACTGAAAAAGGTAGGCTGTTTCCACCCACTAGTCCTCCTCAAGGGATGTTCTAGAGTCTCGTTTTCTTTCCTGGTTTGAGTCTTCCAGAGCCCATTAATACCTTTTTTTTTTTTGATGGTAACTTTGTGCCTTTTCTTAAATAATTATTTTCTAGTATTTATGTCCCTGATATATTTATGAAGAGTTCTGATTTTCTTGTTCAGGCCTTGTTCCATTAGCCTAAACATGTCAAGCACGTCAAGTATTCACTAAAGAGATGGTCTCTCTACCCACTGGTAAGTCCTGTCTTAGCCTTGCCCTATTTGAATTTATCTTTTTTGAACATTTTGCATACTCTTCCAGATGAGACTTCCTCGTTAACTCAGCCCTAACCTACTCCTGGGGATATATCACTGCTATGGAGAGGGAGTTCTATCCTTATAGCACTCTTAGGAGCTGCACGAGAGACTACTGCCTGTTAGAAATACTTCACCTGACTGATGCAGCTAACACATTTGTATTTTCCAGGATCACCACATCCTTGGTATGTGGACATCTTGTGATGAACAGATATGCTAAAGTCTTGCTCTGCCATTTACAGCTGATGAGAACTCATTATAAAGCTAAAGTTCAAGATAATAGTGCATAAGGGAATGACCTTGCTATTGGTCTTATTAGATTTTTTATTATTACTATTATTCCAGTTTGCAAGGTCACGGAGCGCTACTTCGTGGGTAGCATAATTCTGTATTGACAGCGCCTCCCAACTTGTCTATTGTCAAGTTTTGTGAGCACATCTCTATCAAATTCATTATTGAAAACTTTATTTAGTACTTTATATAAGTGGATTTCTGTAGCTATCCTTTGTTATAAATAAGTAAAGTAATTCAATAATAGTTTTCCAAGACTTATCCTTGAGGAACTGCACTAGCGATTCACTTCAACCCAACATGTGATTATTTCCTTTTCTATATCTTCTCTAATGTTATTTGCAGTGTTTTGTACTAACTCCTAGTTCAATTTCTGTGTATCATCACAGAAATTGCTTTACTCAGCTTCAGTTAGATGGGATTTAGATAGCTTCTTTGTCTTGATAGTTTTTCTATCAAGTGTAAGAGAACAGTTTTGGATAGTGTAACTTTGATAAAACTCTGGTTTTTTGTGTCCTATTCTCCTTCTGCTACTGTGTTCTTAGTTATTTTGTCTTAGAAAACTATCTGAAAGCCTTGCTTTTAATTGAACCTTACTAACAGACTTCTGGGTATCTCTTCCACTCAACCCCCTCCTCCACTGCTACCTCAAATGTGGTCACAGCATTTATGAGGTTGATATTTGCTACATGAGAGAACTGTTCTTAAACATAACTCTGGATGACAATGAATAGTCTATAACACAAGAACAAAAAAAGAGAAAGAAATTTCCGATAGTGTGCTGAATGTCTGATCTTCATATTATATTGCATGATAAAACAGCTGAACAAACACACACACACACTGGGAAATCATATCAATATATCCTTACACATATTATCAGGGTAGGGCATCAGGGGTTAAGCCTTGCTAGAATCTGTAGTGAGTAGGGTGTGATACTTATGAAAACATCACAAAATTTCTTAGGATCTGATTAGCTGAAGTGGGCTTTTTAAGGTTTTGAAGACATCAGCAGAAACTGAAAATTCCTAGGGCTTTAAAAGAATGTTTCAAAAAGGTATGGGACTTTCCTCCTGGGTAACCAAAACTGAAGACAAAACTAGAGACACTGGAATGGAGGTGAAACGAGTGCACAGAAATCTTATTCTTAAAATCTGCAAGCATGGCCAGGATAAAACAGTTAGACATCATGGAAAATGTTAACTTTAAAAAATCAAGCTTCTATTGCTTGTTTGCTTGGGGGTGCTGTGAACCAAGATGCCAGCAGAGTGGTGCAAGTAGATGAAAATGTGATAGCCATACAGCTTGCCAAGAACACAAACATGCTGCTAAATAGATCCTGTTGATGAAGAGTCTACAAATTGCTCATCAAAACAAGCCAAGCTGTCAGATGTCTTCCTTATTTTCAGGACCCTTCTAGTATAAAAGATGAGAAAAGAACCAAATCAATGAAAGTCTGCTGTACTTGAAGACATTTTTTCAGAGCTTCTAAAGAATTCAGTATTAAAAGAAAAGCTGTAAATGACAGTTTTGTAACTATTTGCCCCACAGGTAAAAAAAAGTCTTGAGAAGACCATGAATGCGAAGATGTTCTTTATTTTGGAATAAAACCAATCAAAAAATTCAGCTTTTATTCAACCTCTAAGCAACATATCCTTACTTGCTGCCCAGCAGAAGTCATTGGCATGGCTCTTCCTTTCAGTCCCTTAATCCAGATTTTGGTGACCTATTTGTATAGAGCAGAATTTAGCTTCAGTTGATGCCATCGAAGCCTTGCACTGACCACATCTACAAAAGCTGGCTACCTAAAGAAATTATAGACAGAAGTTCTTCAACTTCTCTACACATATTTCTGCCTGTCAGAAAGCTGTCAGATGTCATGAACTGTAATGCTATCCATTGCAGTTACTGACCAGTATGTCCAGCTCTATGTCTATATTGACTATCAGTTCAGCCTCACAGAAGTATTCAAAGATGGAGTTCCTCCTATGAATACATTTTAGTCTTTTTTCCTTGGTATAATCTATGTTCTACCTCTCATAAATTCATTTAGGTGAATGACCTTAAACATGCAGTTCAGACTCGTCCTCTGAAAAATCCAGGCAAAAGACAGGGGACTGAAACAAGTAGATTAAAGCTGCTCTAGATGTATTTCACTTTTAATCAAGAATTGATATTACAGAGAAACTGTACACAGTGAGTGTGTTTCTGATTAGATTAGTGAGTAACAATTACCTCAGGTGCCACACGAAGTACTGTTAGCTACAAATGGCGTCTGGAAAACACCAAGTAAGTGACAGGAGTCTATATAAATATAATTTGGGAATGAGCCAGCCTTACCGAGGAGAGTGGTGAGTACACCCTCAGGCTGTCAACACAAGCATTGATTCCCTGACAGCAGAGTATTGCTTGTCTGGTGTAACAGCCCTAATACAAAGCTAATGGTGCTTTGAAGGTGATAAATAGGGCACTAAATTCTTCTTTAGTTCCTGACTTAAAGTACTGTTACATACTCTACAAGCAACTACAAATATGAAGTAGTTGTAGTACAGAAATACTTGAAAATCACTGACAATAAGCCTTTGCCAAGACATAAATTTGCATCAGTTCCTGACCTTATAGCTAAAAAATCCTACCAGTACATGTCCAAATCTTTTAGCAGAACACAAAAATGATATTAAATGAAGAAACCTGTCATATTACTGTCAAAAATCTTGCTGTTGGCTCCACAGAAGAAGACTTGGATAGCTGCAAGCTGGTCACCTTGCCTCAGCGTCTGAGCAACTCACAACATATGCAGAATTCTTTAATATAAAAGAAGAATGTAGTTATTATTTTTCTGTAAATCACAAATATTTCCTGAATGTGTTAAACTTCAGACTATCAATCATCCTTTTAAAGACTGTATAGTATTCTCTTACACTGGAGATGTGAAAGGGACCCTTCAGGTTCGCCTGTGCTCTGCTGAATGGTTTGAACATTTTTTTATAAATTTATATATATTTTTTAAAATTTTAAATTCTAGACAGGAGAAATGCATAGAGCTAGAGCAAGAAGGGGAACAAGAGTGAAAGCAAAAGTGAAAGGGAAAGATTCTGGTTATTAGTCTCTGGTACTACTCCCATCTTGCATCGTACAAGTTGTATAGGTGTAGGAGGAGACCTAAACAGGTGTCCTAATTCATCCCTGCTCAGACAGAACTCAGTACCCATTCCCCAAGCCTGATAAGTGACTCTGAAGTGTGTTCTTTAAAGCTTTGGTCAATGAGGAGTGAACAAACAGCTTTTTCTCTTATCTTACCTGAAACACCATGTGGAAATTCAGAGGCTTATTTCTTGTCAAATCTACAATAGACATAGAGAAAAAATTTCACTGCTTTCCTCATCACAGCTTTTTGCACAAGAAGTCTGTTACCATGTTTCTGCTACGCTTTTGGTTTGCTGGCAAAACTAAGGATGATTTCTTCAGCTTTTCCTTATAAGTCACATTTCCTAAATTTTTGACATTATTTCTCTCCTGGTAGATATTTTTACCAAATCTCCTGAATGTTGAATTAGTCAAGACATAAAGATCTATTTCTTTTATGAAAAGACTCTGTATAATTCATGTCTGCACAATAAGAGAAGATCATGTGCCAGAAATCAGATCTAAGTCACTAACAAATACAATGAAAGAATGGGGCCTTTTTCCCTACCAAGCCCTTCTGGGGATTCTGGTGCAACACTCATACCATGAGATCTGGGCTGAAGGAAGCAATATTTACCTTTGTGACTGTTAATCTATTTGTCTTCAGAGACATCAGGGCGCAGTGCTCATACCAAGTGTTCATCATCCTGATCACAGTAAAAGAGAGGAAGGGCACCCACCACGATCTCCTTCACCACATTGGAGGTGAGAGCACTGGTTCCTTCAGCTGAGTCTTCCCAAAATAGCTTTTCTCTGTCTTACTCACTCTTTCTCTCTTTGTGTATTTTTAAACAGGTTTTGGCCCAGCCATGAACGTGGTACTGCTATAAACCGAGGAGAAGCTGCAAGTAAAGTCTGAAATGGTCAAAGTTCACAGATTTTGCTGGTTTTCAGTAGGTCTGACAAAAATTTTGCTGTAGTTGTTTATTTCTCTAGCAGTTATAGGTAAGGATCATTACAAAGAGCAGAATGTCTGGCTTTTTCATTATCCATTTGTCGCTATAGTTTTTTCTTGTTTTGTGTACAGGAAAAAAGGTCTGGGTTCTACTAATAACAATTTCAGCATCTCAGGTGGCACTTTCTGCTTACACTGAGCAACTTCTATTTTTCTATAATCTAAAATTTTGGACAAAGGATGCTGAGACAGGCTTACATGCAGAAAATGTTACTAGGGTATCCATGGCTGATGGCAAACATCAATTGCAACAGTGAAAGTTACAGTGCAGCAGGTGATGACAATATGTCATCAATATGACGACATGGTGAGTTTTCTCTGGACTGTCTCCCTAGCACTTTGACTCACACTTCCATTTGGAGTAATCCTCTAATATAAACTAAAACCTACAAAGGAAGGGAGGAAGGAAAGGGAGAGAAAGAAGCGGTGAGTTTCATACATTGCCTCCGCTGGGAAATCTGATACAACAAGAATATTGGGTTTTGCAGATGCAGGACTGTGAAAATAGCAACCTGAGAGTTAACAGCATAAAAGCAAGGCAAAACCCATGCCCTGGGAAAAACCCTGCCACAGCAGCTCTGGTGAAAGGCTCAGAGCTGTGAGGGAAAGGCAGGAGGCAGAACTGCAGGAGCTACCCTTTGCTTTGCTGCACATGAAGCACTGTGCAACAAAGCATTTTCCAGGCGTGCTCTCTGTACAGCCCAGTGGAAAGGGAAGAAGAGAGTTGAGGATCAGTGCCTTACCTGCTACTTCAGAATTTAAACAGTAGACTTGTGAAAGAATATAATATGTTTGTGAACCTTCTTCGACAAGGTTTAAAGTGGTTTGCTTGAATTTCTGCTCTTCACAATGGACCCAGAAAAAGTGTCTTCTTTAGGACAAAATCTATCTTGCTTGTTTTTCCAAGTTTTTCTAATGTCTTAATTCTGTTTATTTCCGTACATATCTAGTTATCTGTCTCCTCAAATCTAACCTCAATTTGCTGCCTAGAAACTAATCTGATTATGCCTCGTCCTACAGTGGGTTTAATTATTGACTGCGATCATCCTTGTAATGGGCTCTTATATGTTTGAAAGCTGCTGTCAGTTTTCTTACTTCCATATTCCAACTCAGGTCCTTCAACCTTTCATCACTGATACTGGTTTTTAACCCACGTCATTCGTACTGATCTCTTTTCATTCTTTTCAGTTTTTCCTTTCATTTCTTTAAGAGTAAGTCCCCAACTGAATAGAGCAGTTTATCTCGTGTTTCACTCAGAACTGGTAATTGTCTCCTGTCTTTACTTTGGAAATTCCTGCTAGTAATGCTAAGAATTAAGTTTATCCTCTTTTTCAGAAGCATTGTATTGTCTCATTTGATTTGAGTCTACTGTGCTGATACTTTCTTGCAGTTTTTCCTGCATAGACAGATGTTTTCTGTTATTAATCTGTGTATTTACATTTTTCTCTTTTAATAATTCTGCAGTTGTGTTTATGGATTTCAGTCTTGATGTTTTCTGGGCAGCTTTTATTTGGCAAGGTACTTTTCAAGACTATTCTTTTCAACAGCTCACAGCTCTCTATAGCTCTATAGGACTAGTAAACACATTCATCCAGGTTGCCCATGAAAATACCTAAAGTACCAATACTAATGCATTCGGACCCATTTGCCTGAAGACTCACTAAGAGTCCTTACTCTCCAACTGGGTTATGAACTAGTGTCTCAATGAATATTTTTCCATTACATGTACCTGTCTTATTCAGAGCTTCTTTTGTTAATTTGCTCTTTAGATTATTTTATTGTACAATGTTCAAAGTTTACTTAATTCCAGATTTTTCACAGGTCCCATTCCCCACCTTCCACCAGGCCACCAAATGAAGTTAATTTGAATGTTCCTGACTTTTTTCTTCACAGCACGTTATCTGCTTTGTATATGCTAAGTGTTTATACATTGATAGTTAATCTTAATAATGTTAACACAATATTTTTTCTGAGAATCTTTGTTAGATTAACTGGTTCATAATTCCCTAGATCTTTTCCCTCCTTTCTTGTTTATACTGATAGCTAATTTACAGTCCTCTGGGACCACCCTCACCTTTCTTTCATTTTCAGATATAATTATTAATGGCAAAGAGAACACACAGGCTATATTCTTAAGTAGTCTACAGTGAATTTCATAAATTCCTGATGACTCAGATACACCTAATTTATTTTGGTGTTCATTAACCTGTTCTTGCAGTGGCTTGTACTACTGTCACCTTATTTAAACCAGTTTAGCTAAATGTCTGCTCATGTTAATCATTTGTGGTGTAGACTGAAGACAAGAGGTTGTATACTGCTCCTTCTGATGTCCTTTTTTCTGTTAGTGTTGTGATTAGTGTTAGATTTCCAAGTCATTAGGAATCCCCTGATATGGCTTATGCAGCTGTAACAGTTTTTTACTGTACTTCTCTCATCCCTCTAGTAGAAAAGTAGAAAAAGTAGAAAAGGGCCTTTTCACTGCCCTTTCCAGAGATAAATGAAAATTATTCTACTTTAAAACTCATCCAAGTTTTTGACCTATTTCCTGGCTAGAAAGCAATACTTCAGATACAATTTTGTTTCTTAAAGGGTTCATAGAGCCCTAGAATCACAGAATGGTTTGGGTTGGAAGGGACCTTAAAGACGATCCAACTCCAACTCCCCTGCCATGGGCAGGGACACCTTCCACTAGACAACATTGCTCAGAGCTCCATCCAACTTGGCCTTGAACACTTTCAGGGATGGGGCACCCACAACTTCTCTGGGCAACCTGTACCAGTGTCTCAGCACCCTCACCATAAAGAATTTCTTTCTAAAATCTAATCTAAATCTCTCCTCTTTTTGTTTAAAACCATTCCTCCTTGTCCTGTCACTCCATGTAAAAAGTGGATCTCCCTCATTTTCTAAGCCTCCTTTAAGTACTGGAAGGAAGGCCACAATGAGGTCTCCTTGGTGCCATCTCTTCAAGCTGAGCAGTCACACCTCTCTCGGGCTATCTGAGAAAGCCTCCAGCTCTCTCATCATCTTCGTGGCCCTCCTGTGGATTCACTCCAACAGGTCCACATCTTTCCTGTGCCGAGGACCCCAGAACTGGATGCAGCACTTGAGGTGGGGTCTCACAAAATCAGAGCAGAAGGGTAGAATCACTTCCCTTGACCTGCTGGCCACTCCTATTTTGATGCAGTTCAGGATGAATCCTCTATGCACTTTGGGAGTCTCCTGGATTGCTTACAGCCAGCTCTGCTGCTTTCCCAGCAGATATCCAGGTGGTTGAAATCTCCCAACAGGATGAGAGCCTATGTGTGTGATGCTGCCTGTAGCTGAAGCAAGAAAGCCTCATCAGCAGGCTCCCCCTGGTCAGTCAGACTGTAGTAGATCCCCACTACAGGTGTCCTTTGTCAGTCCTGTCCTTCCTTTTAACCCACAGCTTTCAACTTGTGTCTGTTTTTCAGAGGCAGCTTTCCACAATCCCCATTCCTTGACACAGAGCACAACACCCCACCCCTCCTTTCTGGCCTATCCCTTCTGAAAAGCCTGCAGCCCTCAATGCTGTGATTTTGTGATTGCAGTGTTCCAGCTGTGTAACTTGTCCCACATTCGTAGGTGTTTTTAGAGGATTTCCAAGGATATGGTTGCAGCACTGAGCAGGCTGAAGCGTTACTACTTGACTTGTGAGTGTTAGTACTATGTGGGACACTCATGAACAGCTGACTCTCAGCAATCCAGTCTACAGAATGAATACACCTCACTTGCAATTTAACATGAATTTGAGGTTTTGGGATTTTTGTTTTCTTGTGGAAAGTTTTATTTCCTTTGTAAATAGCTGAATTCTGAAAAAAAACCAAAACAGTTCTACCAAAATATTTTTTAGATAAAATACTCCTTGTGTTACTTTGTGCTCCCAGTCTCTGTGGTAAATTGGTGTCATTGACTTCATCTTTTGTGAAGGACCACAGTCTCACTATTTAAGTAGTTACAGTTCACTATCATATGAGTAATAGAATATGTTTACAAATAATAATAAAAAAAATTAATATATTATGTACCACAGAAAGAGGACTCTTGGAGAAAAAAGAAAGGCATCTTTTTTTAATCAAAACCAGAATTTTCTAATCAATAATAGAGTTATCTGGAATCAGTTGGCCACCTCTAACCCTGGTATTTGCTGGCCCTCTCTCTACTGAGATATATAATCTGTATATATCTGATATACATCTGTGCTGCTGGATTTGCTGAGGCTGCCTTTTCTTTCCCAGAATCAGGACAGCTCTTCTGTCTGAAGTAGAAGATGTAGACTCATCCTGAGCTGTATTTGCAGTGCTATAAATTGCGATGGCCTATGACATCCCACAGATTGCGTGTTTGATAGTTTTCATTCTGACCTATAAAGCAATCGGCAACCCATGGCTGAAAGCTGAACTCTCCATCGAGGGTTTCTGGAAGGCTGTGATGGACAATACTTTTCAGGAGAAGAATAGCCATCTTTGGGTTTATTTGCCAGCAGGATTCATTTTATTGAGGACACAAACCAAGGCCCCTCTGTCACTGGGTAACAGTACTCTGTTACTTCTTCAGACAGCTGAGGAGGGAAAGTCAGAGGTGGCTGATCTTTCCCAAGCCCCATATTTTGTGCCACTGCCTATCAATAAAAGAGTTCAACATTTTTATTAGATGAATGAGCTTAGGATGTGAAATCACTGAAGGCCATACTTTGGTCAAGCTGACAAGTAAAAATTGGAATTTTTGGGGATGGGAGTGAGGGGGACAGAGACAGTCCCATGGAAGAAAATCAATAGGGAAAATGTCTATTCTGCAATCTGAATGATGCCACTGTAAAACGGAGACATTAATTAAAATTAATTAATTTACTTTTGGTAGTCATGAAGGTTTTCCAGATACAGCTAATTATTACAGATGGTTTTGGTTTACAATGAAAGCTTATTTTCTGTACAACCTATCTCCTTCTCTTTCCTCTTCCATATAATAACGTTAGAAAATTATAACGTGATATCA
Organism: Dicrurus megarhynchus; assembly: GCA_013399195.1. NCBI lineage: Eukaryota > Metazoa > Chordata > Aves > Passeriformes > Dicruridae > Dicrurus > Dicrurus megarhynchus. The sequence goes on along the minus strand of VXAD01007887.1, from coordinate 2,948,299 downwards.
TTGCTATTTCATAACAAATTATTACGGTAACATATATGGATTAATGGGAGTTTTGACTGAATACAAAATGTAGCAGTTGGCCCTTGAGACTTCATTAAATGGAGCCAGAGAAGGTAGAACTAATTACAAAAGGGGGAAGATTTCTATAGTTTTAAACATGTATGTTTTTGGGAACTCTGTCTCTGTTTTAATGAAAAAATCAATAGCATAGCAACAAAATGATCAAAGAAAGGAAAATACAATCAGAGTACGTGTGCAAAATGCTTTTTCAAAAATAGTCTTCCTGCATTCAGTAAGATACAAAGTGTTTGGAAGGCAGTGTAAAATGTATTTAGAAATACAAAGCCAAATTGCTTTCCCTCCAGAAAAAGATAATGGATATGAATTTTATTTCTTGCAAAAACATCTCTGTTTTATTTAGAAGATTATAGGAACACAATGGTGTTTTTCACTAGACCCTGGTGATTCTTAGTTGTCTCAGTTGTTGACTAAGTGACAACTCCTTACAGAATGTTTTCCTATAGACTGAGAGCTTTTCTGAAAAGCAGACCCCTTGAGGGAATATCCAGTTTGGCATCTAAAAATTGGCTTTGGCTACTGTATCTGTTTTGTCATTGCAGATAACTTCCTGTTGTGGATCAGATCTCCAAGTTTTGTTTCTAGAAGGAGAAAATAGTTATTTCACATCACCTTTAGAGGACTGTCAGGGTTGTCTGATGATTATTTTAATACAATGACAGTGGGTCCACACATGTAATCCAAAAGTGGAAAAGTTCTACAATTGATCTCAGATTGGGATCTGTGAAAACTGGAGTGTCCTTCTTTTTGCATGCACAGAAACAAACCTAATCATTTCACCTTGAATTAATGATGAGGATGTGTCATTTTAAAAGAACAAAACTAAAGGAAAAGAAAAAAATATCTTTTATTCCCCAAGCTTATAAAGTAGTGTAAGGAGTCCACTAATGTCTGGGCATATCTGGCATTGATTTTGTGTTCACTGTCGTGTTCTGTCAATTTAAAGTGATGTTTCTGTGCTATCTGCGGGGAGCAGTGATAAATACAAGATGTGCCCCAAGTGCCTTGACACTGCTGAACAGCCAGACTGCAGGACCTCACCAATTACACGGCTGCTTCTCCATGGCAGACCTGTGTGCTAATTCACAGGTAAGAAAACTGTCAGCACAGCTTGGCCTGCAGCACTGACACCAGGTCTGGTACTCAGAGAGCTTCCCCCAAAGAGCAAACATCACACTCGTAGGTTTTTCTGAGTGGCACCTCATGACATGCCCAGTAAGCTCATGGGATAAAGCCTGAGGATGGGACAGAGATATTGAAAACGCAGAGGACCAACAGATGCCTTTGTGGAGGGAGGCAGGAAGTGAAGAATAATGTTGAGCTGTGGATGTCTAACCTCCTTGACCTACCCCTTGCTTTTGTGGTGGACCTTGGCAGCAGCACAAATTCCACAGTAATTGTAATGATGTAGAAATGAGTGAGAAATAGAGGAAAGGAAGAAAGATGGAGGAGCTTTAGGAAAGTTGAAGACTGAGAGGGGAATGAGCCGAATGCCTTGGCTAGATGATGATTAGGCTGGAAAATGTTGAGCTTAAAGGGTTGGGGGCAATTTATGTTGTGTCTTTTAGGGATGAACAGATCCTCAGTTTGTGAAGTGGAATCAAGGGGAAATGGGAACATACCAAAAGTCTGAATAGAAGAAGTTAGTTCTATAAGTGATGGAACATTTTGAAAGTTGACTGCAACAGAAGACTGAAATCTAGGACTTTTCCAAAATCCCTTTGGAGAGAGGCTATAATGATCCAAATTGTTCGGTTCTGGGAGGTATCACAGACAAATCTATTATGACAAACTCTTTCATAAAGATTTCTATGTTTCTGAAAAAATCACCTAATACTTTCCAAGTTAGGAAAGCCTCGGCAAACCCCCATCCTGTGCTGTGAGGTATCAAACCATCACCATGTCAGTCATGAAATGTTTTATTCCACCTAATTGGTTTAAAGCCCTCTAATAATAATTAATACATCAAGCATGCATTTAACTATCACTTATTTCTTTATTTTTCATTATGATTTAAAAACTTCTAGACCTGCTTCAGAAAGATCAACAAACCACCCCCATGGATCCAGCCCAACAGGTGTCCTTGAAGAATTCATATGGAGGAACTCTGACTTTTCCAGCGCCAGCTTGTGTGAACACTGATGCAGACTGGGATGAACTGTGGGCTCGTTCAGATTTCTGGTGGTTCACAGAAGTGCTAGTTCCTGAATCAGCTAATTTTGTTGGATGTGCATGGACCCCATTAGCAGGAATTTTGATCCCACTTCTCTTTTGTCTTCCACAGTGATTTGCACACACACACGACTGCCCAAACACCACACTGTTGGACATGGTGGCTCTTTTGGCAGTGTAGACTTTGGTGAGAAAGCTCAGGCTGTTAATCCTTTTGTTTATTATTGAATCATTTCCTCATACACAGAATCCCTGCAATCCAGTGTTAGCACAGTGGGGAGGAGGTAGCAGCATGAGTTGCACAGCCCTGCAGTTATGTGCTGAAGCCAAGGCAGTAAAATCCCCACGTGCATTGGAGACACAAAGCCGTTTGCTCATGATTTCTTATATTTTTGAACCTATTTCTTCTGTCGCTTTTTACTCCTTGGATGGTCCACCAGGCTACAGTTTGTTGGGCAGGAGTCATTTCAGGCTTTTCAAATTCTTGCCCTCCCCTCTTCATAATGCCTTGTTCCACAGCTTTTTTTATCGGAAGAAAAAAAAAAGGTTATTGGTGTGAAAGGCTTTATATGTAAAGAAGGAACTAGGAAGAATTTAAAATGACACATGGGCTTTTTGGCCTGGCCCTCTTCCAGAGTTTCTGAAGGCAGTTTCACTATTGCCTTAATCAGATCCAAGTCTGGCTGGCATCCAGAAGGATAGTCTTGCCCTCCACATATGACAATGTGATCCTCCCTACCTCCTTCTTTGTGCCAGCCACAGCTCTGGTTTGTCAGGGTTAGTCTGTATAGGCACCTGACCCAAATGAAAAAATGAAAATTAGCTGGTTTTTTTTTTTTTTTTCTCTGTGGGTTACTCTTCACACAGATCAGCTCCTGAGCCATCAGTTCCAAGGTCTCCTGGTCACCAGTGGTGAATTTCAGGGATAAGAGGGAGCATGGTGTGTCCATTGAGTAGCATGAAATTATGAACAGGTCAGAACCACACCTGTGGGCAATGGCTTTGTCTCTGAGGGATGCCAGGTGTTGTGGAACAAACCCTTCCAGGGCAGCTGCTCCCAGGAATGCTCAAATCCATTCTCATCACATCTAACTTTAGGCCTTACTGACACACTTAAGCTAGAAGTGCTCTCTACAGGTAATAGAAAAATAGTCTTTTCCAGAGAGAGTTTTGTGCTGGGTTTATGCTTTCTCTCTTTTCATATTAAGTGTCTGAGAAGCCAGCCATTACTAATTCTTAGATAACTGATATAAGGACATATCTTATTATAAATGAAAGCTTTTCTCTCCTTTAGGACTGTTGTAAACATTTTGAAAGTGACTTGCTGGCGAGGAAAAGAACCTGGATCTTGATCCAGAGGTGGTTGGAGAACAAATAACCTCTTCAGGTTCACAAAGATGTTTGAGTACAGTTCATTCTGCAATAGGCATGCTGGACTACTTCCCTATGTTGACAAGCCCTATATTATACCTATTTAATATAGTATTATATTTCTTGTAGACAGAGGTAAACAAAAATAGTAAGAAATATACATTATATTTTCACAATGGAGAATAGAAATATCTGTAAAGCTGCCATTTATCAGTGGGAGAACATATATATGCTTTTTGGAAAACTCTCTTTGAAGAGTTTGGAACCTTCTCTGCTGCAGTAGGTTCCTACCCTACAAAGCTGTGTGCAAAGCCATCCCCACTGATACATGTGCCCTCGCTCTTTATGATAAAACATTCACCACTAGGCTCTAGCCGTGCTACCAAGATAAACTCAACCTCGTGCCTGGAAGTCAAGCTGGATTCTCCTTGGGTCTTGTTTTGTTGTTGTCAGTAAAGATTCCAGAGGCCACACTCTGGGTTCAGCTGTACTCAACTTTCTTCCTTCATGGGAGTTACAAGGAATAACTGGAGGCAGAATCTGACTTCATAATTGCAGCATAAATTCTGTTTATGTTGCACAAAATGGAGCAGGATTCAGAGTCATCTCTCTTAACTGCATTGGAGCAGCAGGATAACAGGAAGAAAAAGCAATAAAAAAAGTTTTACTTACTGTAATAAGCAGATGATGCCAACTATACTCAGTAAGTAGAATTGTACAGTAAGAAATTGCCATATTTGCCTGCCTGCTTTTTGAGGCAGAAACACCTAAATTTTTTTCCACTTTGAGTTTCTTCAGTGCTGTTTAAACTGTGTGGTGGGTTCCACACTGTTGTGTTGCAAAAGAGGGCACAGTGTTTGCTATCAGCAGTCCCTGATGGGAAAAGCAATGAAACAATTGAATTGCTTCCTCAGAAGACTGAAAGATTGGGAAGCTTTTTTTAATGCAGGTAACACTCACCTACACTGCAGCTAATCTTTGGCTTTCCAGGGAAGAAAATGAAACATTTTTTAGTCATTATTCCTGTAAGTCAAACACAGCAGAGAGCACATGTATTTGAGCAGCTACCCCTGGCAGTGAACTGTTTTGCCCCCCTGATTATGCCATGAGTCTGCTATTGCCTGAGCTGACATGAATTCTCCTGGCACATCAGCTGTCTCTAAAGGCACACAGCATTGCAAAGGTTGTTTAACTGCAGGTTGAAGCATACAAGCTCTTCAAGCTCCTAGTTGTTCATGTATTTGAACTGTCCATTTGATCACTGTTCAGGCTGGCAAATGCTGACAGAGTGTGCCAGCTTGCTCTCATTCCCATCCTGGCTCTGCACCAGCATGTCTGGGTGCTTCAGCAGAGTTGCTGCTCATGTGAACTTGCTGGAGATCCCAGTTATTCCAAAGAACCTTAAAAGAGTGATTTCTTAAGCTTAAATCTCTGGGAATGAGAGCTAGACCCTCTCAGCATTAGTTCCTTTGTTCAAATTGAAGTTGGTAATGGCAGAAAGTCACTGCTCTTTGATGGATCTTCATAAGTGGCCTTTGAATGTGGTGATAGTTTCAGCTGTTTTCTGCCCTGTTTGGGCTGAAGATAAGCCTTGGGGAATGGTGGCATGTTGGAAGTTGTGTATTGGGAAGGCAGCAAAGTTATTGGAGCAATACTCCAGCACTTGCTGATGCTAAATGTATAGAGCTTTCGACTCTAGAATGTATAATGCACTTATGGAAATCAGAAGATATTCATCTTTCTCAGGAATACTAAGGGTTATAAATGGTTTTTTGATGGACTCTCTTGCTAAACCATAAACAAACAAGAATTTGAATACATATGTTTTTAAAGAACATCGTATTGGGTTTTTTCATTATCAATGGCCTTCAACAGTATTACAGTTGATCTTGTGGTGAAGAGTAATCTCTGCAAACATCATAAATAAAAGTCAGGAAACAAATGCTAGGAAAAATGTTTCCAACATATAAATAATGCAGGGATGTATACAAAATTCCTATTTTTTATTTTTGAATGCTTGCATATATGCATTTATACATGAATGGGTGTGAATAAAGGTATCATTTTGAATATATCTGAATCTGTGCATTTTCATATGTCTTTTAAAGGAAAGTGTGCTAGAATATATGCAGGGAGCTTACAAAGGCTTTTGGATTGCTAAGACTCTAAACAAGAACTATTTATCAGGATTTTGCTGGCTTTGAGGTAACACATTTTTCTTCGTTTCTGTGCTCAGTTATGTGAAATCAGCCATTCTGTTGGCTTCAATATTCTATGTCACTTCAGGGTATGTTTCTTTAAGCATTTTTACAAACTTTTACAGGTTGGTAATAGAATTTTTCCTTCTTTTGAATGTTAAACATGAGGTTTTTACCATTACGCTATGCATTCTTCCAACAGTAGCCAAAACCCAAGAGCTTTTCTTTGACTTGCTGAAAAAGCAAATGAAAGAAGATGATTTTTAACGTAAAAAATTGTGTTCTTGAATTCTTTATCAAGCAAAACCAGAAATTATTTTTCAGCCATGAGATATGAAGTATTTCTTACCCCTCTCCAAAATGGTAGATCTTCAACTCAGTGTTTTAGTCATTTGCCCTCAAAGGTTGATTTAGAGACCTCTTTTTGAAGAATTAACGAGTAGAGCTTTTGATCTGCTCAGATAACTGGCTGAAAAAGAGAAAATGCAGTAGTGAAAGAATTCGTGCCCTAAACTTAGAAAATCTATTTTGAATTATTATTTTATGAACTAGAAGCAGATTTTCATTTTGTTTAAAATATCAACTTTTCGGTGTTTGTAAACTAGGAAAAGAGTATTTTCTTCCCAAAAGTGTCTTCCCAAAAGTGTCTGTCTGAAACTGTTATTAACACCAGGACAGGGCATTATACAGGTATTTATTTATTTAAACTATGTTGTGTGAATTATTTTTGAAAGAAACTTAGAAAACTACTTGTGGCTCACCATTTTCTTGGTTCAGTCTTCAAATCTTTTTGATTTTCTGTTAAACTAGTAAATATTTGTGAAGATCAGTCTTTATTCTTCTTCAGAGTCAAAGATCAAAATTATTGTTTTTCAAGTTTTATGTTGGTTGTGTCTTGGTTATAGAAAATAGTAAATTTGTGATTAACTTCTCTCCATTGTATTTAGTACATTTGGAGAAAAAGAAATGCTGTCCTAAGGCTGAAACCATTCTTAAAGTAGAAAAAGAAGTGGTAAGACATAATTTTTAATCTATTATATAATATCTTAGTAAAAATGGGATGATTTTTGTAACTGGAAAATTGTTATCTTGTCAAAATTTATACAAAAGATAAAGTCTAATAAAATATTCTGCTGTCATTTTCCTATAATACGATGGCCATTAAGTATTCAGCACACCGTTAGATGTCAACAAAATATTAAAATAACTTACAAATTTTACAGAAATTACATAACCAATCTTATTCATGAATCTGCAGTGAAAGTTTTGCATATGCAAATGACAAATGCAGCTTTTTGAAGGCTTTTTATAAAGTCCTATGGTTTATTTTTGAAATTGTTCTTGGCACTGTAAAATGTTTCTGAAGATCATGAAAGGGTTTAAAACAGGAGAATCAGACAGATTTGCTGATATTTTTCCAGTCTAAATTGTGCATTAATCTTGTGATTGGAACCTTATCATCTTATGTACAAACAACAGGTGGTGAGACATAGCAAGTTCTTCAATTAGAAATAACATCTCTCTTCCTTGCCCTACAATTTCATAAATGTTCTCAAGCAGTCAGAAATGCCTGTAAGCTAAAGCATAAGAATTATGCACCAGAACAGATAAATGGTCCAGCTAGTCTGACATCCTGTCTCTGACAGTGGCTCACACCAGATGTTTCACAGGAAGGTAAAATACCCACACAATGCACCTGATTGTGCAATATTTTACCAAGTGATGCAATTTCTGTCTGTCCCCAGCTGGTGATCATCTTACGTCTGAAATAAAGGCTGTTGGCCCTATAATTTTTAGCCTAGTTAGCATAATTATAAGGCGTGTTCATATTCATATAAATGCCTTATCGTTTTTTAATCTTGCTAAACTGATTTTGCCTCTTAGATCCTTATGTCTTCTTTCAAGTTGTTCTGCCTTTTCAAGCATGCAGGTTTGCTGGTGTATTCCCGGGGCCTCAGCAGCCACTGGCTTGGGCACTCCACTGCCCAGAGAGATGCTGTGCCCTGTCACGAGCTGTCACCCTCCCCAGAGCCACTGTTGCTAGTGGTGCTGACACTGAAACTCCTAGAGAGGGTACAGCAGTGTTCCCATACCAAAACACCTGCTGCATTATCTTTCCAGTGCATCCTGGTCCCATATTCTGCCCTCTCCCTTCCAGGTGTCCAAGACCTAACACACATTAAGGCAACAGAGGGGCTGCTGTTTCCTCTGACCACTGGACTGAAAGAGAAGAGGTATTAAATGAGTTTTCACCACTATCCTGGCAGTTGGCAGTCAAGCAGAATCTAGAATTTAGGGTAAAACAACCAAACTAAAGAATTAAAAAACCTGACAGTCATTTCAGGAAATTGTACTTTGATTCCATAGTACTGTATTTTCTTGCAGGGCTCATCACAGAACATGTGTAGGCTTCTGAAGTTGAGGATACTTCTTAAAGATGGACTGAGCAAGAAAGTGAGTTAAATCCAATTTTTGTGGTTTATCTCTGTTTTGTTCATCAGCCCGAAGTCCCCAAAAGGTCACCACACCCTCCTCAGCAGTCACTGGTATGAAATTTTTGACACTTCTGAACTGCAATTAAAGGTAAAACTCCAGCTGGGTTGACTGAACTTCATGTTCACTCTGAACTCTCTGAAGTGCCATCAGGGGAGTCAGCTCAGTACCAAGACAATAATGGATAAATACCATAGAACCAAGGGATAATTCCTGTTGGAAGGGACCTCAGGAAGTCTCTAGATCAACTGCCTGCCACAGCAGGATCAGCTATTAGGTCAGGCTAGGTTACTCTAGAGTCAGGCCTTGAAAACATCTAGGGTTGGAGACTACATAACATCTCTTGGCAATCTCTTCCACTTTTTGACTATACTTGTTGGCAAAAAGTCCTTCCTTCTGAACTCTTTTCAACTCATGTTCCCAAAGCCCATCTCCACAGTACTGTAACCGCACATTGAACAGGAAAGACTATGTCCAGTGCCCCCCATAAAGCAGACACTGGACATTTAGGACAGATCCATAATATAGGAGAAAGGTAGAAGCTCTAAGATGGCAATTTGGACTCTTCTAAGCTGTGTCAATGGTAGGAGGAACAAGGCGCTCTCTGGAGAATTCTGTCCTTCTTCATTGTTAGCAGAGCCTAGATTTCGTTAATCTGGATATAGATTTTCATCAGATAATTTTTTTGGCTAGGTGGTGATGAATCTCACCCTTACAGAGGGTAATGGCTCAGAGCACTCAGAAACCCCTTTAGCTGAACTGGTGCAGATGACTGCACCATTCAGGCAATCTTGAGAGCAGGAAAGGTCTGACTGTCATCAAAGATTTGCAGAACCAGAGACTGCATTGATTCCTATCGCTGAGCTGCTCTAACAAAGCTGATTTTTAATCCCAGTATGAAGGTATGTTGATTGGTTTTTAAATAGAATGTTCCACTGCTAATGAACTCATCAATATGAAAATACATTGACTTCTGTGGTAATCAGTTTGTTTTATTAAACAGGCATTTGTCTTCTCTTAAATCCATTATATTTTCTGCATCTATCAGCATGAATGAATACAGTAAATAGCAACCTGTACAACTTCATTGGAAGTCATATATTTTCATTGGAGCATCTATACATAATTTAATTACATGCAAGTTAGCAGAGTAAACAAACAACTGCGAAATGCTGCTGTTTTTTTCTTTTTTTTAAACTTTCTTTAAGGAAATGTGGTATCATTTTCTGCTCTCAATCTGGTCTGCTTAGTAAGCATTGCAAACAGTCATAAAATTCAAACTTTTCTTGATTTCAGTAGATTTTTATTACTTCATTTCTCCAACGTTAGTTACAGACAAAAGCTAAAACCTCACTTGTAGTAAGTTTGAAACTTGCGTGTCATCAAAGTCGATTTGAGTTAAGCATATGCAGGAATTGTAGATGAATAATTCAAAAGTGCCCCTAATTTGTCATTAACAGATGAAAAATGTCTATCAAATCAAGCTTCCTCTACATCCTGTAATAAGGTATTACGCTGTAGGTCATGATGTGACATGTCATGATGGTGATATCTCTGATTGCAACGAATACTCATGATTACCTGTTGTGAACTAGGACATGAAATGCCAGTCTCAGATATATCTTTTCCTAGATCTGACTTCCCCCATGGAAAACTGTGCTGAAAACAGGGACTTCTTGTCAGCAGGAAAGGAAGAACTTTCTTGTCGAAACATCAGAACCAGCCTTTTGCTTTTAAAACTGCTGTAACTGAAAAATACACTATGTTTTTGTCTGAAATTTAATTCTTAAGCAGGTGTTGTCAATCTCCAATAAGAAAAACAATATTATCTAAAGAAACACTTAATTATATTATTGTGTATCAATATATAATATATTATATTAATTTTTAATATTATGTAATATTATACAAAGCAAGTTTTTTGAATACAAAATTTTTCATTATAATATTATTCCATAGAAAAAATGTAATCAACAGCACCTATAAATGAAATAATCTCCTTTTACTAAAAATGTGCTTTCATTTCCACAGTGTTCCATAATCTTGCTTTCTGTAGTCATATGTTCCCTTCAAGCAGAGACATACCATCCATCTGAAACTGACTATTTCTCTCATAAATTCTCATAAGATATCCAAAAGTTTTTACTTTTTACCTACAGTTCACCAATTTTTTCAGTTAGTTCTTGCATAGCAGGCATTTCCTCTTCCGATTTTCAGTATATTGGCTAAAAAAATTGCAGTGAAATATTTATAAATCACATTAAATGAGTCTGAGAGACATATGTTTGAGGCCGTGCATGTGTGCGTGAATATGTGTTCATGTCTGTGCTCATGTGTGAATGAAAAGCCAACTGGCGTGCTCTGAAAGTCAGATATCAAATAAATGTAAGCAAATTTTGAAAATGTCTATTTATATCAGTGTGATATTTATAGATGCATTCCACCCCTCTTTATTTTTCCAAGAAGTTCATTAAAAACTTGAATTTTATGCACAGATTTCTGCTGTGCGATGAAATAGGAAGCCAAGTTTTGAACCAATCTGCTCGTGTTGTAGTCACAGACAGGGATGAGTAAGGCTGTGATATTCATGGAAAATGAGGGAAACCACTTGGGGTTCAGCACCTTCTGCTACAGACTATTTGCTGCACTGAGCACTGCTAAAAAAGCTATTACAGCCCTTACATCCTCCCATGGCAAATCTTCTGAATCAAAATAGCTGTGGAAAATCTCTTTAAATGAGTGTTTGATTCATTGTTAATTTAGTCTGCGGCAGAAATGGCAATCCTTGCTCCACCCATCAGTGAAGATGAGAAGCTTTTTCTTGCTCCAGAAAAAAGAATGTTTCCTTCTGGTTTTAGTGGAATGAGAGGTGCTGAAGTTTCATTTACTTTAGTTTCTATTAATTTTTTTTTCATTAATGTAAGTCACTGCTCAGCGTGGACCTAGCAGCAGGTAAAAGAAGGCATAGCTCCACTGACATCAATAGGCTAAGCTGCTTTGCACCAGCTCAGAATATAGCCAAAAAAGCGAAAAATCAATAATGAATCAGACCCTTTATTATTTTTTAATCTGTGGTATCAGTCATGTGTTACAAGACAATGTCCAGTTATTTATTTTCCAAGATCAAACTTCAACATGGACACTCAGTTCAGCATCAAAAGTTGATATGAGAGGCCTTGAGGTCCTTCACCTCAACCTTTCTGAAGCACGAGTTTAATTGAAAGGTAGCAGTGTTGACCTTCCTTCATGTGCTTCATTTTACGTTGCAATGGCTTGTTCTCTTTTATTGAGATGTCAAATCAAGTACATCTGGAGATTTCCCCATGTGGTACTTTCAAAGCCTATGATTTAAACTTCTTCATTTTTCACCTGAGATGAAATGGTTTCAATTCTCTTGTCTCCTGTAACTAGAATTACCTAAAACCTGTCAAACTTCATGTGCTGGTCCAAGCTTCTAGAAACCACAACCTTAAGTTCAAAAAGATGAATGCTGTGATGCCACTAAAATTGAAGGATAACTTCTTCAAGAAGATGGAGCCCTTCTGGGTTAAGAAAAACTGTTAAAGACAAACCATTCTTTAGAAAAAAAGAGGGTAAATCTACCTTGTACTGTTTTCTCTTCAGTCATTCTACTTTTCTGCAATGTCTTTTGTCTCAATTGGATACAGACCAGCTACAAGGGAAGGGAGCTCTTCTCTCAGAATTTAAGGAATTCAGTAGGAGCAATGGTGTGTATAAAGGGCACAAAGTTCTAGAGGAAATATGTTTTGTGGAAAATTGTACTGAAATTTGGGATAAAAGATTTTAGTGAAAAAGGTGGATCACTGTGATGCCCACTTCTGGTAGCTGCACCAAAACTGATGGTAATAATAAAATTATTAAGAATGTAACCTTAGATTATTTCAGGTAACTGAAAATAAAGAGAGGGCCATATTGAAAATAAGGACTGGCATCTCCCCCACATTTGATCATGTCCCCTTAGAGGTGCTGAAGTGGAGAGCACATACTGCAGTGGCTGACCTCCTCACATTATCCTTTGGAAGATTCTGCCTCAAAAACGTTCAAAGGTAGATGCATCATTTCCACTGAAGGGTGATACTAGAGAAAGTGACAACTTTAGGGCCATCCCTTTCTGTTGAATATCAGATGAGGCAGTTTCAATAGCAATATCAATAGGGGTCAAAGAAGCAGGGGAGATAGGTCATGTCGAAGGGTGTGGTTTCATTTAATTCATACTAAAGGAAATTATAGCAAAATGATTGGAATATCAAAGGCTAATAGAAGCTTATTTCATCAATTCTGTAAAGTATTGATTTTGAAGAGCAAGGAGCCTGTGCCTGAGAATATGCAATGAAGTTATGTGTTTGCTAAAATGTAAATGAATAGCAAGGCTATCATATTTACATCAGCAACAAATACTCAGGCTTGATTACTAGAGGAAGGCAGAAAGAGGAAATTATCCTCTCATTTTTGTTTTTCCAATTAGACATGAAACTGGATAGTGCATTACCTGTTTAGATGTAGCAGAATAGAAATAAGCAGAAAAGGGATATATCACATAGGCTGCACCACCCAGATTTTGCTGGTGAAGTTTGTATCTGCTGAAAAGACAGGTACCTAAAGAAGATAGGGAAGGCTGGGGAGTTGGGTGCTCCTCATGTTTATTGAAGGCAGGTAAGAAGATGCAAATATGGACTTGAAACAAGTGACAAATATATAATTTAGAAGCCAAACTTTCTGTGATAGAGATGAGAAGCTCTTGTGCGGATTAACAGCTCATAGAGTTAACAGAAACATTTTTCATGTTCAGAATGGCATCTGGGTATTTGGCAACATCAGTGCAAAAATAAAAGATGGCAATATGTAACATGGTGAAATTTGAACTGTACCAGGTGCTGAGGAAACAAATTGTGAGTTGAAAAATTTCACCATTGATTGAAAGATCACAAAAGTGATTTTGGAAGGAATCTTTTGCAAATCTGAAACTAAACAAAAAGAGTTGGAATTACTTCTCATGGAAATATACTATGAACAACAGGGAAAGTCATGTGAGAAATAGATCTCAAAAGATCTCATATAGAGACACAAAAGTATGTGTAGACTTTGTTTAGAATGAAAGCGTCCTTCAAATTGCATGAAGGAGTGTGGCGGGGTGATATTTTTGCCTAAAGGGATCACTGTGGGCCAAACAAGAATCATCCCCATGCTGGAATCCCTCTCGTCAAGATGTGGCATGGAAAGGCACAGCAAAGATCTGTTTGAAAGTGGCGACTTGGTGAACTGACAGAAAAATAGCATGGAATAATATGAGCACTTTTCCGTAAGAAACTGGCGGGACCTGATGGAGTTGGCTCAAGCTCCCAGCTGCCTCTGCCATCGTGTCTTGGCAGAGAAGTTCTGTGTCTGGGCAATGAGTCCCATGTGTCCTGGGATGACACTACTACAGCCTGGCAGCACGGCACCTGTACCCAGCAGGTCCGTGGGTTTTATTTTATCCAGTGAGCAACACCATCTGGTTACAGCACGTGACCACTGAAATGGCCAGCCGTGAGAGGTCAGCTCCTCTACGTCTCCACCTCATTTAACTTGTTTGGAGGGCACAAGCAGCAATGCAGCTTGTTCTAATTTTTTAACATTTGCAAGTGTGTTAAAATGTTTGTGTCTCTGACACTCTGTTCCTTTTCACTGTAGTTTTTGCAATCACAACAGTTCTTTCATTGTATTTCTGTACAAGTTATTAATAGCCTCTCAGAAAATGATAAAAATATCCTCCCTTATAAGTTAATATATCACAACAATTTTATTAGCTGTTTTTTTGATGGAGTTCTTTTCAAATGGTTGATTTTACAGTTCCCTGGAACTAATATTTTTGAATGCATTATTTTGTCCTTTCCAGTTTGAAAGATGAACAATTTGGTGTTTTTTTCCTGAAGTTACTAGATTATATTTTTATGCCATTTATTTTAGCTATACCAGTGTCTGTGAAACATCTGGAAAGAAACTTTGGACAGATTTTAAATCCCAATTAAAAACTCTGACTAATTTTTTTTTTTCTAGAAGCCAGCTCTCCTTCCACCGCTGATTTGTTTTAATTTTGATAGGATTCTGTAAATGCTTAGTACGTTACAGAAATGTACTGGGAAAAAAGGATTCAAGTAATGTCACCTGGTCTACTGCAATTAGATTTGATAGTCTTGTACTCTCTTTCTTTAGTAAAAATCAGATTTATTTAAAGCTAAAAGGCTCTAAAGCACTCCTGCTTACCTGGAAGATGGCGCTTAGTAGAGGCTAAGCTTCTATTTTTAGTTCTAGGCTGAAACTTCACACTAATAAGTCATACACAGAGGAAATGTCATCCTGAATGAAAGCAGAGTACTCCTCTGTGATTGCTGCAGAATGATGAGCCCAGCTGGATGAGACACTTGCCCCAAGAAAAAGGATCCAATTACAAAAACTGTGTTTGCCTTCTGGACACAAACCTGGGTACCTCCTGGTACTGATTTATCCCACTATAAAGAAAGAAGCTCCTTGGGTTTATTTTTTTCCCCTGTTTGCTTGGGTAGGATTTATTACATCGTCTCATGTTAGGAATTGGAACTGTATGAGGAAACCAAGAGGATTCTGTTCTTCATTGACTGGAAAGAGGTTTTCATTCTGTCATTGACACTAACTTCCTCCCAGATCTTACCATCTAAGATTATAGAAATCCTTTATGTCTTGTCTTTATTTGATTCTCACTGGACAGTGAATTATATTAATTAAGAGTTCATGGGTTATACTGGTGGATTTTTGGTCTAGCTTCATAACTGCTGTGCTAATTGCATGAGAGGGATCTTAGGACATCTTATGGTCAAATGCAGCTTTGTCAAAATCACTTAAGGTTAGAGACAACAGAAGGAACAGATGGTGACATGCTGAGGGAAACACAAATAAATCAAAAGGTGCTTAAAACCTGATAGGAAAGGATGACTCTGCTAACTACGTTTACAAACTTTTCTGGAGGCAACTGTGTTCTCATCATTTTGGAAATCAAGTTTTTGCACGCCTTTCCTAACTGCAAAGTTTGGAATCTATCTTCCTGATTCTGTTTGTGAAAGTTTCTGCTGAGGTTTTGGTACGAAGATAGAATGGAGCTTGGATACTAGCATTTGGAAGAATCATCAACCCTGGATTACAATATATTATTGGATGATGTACAGCAGCAAAGAGCAGCATAAAACCCTCCTTTTGTCAACAAACCAACATTGCTGTGCAAGTGAACTGCTGTGTTCATTGTGTCTCTCAAAATCTGCACTGTTTTTGTCTAAAGCTTCCTAAATGTGGTAGGTTGCTGCACCATGTCCCCTCCCCACTCAGCTGATGGTCTAAGGAATTGTCTTAATATCACAAATTTCCAAAGACAATAAGTTCACCTTTGCCTTGCAGAGGAAAGGAAGGGGAAAGCAGTTATGTCTCTGCTGTTTCTGTTTGTTTCAAAGAGCCTCTGGAGATAAATTTAAGCTGGTAGGTGTAAACTGCCTTTGCTTTCATCCAAATACTGCTCACTCTTAGTTTTTATCTGTTTACCATCATCTCTTACAGTTAGTACCTGCTTTTTTATGATTTGACTTTTGTTTCTTTTCTTTCGTCTTTTGCCTTGCAAGTGATTCCCTATTAATAAATTCATAGATAATGTGACTCCACAAAGATACATTTACTGCTACCATTTGCAATGCCACACTGAAAAGACATTTCTGGGGCTCCTTGGAGTCCCATGTGCCACTCTGCTGGAGAATTTTGTGTGTCGGAAAAGGTCAAGCTTCAGAAAAAAATGTTTCTCTAGTCCTATTTTGAATCTGAAGTGTTACCCTAAATCAATTAACACTATGCAGGAAAGATTAAGGGTTTGGGGAAGGAATACATGCAGGAAAAGAGTACTCTCTAGTCTGAAAAGACATGAATATGACTTAGGAGCAAGTCATATTAATTTCTTTCTCTGTGCCAAGGACAAGGAGTCTCAGGAGATGCTACAGGGAATTGGGGAACATATTACAGACCGGCTGCATATGTTACTGACTGGCACTTTTGATCAGCCATTTCTCATGGCAGACAGGTGACTTCAGTTTGTCTGTCCAGTCAGAATGAAATACTCTGTGGGTTGTGGTGGTACTTGAAAGATGCACTAAGAAGTTCAGAGTCCAGTTATTTTTACTTTTCTATACATTTCTTAAAAACTCTCTTGTCTAAAGTAGAAACTCCCATGGGGTCCATTCTCACATCTGACATGCACTGTTGGTCTGCTTTGCTTCCAGTGTCTGCTCCATTCTGTCCTTCTCTGTTCATGCTGTTCATGTGAGCTGTTTGTTCACACAATATTATTCTGTTCAGAACCAGGAAAAGATGAGGACTCCAAATCCTTTTCAATCAAATAATTATTCACAAAAGAAATCCTATTTTTTCATACTTTTTTTCATTACTCCTTCCCTATTTCATTAGTAAATTAACCAGGTTTTCTCAGAGTAATTTGGCTATCTTAGTAACAGTGGGCTTCAAAAGGGATTTAATTAAAAATACACAAAGGCACTTGTAAAACTTAAATTTTCACATCCTCTTGTATTTAATTTTTGTTATTTTACATTTTACTCAACCTATCAGTGGCACCTGTTTCTCAAGCTGAGGCACATCAGGGTGAAGGAGGAGCATTCCACCACTCTTGCCTCTGGTAAAAGCAGTTTGCCTTTTTTGGATAAATTAGAGGCTTTCCATTTCCAGTGCTGTCAATCTTGTATCTTTTATGGTCTTGGATATAAATTAAAAGTTAAGGAAATCTTTGAGCAGATGTAATAATTTCACATCTAATAAATCTAGCCTGGTAAATAAGACAGCTGATTGAAGAAGTGATTACCTTTGACTGTCAGATTTTTTCCCTGTTGCTGAAATTGCAGACTTCAGAAAGTTTTTGAAAGAATTAAAATCTAAGCATGGCTTTTTATATTATTTTTCTTTTCCTTGGTGTATTGTTGTCACATATACAAGTTTCTGAAATCTCATCTACCACAGGTATAAAGGAGGTTATGAGGGAGACATTGCATTATGAAAATGAATCCTGACTTAGGTGTACTGCAAATGACACCAGCACTTCTGCATGGTAGTGGGTTGGCACTGTGGATTAGTGCTATTTGTAGCCTTAATGGAGAGGACAATGGGATGACCATCCTCTGACAAAATGGGATCCACTCTGTGGATAACTCAGCACCACCTGGCTCAAGCTGTGGAGCAAAGGGTGTCTTCTTGCTTCTAGAGCATTCAGTACTCACAAAAGGTTCAGCTGAGGTGCAATCTTGCAGGAAACTGCAGGGAGGGTCCTTTTTTTGAGAACTGTCTGGCTTGAACTGAGTGACTTCTTATGCCAAATTTCAACCCCTATATTCAATCCATGCATTTTTCCCTCGAGTGTGGACAGATCAAGTATACTGACTCCAGCCTGGGTGTGTGAGCTGTCTGTATATTCAAATGGGGGAGCTGAACTGTGGAAAAAACCTGCAACTTGCTGCATTCATGCTATGGAAAAAAGGGAGAAGTGAGGTAATTTACTGTGAATCCATTTAAGCAGAGCTTCAGGGTCATGGTCTCACCTTTTTCTTTTGTCTCCCTGGAGTCTCATACTTGCCTGTTTACAGCTAATATATTGCTTTGTTAAGGGTTTGCTTTTCTTCAGCGGTGTCTGCATTTCAGTGACACATGAAATCATCCTGACAATACAGGTCTGATATATGCAGCCTCTCGTAATAAGAGCAGGAGTGTAAGAGATTGGTGAGTTCGCTCCAAGTTGTACTGTGCTGAATACAGATGAAATGGTCTCCACTAACATGTAGAAGGAGGATATTTTTTCCCAGCTTTTGCCCTTTCAGGTACTTGACTTGAGTACCCAGAATTGTGGTGGCCCTGCGGACCAGTCATGACGAAGTCATGGTCTTCCAGAGGCAAAGTAACAAGGCTACCTTGGCTGTGGGAACTACGATGCACGATGATGTTCCAGTTGTCTTGGCAGTCAATGAATGGTATCAGCAGGCTTCCCTTCGGCAAGTGGTTTCTTTTCCCATTTAGAAACAACTCAATTATAACTCTTCCTGGGCATGGCATGAGGTAATTTTTCCTTCCCTCATATTAATGTCTGTCATCTGCCCTTTTGTCTCGCTAATGATTCTCAATCAGTCTGCTGTAGCAGCTCTGGATCCGATACCTGCTCCTGTCTTGGTAGGCACTGCTGGAAGATAACACAGCAATAATATGATTCATTAGGAAAACTTCATGTAGGAATAGCTTAAATACGATATTTAAAAGCTAGACACGTTGGCCAGCCTTGTCACAAATAAAATACCATTGTTATTTCTTTAGGGCTAGACTGTAGCTTGGATTAAGTGTTTCTGCAGCAGTGTAAATGGAAATAAAATTTGATTTTATTTTCTAAATATTGTGGGCATGATTGGGCAAAATGGGCAAGGGGGGAGAAATTGCGGTTTTCTCCCTCTCCGGAAAACACTCTGTTTTAAAAATAACCTATGTTTAATGTGAACATAAAGGGTCATTTTGCAAGAACTATGCCTGAAGCAAACCACTTGTTCAGAAGGAGGCACCTTTTATACATACACATATATATATTTAGATAGATAGATAGATAGATAGATAGTATATTTCAAAAGTTGCAGCTGTGGGGGAGACTCACCAGTAAGGGGGAAGCATAGCCCAAGGAGCACTGCTGACCAAGCCCTCTTGCCAGGCTGGGAAGCTGAGGGAGACAGAGGGAAAGGTCAGATATGTGTGGCTGAGCTGGGTCAGAAGAAAATGATCAACCTACAGAGCAGGGGCAAGTGAGCTTTAATACACCCAGTCCTCTCCATGGGTTGATCTGAGACTAGTGTGACCATGAGTAAATTTGTGCCTTTGGAACATAATCTGACCTTTTCTGACTAACGAATCACAAATGATGATAAATAAGATCTCTTACTGCCATATATATAAAACTAATCCTTTCTTGCTTTTAAATGTTGAAAACCAAAACTCACCCACAGCTTAATTTCCTTAATTTTTAAATTCATTTGCATATGACATGTTATGAAAAACCAAGATTATTCACCTTTTGGTTTTCAGCCTGCTTTTGCATAAACACTTTTTTTTTTTTTTTTTTGTGATCTGCTTGGCTTATTTGAATTAACTTGGAAATCCATGCAGTGTGTCAGCCTCTAGATGATACATTATCTCTCTCTCTTTCTCCTCTGCAGGCAAGGACTGGTTGCCACAGCTGTCTGTATTAAAGCCATGGTTCTGGACAGCATACCCTCTAAAGGGTGAGTTTTTATTTTTTTAATGCCACAGCAGATTTTTAAATTGTATTCTGCCTGTGACTCAGGTTCTAAATGCATCCTTTTGAACAATATCTTCAGGGTATACAGCTGTTGAAACTTCAAGAAGTGTGACAGTGCATTCAGCTTCTATCAATCACCAATGGATCAGACCTTCTTTCGGTTGACTGGAGTAAGAACCCTTTTGTAAGCACTTTTCCACTTCTCACAGGGAAAAGGCTTCTTCCCCCCACAAGATTCTTTAGCTTTTGGTTGGAACCAGAGGCCCTTAAAACCTTCCTTCAGCTAAGGTAAATTCATCACAAACACCTAGGGAGGCAAAGGTGCTCAATTTGTTTTTCTTGTCATTAAAAAAAAAATAAATTTTTTTTATTTATTTATTGAAAGGCAGGTCTTTCATTGCTAAGGGATTTGCTCTTTTCCTTCTACATTGGTTTGCTTTTTCCCATCCCAAATGCCAGCCAGTGGGGAAGTTGTTTAATTCATGTGTTCTGTCTTCTTCTGAAAGGAATCTTCTGCTTTTGTAGAACTGGGCAGCATCCACTGATTATTTTTTTTATTTATTAAAAGATCATTTGTAGAATAAGAATCATGTGAAATACTTTATATATTTTTTCAACTGTGTAAAAATGGTCAACAAAATAAAGATCAGCATTTAGAAGTCAGGTGGAATATGTAGAAAGTCTTTTTAAGACGCACATTATCTGAACATTCTGTTACTAACAGAACTAGTAGAACTATATAAATACTCGGACTGCATGGAAAACCACATCCACAGTAAAGGCTTCCGAAGCAGTTTTCTGGAGGTGTCTTCCATGGTGCTATACACTGGTCTTTAAATCCTCCACAATGCTTCAAAAAATTCAGTGGTGTAAAACTACAAATGAAACTTTTATGTGAGAAAAGAGAATCTAACTCGAAGGTTTTTTGCCAATCTGAAGATTTTACACCCCTAAAAATAACCTCTTAGTCTCCCAGATTCTGCTGTCAGTGTCCTTTACACCCTGATATGAGATGGGTGGAAATATAAAGAATGTAGGCTCTTTAGTTCTGTGCTCTTTCATTTTTTCTCTGGAACTTGCAAGTATGAAAGTCCTGTAAAATAAACATTAAAGAGAAAGAATCTGCCATGCTTCTGCCCCATGCTCTTCCACCATCCATAGGGGGCTGTATTGGGTGCTTTGCCTTCTGATTTATGTCAGTTTTCTAAACATAGAAGCATCCAAAGTAATTTCTGACCTTATAATAGAAAGCCCAGGTCTCAGTGGGACAGCAGAGTACATTTTGTCCCATGGTTTCTTGAGAAAATGAATGTTTAGAAAGTATATCTGACTATTATGTCAGGTTTTGTCAAACTGTTGTTTCTGATCACATCCTTCCGCCCAAGAGATAGTCTGAAATCTGAATTCAGTAAAAAGTTTAAAATGCAATAACTACATTATTAAAAATAGCCTTTTCCTTTTTAAAAGACATATTTTTATTTTTCATCAAAAAAAAGGCAACAGAAATGCAAAGGAAAACATTTCCTCTTGAAATGAACAAAATGCTTCATCTGCCTAAAAGAAATTGGTTTTAAAATTTGTCTTGGGATGTCAGTGAACTGACAATATGAGGTATTCATGAAGCTTTCTCTATGTTTTTCCTCTGGGTCTTTGGACACTCAGTATTGCCATCACTGTTTTTGTTATTGGATTTGTTTGTTTGTATGTTTTTCCCCAAACAGAAATGAGGAGGAGGGAAGTGGAGCTGCAAAACTCAGACTGTTTTATTAGTTCCTCATTTCTTTTCCTCTTACCACTTTCTGTTGTGCAACTCTTTTGAAAATAATGAAAATGCGTTTCCTCATTTCCAGCCAGGGCATTTTATCTAATTGAAAGCAACCAGCAGGTGGTTCTTGTAAAATCTCATTATCCTATGATTGTTTTTGACACCTCTTTGAAGGAATGCTGCATTACCTTACAACTGGAAATACACCCCATGTATAGGTTAATTGTCATGGATTAGAATATAGGGAACACTAACATTTTCAAGTTTTGTTTTCTAAAGGGAGGATGTTTTAGCAACCCAAGATAATTTTATTGCCTAATTTGCAGAGTGTGCTGCAACCTTGGTACCAAACACAGTTTCCAGTGGTGACAGCCACTGAACACTTTTCTAAAAGCTATGTCTGTGTCAGAACATGAAGATGAAGATCATTCTGGTGTGTCTGATCCCATGCCAAAGGGCAATTTTGTAATTCTGTGGAGAGGAGCCAAGAAGAAAAGAGAGAGAAAACAAGATAGCTCCTTGGGCAGTGATGTGGAGAGAAGAAATGTACCCATATTCAGTCGCTCTTCAGTGTCTGCTCCTGGGTTGTTTCTTGCTCTTTTTAAAGCTGTGGAAATCCTAACCTGCTGGCATCATTCCTTACTAGGGACCCACTGATGAGAGATCAAAATATCTGTGTGGGTGTGGTATGACCCTGAAAATCCTCTGAGCACTTCCAGAAGATTGCTCAGGTCAGAACTGTGGCATTCGATTACATTGGTACTGTAATATACACTCTGAAGGAAGTAGTTGGAGTGTCTTGTTTCAATTTAAGTGTAGGGGCTGCTTTTAGCCTAAAAGTATTGAGAAGAGTTATTTTTATGATTTTCTCAGAGTGACTGCTATGAATGTATGACCCGCAAGAGTAGTTATTTTCTAGGGTTCTTTTTCATATGTATTTATATTCTGACTTGTAGTCGTTGTATATCTCCTAAAGCTTTCGAGAGATACTATATGCATTTACATAAACAAATGCATATTCATGGTATCATAGAAAAATATATAAAAATGTTGACATAATGTACAACTGCCAGTGCAAAGTTTATGTTCTGGCTTTTCCTCATCCATAAAAAATGAAACGTTCAAGTAAGCTAGAGAAGACTTCGCACAGAACAAAGAACCAGAATAAGCAGGGCTGCACTTCTCAGCTCGTATCCAAATTGACAGAAAGAAGAATATTCAAATAGTCAAGGCATTCTGGGTCATGAGGAAAATATTGTTTGCAGACAAAGTCATCAAAACTCAACATCCAACACAAATCATTCCTTAACATCAATGGGTTTCCTATTTCCTGATGGTGTTTTTGTTTCCCAAAACATTTCATTGTATCACCTGAGGGATTAGCATGTTGTTACACTGTTGAGTTTTGCTTCTGCTTTTCACTACCTTTGGTAAAACAGATTCTCAATTAAAGATAACAAGTGGGTGTATAATGTGATTTTCATAGTCTGTTATCTGTTAAGAATGACAAGGATTTCACTTCTCAGCATTCCCTCTACATCCATAAAATAGTATGACCCTGAAATAATTTTCGTAAGGTTTCCCCTCTGAAAAATAACCACACTCCAATATGCTCTATTGTGTTAAGGAAATACTGAATCTACTCTGCTTCAGTTTCTCCTTCCTTTTTAGACTAAGGTGAAAGATATCTCAGAAAAATCATTCTAGGTCTGTCTCCAGGGCTTTTGAAATCTGTTTCCCAATATGGGAAACTAAAGAATTAATCTTTGGGCAATGAGGACAACAATGCAGTTAACCTGATCTAGTATTTGTTGCTGCATCACCAGATTTGGTAAGTTAGTTATTTGCAAAATAATCACATAAAATGTGATTTCAAGGAGTGAGGCTTTGTCATCAGTGTTTTATTTGTTGTTTCAAGTGGTTTGGCATAATACAATGCTTTTTTTACCATATGAGAATGACAACCACTTCTCTGCTGTGTAAACAAGTAAATGCAGATATTTTTGTAAAAAAAAAAAAGGATGCAGATACACAGTTAAAATTTTTGGGGATGCATAGTTAGTTGTTTGTTTGTGATGTTACACCTATGTAAATGTGCCTAGCATGTCCCCATCAGTATCAGAGCAATTGGAGTGAAAAACTCCAAGAGCTGATAAAATGGAAGTATAAAATATGTCTTGAGTACTGAGCTGAACCAGGAAGGAAATAAGGTATTTTACATGAGCTACATGGATGATGAAAAAGAATTCTTATGCCAGCAGCCCAAATTGTACTTAAGTGAGGCAGAATACTTAAGATGAGTTAGTATCAGATAGAGAGAAATGTAGGCACCAGCTTCAAGATGATAATGGGATTCTGAGACTCAGAGCTTGTCTAATCTTTAAACAAAAATATTTTCCTTTTATTTTTTTTTGGGGGGGTTTTTTTTGGACTAGATAAGGTGCTCCATCCCTGCAATCTAGAATTCTTACACCCAGACTATTAAAACTCTTCTGCACTGAAGTTATACCTTCAGTAAGATGTAGGCAAGCAGAAGCATTATGGCAAATGAGAGACAACTCCAGAAGGGTTCAAACCAGTGAAGACAGAGGCCACACAAAGATGCAAATGAAAGAGCAAGAGACAAAAATCTCTTGAAGTTCAGTTTTGCTCCCTGTCCTCATGGAAGACATTCAGCAAATGTGAAGAGTCCCACAGCATCTTGCACTGATCCTGTTTTCAGTAGTCAATCACTTAAAATTATATTGCAGATTTGATTATTCTGATTGACTAGTAATTGTGTCTGGAGAAGCAGCAGGTACACTGTAGCATTAAACCTCAGGTTTTATAAAAGGAATGTTTAAATGACTCACTGGGATGGTTTAGATATTGCTGCCATCTAAAGTGACAGTAAAAGACTATCTAGGTCTGCTGCTGTTATCATGTGAACAATCTTCACTATGGTCCAGAGATGGAGGCATAGATAATGTGCCTGCAGATGTACACTTGGACTGCAGAACCTTTGGCAACTGGACCCAACTGATCTGATGCTGCTGAGAATCACATCAGTCCCCAGCTCCCAAAACCGCCATGCTTCAGCACCAGGGCCTCTTGACACAGTGCAGGACAGAAGGGTATCTGTGGCCTGATCCTAATAGCTGTTGCTGCTGGTTCTGGACTGTCATATGTGTCATATACAAGGAAAACAAACAAACACAACTTTCACTGGCCTAATCACACTGATAAGGAAAATTCTACCTCAGTTTCCCCAGGGAGTAGTACAGTCCTTGTCTTACTCTAGGAATTCATTCAGACTGACCCAGAGCAGTAGCTGATAAAATGCCGTGAGGATTATAACAGTTATACATAGTAAATACAAAGAAACATATATTGATTTTCATTCATACAAGATTAGAAATCTCCCTCAGTTTGCTAAAACCATTATCCAGTAGAAAATGTCAAAGCATGCATCATCTGGAAAACATCATCCTTATAAACTGATTGCTACATACAGGTTAATGCTGGTTCTTAGACCCCTTAACTTTATGCCTAGTGGAAATTACTTTTAATAAGTCCTGGAGGGTTTCATGGGTATGCTATTGACTTGAAGAGAGGTTCAAAATGCACATATCTTAAACAATAAAAATAACTGAATTATTTAGTACATGGAACTAGACTTGACACAAGATCTGAAATGATCAGTGTTGTTTTAAAGAGTTTGGCAGCAACCAATTGACTTCATGTTTTGTCTCTCAAAAAGCAGTTCAAATAGCAGCAAAAATGTGTTTTAACCAATTTTTGGGTTGAGTTTAAGAAGTACCAGTAAAGCATGTTTTGATTTTGAAAGACACTGGAAGGTGGGGAGGGGGCAGGGGGCATGGCAAGAGTGAGTCTTGAATGCAGGAAAAAAACAGGTATTGTTTTGCTTTTCTGTTCATTACTATATTACCTTCTTGATGCTTACAATTTTTTTTATTTTTTCTGTGTTTTTGTAGGAATTCGAATTAAGCTGTTGACCTGTGACTATCACCTCTCCTCTCCTCTCCTCTCCTCTCCTGCCATTTTTTCCCTTTTTTGTTTTCTTTTTCATTTCATTTGTTCTCCATGAGCTTTCCAGAATAATCGCTGAGGGCTCTCGGGTTAATTTACTCAGTGTTTAAGTACCTCCTTATTAATTTCAACAGGCTTTCCAGTTTCAGTGTGTTACGAGTGAAAATATTTTACAAAGATATTGAGCTTTATGAAATTTGGGGCTCAGCCCGTTCTCGTTCTTAAATATACACATGTAGATCTATCTACATCTATATCTATGTGTATGTCGATCTGTATCTATAACTATAGTTAGATCTCTGTTTACATAGATATATAAGTATATCAAAATTAAGAGGTGTTCCAAAGAAAAGCATTGCACAAAAGTTGAGGCATCTGTATTTTCCCAGCAGTGGGCACACTTCCCTAATTATTGTAGGTGTAATTTTAACACAATTGCTAAGAGCTGTGCCTTTCAGTATATCGTGGTATTGCTCCATATGGATGTCTGGGGTGTCATGGGGATGGAGGATAAATCTCAGCTCTTTTTCCACTTCCCACCTATTCTAATCCATTCAGTGCATGTAGGAATTAGTAATAGAAAGCTGTTAATTCAGTGGCATATGCTCCTAAATGTTTCAGTTCTAACGCTGTGGCAGAAAAACCATTGGCTCAGTATCTTTTAAATCCAAGATGCTAAACCTGTGTTACTCAAATTAAAAGAAAATCAGCTAAGAGGCGGCAGCAATTTAAGGGTAAAGTAATCAAGAATAGTAAAGTCTTCTGTCTGATGGGCCCATCCCAAGGTGAATTTTTCTCAGGGAAAATAGTAAATTAGAAGCTCTTTGACAAGCCAGCTTATTGAAGAACAGCCAAAGAGCTGAAAGCAATGCCATATTCAGCTATGTTATGAGTCAGGAAGTTACCCAGGATGATTTTCAGATAAAGATAGAACCTAAAAATAAAAGGTAGGGAGGAAGAGAAGACAGAGAAGAACCTCAAATAGGACAAGGAAGATGAAGGGTTTTGGCAGACCTAATATCTCTCTGAGTTACCCCTCACTGCCATAAGTGAGTTTTTTTGATCCTGATAGCCCTTAGAAGGCAGAGCAAGTCCTGAAACAGAGCGCATTCTTCTTCGAGGAATACTTAGCCCAGAAGTTACTGCTACCTGGGCATACCAGATAATTAGTGCCTTGTTTAACAAGACATTTAATCCTGATGCAAAGGGAATATCAAAAACCTCTATGCTGCTTATAGAAAATATGTACCATGAGAAAATGAGTACATGAAGGGATCCTTGTCAGCCTCTCCTATCTGCTTTTACTTCATGGGAGCCTTCACTGAGTGACTGAGTACATGCAGATATTTCATCAGCATGTGCAGTATCCCTGAAGTTTTAAGGGGTTTGTCCATGAAGGTGACAAAATTAAGATGGTTGGAAAAAACCTTGCTAGATTTCCATGCATAAAATGTATTTGTTCTTTATCAGAAGCAATAAATCTTGGGAGGAACAGTGCCAGACGTTTTCTCCCAGCTGTCATATAATCTTTTTCCTCAAATCAATAGCACCTTATGCAGTAATGCATCAGACAGTGGGCAGTTATATTGAGTAGTTATTAAATTAGATTCTCCTCCATCCACATCTATTTGTATTTCATTCTCTCTCCTATTCCTTATACAGGGGGAACGGATAATGAAGCTAGGGGAGGTTTTGTTGGGATTTCCAAAGGCAGCTGGAAGCATCACTTGTGACCACAGGCTGTCTTTCTGTGGGAGATGAGTAACTGGGTTTTCAGAACCCTTTGAAAATTGCACTGGCAGAATTTGGATTTCTGTCTGAGGAGTATCTAACAGAAGCTTCCTCTAATCTTCATGTTAAAAGACAGCACTGGAATCTCTTAAAAAGTTATCTTATTCCAGAATTGAATCTTTAATTATCAAAAGTCAGCTCAATTGGTAATTAAGTTTTTTTCTGAATTATCTCAGTTTTCTGATGCTGCAAATTTGGGATGAGCGTATCAAACAAATTTTGTTTTCTTTATGCTTACACTGTAGTTTCAGGCTTGGGATATATTAGTAATTTCATACTTTAAAAAATCCACAATTAATCAAAGAAACAACAGCAAAAAACCCCAAAAATAAACCCAAAACCCAACCCCCTCCACCTTACTTAGGTATATTTCTTTAGAAGTGACATTTTTTTCCTTGGAGAGTTTTTCTCCTTGGAGAAATATTAAAGGTTGCTTTTCATCTGAAATGTAAAAGTGTCCTGGTTTTGGCTGGAATAGATTTAATTTTCTTCCCTAGTAGCAGTCACAGTGCTGTGTTTTGGGCTTGGTATGAGAATAATGTTGGCAACACACTGATGTGCTGGTTGTTGCTGAGCAGTGCTTACCCTAAGTCAAGAACTCTTCAGTGTCACTGAGCAGGTGCACAAGAAATGGAGAGAGGGAGAATGGTTGGGACAGCTGACCTGAAGTGGCCAGAGGGATATTCCATATCACAGAGCATCACGCTCCATGTATAAACTGCGGGGAATTGCCTGATCACTGCTTAGGGGATGGGCTGGGCATCGGTCAGAGAGTCATGAATAATTGCACTGTACTTTCTTTGTGTTTCTTGGTTTTATTCCTCTTTCTCTTTTTCCTGTAGTTGTTAGTCTTATTATTCAATTATTAAACTGTTCTTATCTCAGTGCGTGGGCTTTTCCTTCCTCTGGTTCTTTCCCCCATCTCACTGTGGCAGTGAAGTGAGCAATCAGCTGTGGTACTTAGTTACAATCTGGTGTTAAACCATGGCACAAAGAAAAAAAGTACGATTTTTTTTGGTAGAGAAAATGCTGAATTTTGTAATAGCAGAATTTGGGTGAATATTAAATTTCTTAGGACATATACTGTATTTTTTTGTTTGTATGTTTGTTTGAGAAAAGGAAGTAAATGCAAAAAAAAAAAAAAAAGAAAAAGAAATACCCAATAGGAATAAAAAAATGAAGTGCATATCTTCAGGATGCTGAGTATCCTCCACATTTCAGTATGAAATTAGAGTACTCAGAGCTTCCTTTATGTTCCCAGCATCTTTCTAGACTAGAGGTATTCTTTGAGCAGTGAAAGGTAGGGAATACATACCAAGAGATCATAAAAAGATTAAAGGCATAGAAAATATTAACCTTTTGTTCTCAAATTATTTGTGAATCTTAGAAATTAATAGAACACTGGCTGTAATCAATTTTTAACAGCTCTGATTGTAAAACAAAATAGCCATCAAAATCATATGAGGAAACAATAGATATAAAGGAAAAATACAGATTGCTCTCAGGGTCAAATCCCTGACAAAAATGCAATAGATCCACTGAGTTAAGAGAGTGACCATGATTTACAATCGCCAATGATTCGCCCTCTATGCCTTGCACTCTGACCTTCACTAATGCCTGGAACCATTGATTCTGGTTTTTCTCTGAGACACTGATTTCAGAGGGGAATTGTGCCCATGAAAGCAGGGCAGAAAAGGGGCCTTCCAATTTGAGTTGCCATTTCCCAGATGTGGGAGTGCAGTGTATTAATCAGAACAATCAATAGTGCCCTGACCCTCAATGCATCCCACTCAACAAAGAGACATCACCTCTGCCTTTGATTAATCAGTGCCAAGTATCCATTTCTGAAATAAGTACCTCTGAGAAACAGTTATACCAAGAAGATTCAGGGCCTGATTTGCGCTCCATTTGGGACAGTTTCTAGATGAGGATGCTCTTTTTAAGTGCTTGAGAGTCTCAAAGCCCAAGAGAGTATTTCTATTGTGTACAGTGATATGTGCTGGTCTGTCCCTTCAAGGATCTTCTCTCAATCCATTTGTCACTCAGTCTGCACTGATAGGGGTGATTGTGTTGTCCCAGACATGGGACCTAGTGTCTGGTGCAACCACCAGTACCAGTAAAGACTGGATGATGAACACACTGAGAACAGCTCTGGGAAGAAGGGTTTGGGGTTACCAGTGGATGAAAAACTGGACCTGAGCCAGCAATGTGTACTCACAGGTCCAGAAAACCAGCCTGTGCTGCATCAAAAGAAGCATGGCCATCAGGTTTGGAATTCAAAGTTTTGAATGATGGATGTGTTCAGCATGGAGGCTTGCACAGCAGTCAGCACTTGCCAGCTTTTCCCTTGTTACCTACACAATGAATCAACTTAATGAGAGAAGGTAAAGTTCAGCATTACAACAAATACTTTCATATGCCACTTCTGAAACCTGCCCTATTACTCATTTAAGCTGGTGAACTCATTTTCTCCCAAAGACTCACAGAGAAAGAATTAAGTTTTCTCCTTCTTCAATGTTACTGTTTACTTTTATGCCTATCGGTCACTGTAATGTCAGTGGATATTTTAGACTTCTTCTTCATCTTAATGAATCTGCCTACCAAGGAGGATGTGAATAATAAAAACAGAACAAGTTTAGTGCCTTGTATAGCTGGGGTTTTAAGATTTAATATCAAGTTATTATTTTTTAATTTTATTTTTTGTGTGTATTACAAGCAATTCTGCACGTTAGGAAACAGCAGTATGTTAATACAGATGTCATTATCAATATCAGACTGAATAATTCTGGTACAAAATGAAACAAAATTTGGGTAAAATGATTATACAATCCTCCCCACCCCTTTTATATGTTGTTGCTTTTTCTTTTCTTGTCTAAAATTTTTGCATGAGAGTAAAGCCTGGTCAGTTAAATAATCCCAAGGTGTCAAGTGATAGAGCAAATGAGACTTTTTACTGTGTGTATGCGTTCAGCTAATGATTCCTGGAGTGAAGAACAGGAAGCAGAATCACAGCATGCTGTTGCAGAATTAGTTTTTCTGTGAATTTCTCTGGTTCAAGTGAAGAATATACACTTCAATCCTTGTGCATAGCAGATTCTGTATTCATTTTAACTAGCTCTGCAAGAAAATGCCAGTATATTGAGGTGCCCCAATTAAATTTTGTTGATGCAGTGAACTTCTTTATGGCTGAGCAGTGCCACTGCTGGCAATTAGACTAACAGCATAGCATACATCACTCAGAAATAATCAGTCGACTTTTGCATGGCAATATGAGGGAATCTTGGATATTAAGCACTATTCCAAACAACCCTTTTTCAATTATGCCACAAGTTTTCAAGGAACATGCCCATCCTCATATATTTTAATCAAGGAAGTTAAGGACTTCTATTAGAATATTTTATTATATGCAAAAACATGTAGAAATCGTTTAGACAGATCTTATAAAAAGAATGGATATGCTTTTCTAGAGAGTACAAGAAGAGACATAAGAAAGACAACATTACTTCCCTTCTCCTCACCCCTGGAAAAAAAGGAAATGACATTTCAAAAAATATGTTGCTTACCAAGTCAGTTCCAAGCATTCAGTGACCCTAATTCCATCTAGATACTGTGCTGCCTTAGATAAAACTTAATGGCTTTAGGGTGATGTGCTCAAGGTGATAGGAAGATCAAGAGAGGATAGGAAAATGAGAGGAAAAAATTAGAGGTTTTCTTATATTTTGATAAAGTTAAACCAAAAGAATAAGTCCTATTTGTGCTTGTCAGACTATACTGTGCCTGGCAAGCAAGGTTTGCCAGGTCTCTGACCTGAATGGGTAGCAAATGGTAGCCTCCCTCTGCACAGTGATTGTATATGGTATTGCAATCCCCACTAACATTACTATTATTTTTTAACTTGGGGTCGAATTGGAAAAACTCCTGACTTTTTTAATACTTGTCCTATGTTTCTCTTTATACATAAAGGCTGAAACCTTTCTCTCACTCCCATCTCATGGTTGTCCCAAGAAGCAATACATTATGATGGGTTTTGAGAAAGGCTTTCTAGGGAAACTAGATCCCCTTGGCACAAAAACACAGTGCCCAGTACATCCTTAGGTTAGTTACCTGGGCTGGTGTTCAAGCAATTAATTTAATCAGTGAATGGTGTACCCATAGATGGTACTAAGATGGTGCATTTTGTGGAACAAACACTGTACTGTCCTGCCATAGAAATGGTCCCTCTGAACCTGGGGGCTGTCCATGGAAGACCCCCTGTGGACAGGCACATTTTAGGCAAGGAACAGTGTTTCAGAGTGTGGCACCTGGTGATCCTCAGCTTCAGTGACCAGAAAATCTCGAAGCTCAATTACCATTCACGACTTTTAGGTATTTGGTGAGAAAGGGCCAGATTGATGCTGCCTAATTTTAGTCACTAATAATGGAGTCATTCCAGAAGAAATTGCCATTGTTTGGCCACCTACTTTAAATATCTGTTTCAGTGAGGTGGTAGTGACTTAAAGGAGCTTATTTCTCTTTTCTGACTATAAAGGACATCTAGATTATTGGGCTAGATCTAAATGCATTACTGACTTATACCTTTGGTTAGATGAATTGTGCCCTAAATTTTTCAGAAAGTCTTTTGAATGCACAGATATCCCAAGAAATCTATTAATCAGCTCATCAATGTCTCTTTCTTCTTTTAAGAATCATCCGACTGTGTTTGAATTACATCTGAAATAGCAGTAGAGGTTGAATTGCAACTTTCAGCTGACTCATCACGTTCAGAGATGTGATTCTGCTGATGAGACCTTTGTATTTAAGTGAATGTATCATTAGAAGTAAAAACTAACACAGCCTCAAACTTCCTCATTCAAAGCAGACCTAAAGCTGGAAGTTGTGCTGAACTGTGCCTGAACAGCCTCAGTGCACTGATAGATTTTCTGAACTTTGGTGTTTTTTTACACATTTCCTTGCTCTCAAGTCCTCATCCTATTTTTCCTAAGTTGAGTTTACTGAAGGTTTGCCAAGCCTAGAAGATCTCTGGCTTTCTGGGCTGTCTTATTCCTGATTCATGTGAAGAGAATATCACTGCCTCACCCTAGTAGCAAAGAGGGCAAGAGCTGTCACTGAAGGGCACATCTGTGCTGTATGCTGCACATATGGACAGCTTTGATTCAGGCACAGGAGGCAGTTCCACCTCAACTCTTCTGCTTTGTGGGGTACAGTTTATCCCACTTTTTTCTCTGCTGATGAATCTTCAATCTGCTTCTTTAGGATAGCAGATGTTAATGAGGAAGGAACCTCTCATAACCCAGAAGGTATGAATCTGCTCTCTATGCTTCATGGATGCCTACACACAAGTATACCTCTGGACAAGGTGGACAACACACCACATGGCAGAGCATCTGTCTCACATGTTACAGTTCCAGGAAGCAAAAAGGTTTTTCTGCTTTCCTCCAAGTTTATCACCCTGTGTCTGCAACCAGCCTCTCATGTTCACTTTGACTTTTGTCCTGTGACTCAGTCCCTATCCAGTTATGCCTTTACCCAAAGCACTGATTTCAGGCAATGTAAGTCACCTCAAACCTGCAACTGAGGAAAAGCTGCATTTTCTGTGCTGGGTTTTTAATGACATAAAGTTTTCCAGAACATCATCTACTTTAGTAATGACATATATTTTCCTGTTAATAAATAGGTCACTGGTGAAACTGAAGTGTGAAGGCAGACCAAATTCTGCTCATTCCTGTCCATCTTCTACTGGACCTTGAAACAGTTTCTGACACTGTATTAGGTTTGAATGGCAAGATTTTGGTAGTGACAGAGCTACAGGGGTGACTGAGAAGCTGCCAGAAACTTCCCCCATGTCCAACAGAGCTGATGCTCTGGGACATGAACCCACTGCTGGCTCAGGCTGACTGCATCAACAACAGTGGTAGTGCCTCAGGGAAAACAGATTTGAAATGAGAACAAAAAAAAACCACCTGTGAAAATGCAGTCAAAGAGATAAGTGAGGATATGTGAGAGGAACAGCCCTGAAGACCACAAGGTCAGTGAAGAAGAATGGGTGGAGCTGCTCCAGGCAGCAGAGCTGAGATTTCCCTGCAGCCCTTGGTGCACACCATGGTGAGGCAGCTGTGCCCCTGCAGCCCGTGGAGGTCCATGGTGGAGCAGAGATCCACCTGCAGCCCGTGGAGGGACCCACCCAGAGCAGGGATGCCCAAAGGAGGCAGTGACCCTGTGGGAAGTATGGAAGATAAGAAACTGCAAAATAATGGGGGGAAGATAAAAACAGATTCTGAAGCTACTTAAAATGGCATAGAAAAAGATTCAATTCTGATTTACCAGGGACTATCTCAATCAAAATCTATTTATGCACTCATGCCTGTAATGGCACTGCACAGAGAGAAGACTCCCATAGTCTTATCATTATCCATTACTACTCATTATAATAATAATGTACAGTGAGTTTCTCTGCCCATTAAAAGAAGACTGATGTACTGTACATGCCTTAAGTATAGGTACTGGAATAATGCAATAATGCTATAATGACTTTGTTTTGCTCTTCCTGTTCTATAGAATTCCCCTCCTCTCCCTCTCCCCCCCACCCCTTTTTTCCCCCTCCTTGCCTACTTTAGGGAAAATTAGAAAATTAACAGTCAAGTGTCAGTCAACCCCCTTTCATACTAAGGGTCTGAAAATTACAAGTAACTTAAAAAATTTGCTTATTTTAGTTTGACATATGTCAGGGAAGATCAGATTTTTAAACACAGTCCATGGGAAAGCTTATCTTCCTTATTTCCTTCCCCTCTTTGCCATTTGCCTTCCCTTTACCATGCAATCTAATCCAAGCTGGTGCCTATTCAAGATGCAATGCTTGAATGTTCTTCGATCCCTTCCCATTACGCTCTTGTCATCGTTCCAAGGTTCATGCGGTTCACTTGCATTAGTCATAATCAGTCCAAGGAGATTTTTTTTCAGCTAGATAAAGAAAATCACATGGGCCAAGGGATGTTCTTATACCTTCAAGCGAGACAGTTAGTTTTTCAGGAGGGCACTTTGCATGAAGAGCTAGTTTTTCATAAGGTCTCTGGTGCCAGCCAAGGTATGCAAAAATCCTTACTCGATGTTGTCACCTTTTTTTTTACCTTTTACCTTCTACCATGCTCCAGCCAAGTGCTGTAGTGGGAACCTGGAACCTCAAATTCTTCTCCCAAAGCCCAAAGCATGCTCATGAAGTTTATGCAAAGTGGGAATAGATGGTATTAATTTTCCCCATGCAGCCAGCTATCATGACTCAGCACATTACGCTTGGAAAACTAATTTGAAATTACAGAATAAAATATGTACTAATGTTGTTTTGATTGTTATAAACCCCTGTATTTTAAGACTATTTGGCCCATGTACACACAACAAATTCCCCCCCCAAACCCCACCAGCTTTCCTTCCTTTTACGGAATTAGTTTCTCCACCCCTGCATGCAATAGTCCCCACCCCTGCTTTCCTGCCCTGCACTGTTCAGTGGAAACATGCTCAAATGGGCCAAACCTTACCTGATTGTACAAAACCAAAGTAATGCCAGGAATTAATTTTCCCCCAGCTGTTTTTGGATGTCAGATTATAAACTACTCAAGAGCAGGATTCATTGCAAATCCTCAGAGGTTCTCTTAGGAGGAAATCTTGTGCTTTTGTCTAAGACCAGCAACTCCCTGTTCACAAAAATGCACTCTGAATAATAAAATGTCCTTTATTCTCATGTGAATTCTGTAAAGGTCAGCTTAAGCAGGCTGACACAGCTATAACTAGGGAAACTTCTCAAACTGATGGCTCATTTTATTTTAAGAAGGGTGTTTAGTCAACAGATAAGACAGTACTAAGAGTTTGGCACAGCAGCATGTAATTGATGGTTACAAAGCACTGTCAGAATTGAAGATTTGACAGGTCACCCCATCTGCCCTGGAAAACTGTGACTTTATGGTACTTTCTCATTGCTTTCTTATGGGCTGTAATTCCACCTTCTTTTTAATTCTAATCCTTTATTTATGTTTATGTAACTGCAAGCTTCTCATTTAGTATTTCTCAAGCTGATAAATTGTAACTGCTCGGATACCTGCTCTCAGCTGGCTTTGGCTGAATGAAGGACTTTAAACCACTTCTGCAGTGGTCAGCACAAATTAGAATCTAAATAGGCAGTTTAGGGGAACCTTTTTTCTGTTGGGGTGAGCTGAAATGCCAAACAGTGTCCACTTCCTACAGCATAAATAAAGTAATTTCTTAAGACTTTTTAACACAATTGCTGTGATCAACTTTACATTCATCATAGTGCCTGGAAAGGATGAATGAAACCTAGGTACAGCTGTATTAAATATTCTTCCAAGCATAGCAAACTTGTTTAGTATCTGGAATTTTTGAGTTGTGGATTCTTCTTTTTTTCTTTTTTTTTTTTTTTTTATTTAATGAGGAGAAAAGGTATCTTTGATTTACCTGCGATTTTTTGAGTTTACTTCTTTTTTTAATGAAGGCCAAAACATTTTTCCAGGTATATTTGAACTAGCAAAAAAGCACGGTCTTGTTCATGTTTAGAGACTGGTTTAAACTCTACCAGAAAGCACAATTTCACTAGTAGCTCCTACATCAGGAAATTCTTCAGTTTTATGACTGGCAGATTTCTAGGTTACACCAGACCCCCACAAAACATAGATTTGCTTCCAGTAAGTTATTTTATAACCCCACTGAATTGTATTCACTGTCTTAATGCTAAAGTACATTCAGAAAAATTGCGTTTTTATAATTCCTTATCCAGTGTCTTTCTCAGAGGGAAACTCCAACTTATTTTCTTTCACCTTCATACTGTGTTCTTGACATATTTTGACAATGTCCTTTATAAAAAGCTCCTCAGCTGAGCTATACATCATGGAACTGGAGCTGTGCATTTCAATTAGAGAAAGATTTGCTCTTCTAAAGCATTCTTAGATTTTACTTACTGAAAAGAATTTGTTTAAACCTACCTAAGAAAGAAGTTCTTTGTTTTTATTTCTGTAGGAATAACTAGTGAAAAGAAAATTTTCAGATTCTTCTATCTTGCATGGACTTTTTACTATTTCAATTCTCTCTGCTTTTATACACATATAGCCTACGTCCTAAAGTGTCTGAAATTTGCTAATGAAGGTTAAACACACACAACTACCTATTAAAGAACAAGCAGTTATTTTAACAGCAGCAAATAAATAAAAAAAATTTTTTTGGTTTACAGGTAACATAACAAATTTGTTGAGTTTTTTGCTTTGTTTTATAGGCAATTTTAATTTTACTTTATTAAACCCACGGAGGATTGCAACTGGTAAATACCACATCCCACATTTTAATGATTTTGATTTAAAAAAAGGTTTTTGAATTGTTTGATAAAAGAAAATAAAAGGAAAGTATATATAAGTAAGATATGTTATCAAATAAGTTGTCAAAACTTTATATGTTAAACCCCTTCACATCTGCACATTTAAATGTGCTTAGATGGCTTAATATTCTGATCTGTTTCAGTTAGTTTTCAATCCTTGTGCTACTGATTTCTATTTGTTTTTTGGAGAGGATGGACAATTGTTTATGCTTGATTTACCATC
Source organism: Dicrurus megarhynchus (assembly GCA_013399195.1). Classification (NCBI taxonomy): domain Eukaryota; kingdom Metazoa; phylum Chordata; class Aves; order Passeriformes; family Dicruridae; genus Dicrurus; species Dicrurus megarhynchus. The sequence continues at coordinate 2,911,465 of VXAD01007887.1, read as the reverse complement.
CCTGCCTCTAGGACCACATCCTGCGGGGCTGTCAGCCTCCTGCAGCCCATGGAAATCGTTAGCAGTAAATCCTCTCCTGAACTGGACCTTATGGTTTTCTGGTCTAATTTCTGTGGGTGATCAATTTTGGATATGGTTTTTTGTAACTTCTGATGATTCTCAGCATGGCAAGATCGATGTCTCATGTAAGAGAACATCAGTTACTGTCCCCGTGTCTCTTATTTAATTAGTGTCAACTCAGTAGCCTCCCACAGGGCTCAGATGAGCAAGAGAACAAGAAGTGGCCAGAGGTCCATCTGCCTCTGACAGTGACCAGAGGAGAGGCCACTCAGGGACAGCATGAAAGCCCCACTGCTTTCCCATGTCTCTTTGTCTTTCCCAGCATCTACAAATACTGCGGCTGGAATAGCAGCAGTGTGTACATCCCTGCCCACTACATTTAGCATCTTCTGCTCATGAATTTATCTGATCACTTTGTGATCCTGCTGATGCTGTCTCCTCAGACTCCTGTGGTAGAGAAGTTTACAAATTCACTACCTGCTGTGTGTAGAAATACTTTCTTTTGATTGTTTTAAACTGATGTTTTTAAAACTCGTTTCAGCAAATACCTCTTGCATTTCAGGATTTAATAAACAACTGTTCAGCATTCAGCTTACCCACAGTCTTAGAAAGTTTGTAAAACTGAGTCATGGTCCTGCTTTTCAAGCTGACAAGCTGAGGCACATGATTCCTGCCCTCTTTTTGGATCACAGCTGTGACCAGTTTTGGTCTGCAGTGCAGGAAAGATATTGATAACCTAAGGGGATGAGTTAAGGGGAAGTCCCCAAGATGGTGGGACTGAAGTGCTTACCCTGTAAGAAGAGTCTGGGGGGTCTGGGTTTGGTCAGCCAGGAGCAGGGCTGGCTTTGGGGGAACCCAAGAGATTTCTGCAAAAGTTTAATTAGAAATGCTGGGTGATGAGAGGCAACAAACACAACTACAACACAGGAAACATGAGTGTACAGCGGGAAAATATTTAATATTTAGGGAGGTCAGAAAATGGGATGTGCCCACAAAGGCTGCAAAGACTCCATCCTCAGAGGTGGTTAAGACCCAGGTGGACACAGGCCTGAAAAACCTAGTGTAACATTGAAACTGGATGTGCTTTGAACACGATTGGATCAGATGATCTCTACAGATCCCTTCCAGACTCTCTGGTCCATCATCTTTTGTTTCTTAGACATTCGAGAATCACAGAGAGTTTTTGCAACATTGTGAGTGATGGCTTGGAGGAGTGAATGAGGTGGGTCTGCTGAAAGGACAGATACCTAATCCAAACGCCACCAGATTCAGCATAAGGTACACCTGCATCTCTTAGTTGTTGCCTTCCTTTGACATTTTGAGAGCTACATGGAAGCACACAAAGTAGTCTGAAGGACCAAGGTCCAGCCTGGATCTGCCTGCAGACATGATAATCTTGTTTCCATCTTCAGAAGAAAGCAGAAGATTAGCCTGTCCTAGCTGAAGCTTGGAGTAATTTTATCATTGGGTTGGGATTTATTTCATCATGATGTTTTGCCTTGATCAGGATAAGTCAGGACTCTATCAGGAGCGTATTCAAGTTCTGATCATTTTACCACTGGTTAAGTAGGGGCTGCTGTTTTTCTGAAGCCCATTCAGGTCCTTTAGTATCTTTTTCTTGTAGGAAGAGCTAAAAAGTCACCAACACAGAAACTGCCCAGTCAGGATGATTTTCTCTGTGCTTTCCCTGCTTTACTGGTGACTTCCCTCCTCACAATGTCTGGGTACTTAACAATGACCCTGTTGCACTTTAGCTAGGCTTTCTGTAGCCCCAGCTCCTATGCTAATGCTTTCTGATTTGTATTCAGTTCAGGTCTGGCACATCCTCAAAGAATGTGTTGTCTCTGTGAATGTACTAAATGGATAAGTCATCCTTTTCCCTGTGCTCTTCCGCTAAGCTTTGGTTTTCTATTTGTGTTTGTCTGTAAAACCTCATGCAGCGTTCCTAAAAGTCTAAGGCGTCAGAGAGAAATTTCCACATTGCTATTTAGACTGCAGCATCACCAGGAGGCCCCAGCAGAGATCAAAAACCACTGTGCTTGGGCTGTGTGTGTGACTGATGGCTGCATGGAGATCCCCAGAACAGCATCGCTCTCACTTGTGCTGGATGAACACTCTTGTATCTGGGCTAGAAGTTGCAATGGAAATTGGTGAGCTGGGGGGCAGGTTTCAACTGAGCAGCAACAATGGTCTTGTCACATCAGCTACTATTCCTACACAGCGTGTGTGCTGTTCTGTGTGGGTGCACCCAGACAACGCGCTGTGAGCTTGAGGGTGTCCGCAGTGTGCTTGCTGGCCCTGCCTGATGGGCAGAGGCTGCAGGGGAACCTATTTCTGTATTATTTCCACACTTATTTTTACAAGCGGGGATTAAAAAAGAGAACATATTTGGCAGGGTTTCTGTTTGTTGCTTTGTTTTGAGCCATGGGAAACAAAGCATCCTGGGAAACTGAAGGTCAGATCCCGCAGTCATTTACAGCACTGCCAGATCACCATCTTGGCTTCAGATGTGAGGAACTTGAAGAAATTTTGGACATGACTGAATCCCCATTGTCAGGGGACACTCAGAGCAGTGTTTATTCATACAGTACCCTTTCCTTTTGATCATCAAGGAGTTTGGGAGAAAACTGACATCAAGCCTTAAGGTATTTGTCTTGTTAAGTAAATACACAGAGTGAAAGTGCCCAGTTTTAAAAGGTACCTTTTGTAAGCAATGGCTTATGCTGAGAACAAACATAAAGAAATCACAGTGCAATCTTTGCTGCTCAAAGGACTAAACAACTAACCCTTTCACAGTAAACCCTTTTTCCAAGCTTGCTGATATGCAGCCATGTAGAAGATTCTCAAATACCCATCACAGCCCAATTAGCCTAAGGCTTGTGATGAGAAGACTTTTTGTGCTTTCAAGGTGAAGAGATGAAACAACACAATAAAAAAACAAACAAACAAACCTTCCCCCACAATTTCACATTTCTCTAGCTCTCCAGTGAGAGCTTCTGGCAGAATACTTATCCTCAAGGAAAAAGAATAAATCACTGAAATAGATTAAGGACAGAAAGAACAGCACAGTGTGCAGGATGATTTTGAATCCAGAGGAAGTGAGAAAATTTTCAGGCACAGCATTTATTTACTTGCCTGAAATGATTTCACTGAGAATTTTGCTGCTGAAAATGTTTACTGTGTTTACCGTACCTAATTGATAACCAACCAACAAAGCACCTATTCCATGTTGATGTCTGAAGTGTCACATTAGTTTGTTGAGTTTCTTTGACCTTAATTTTAATTAGATGTAGTTGTTTTGGCTGCTGCTTAAATATTAGCTGCTACGTTCCAATAAATCACTTCTAGATATTTCATTAGTGGTGAGTACTGAAAATCAAATTGAGCTTAGGAAGAAAATGTAGCTTGTCTCTTTCAGCTTGTGCTTACTTAGCCAGAAGGAGTTACAGGGTAGGAAAATATTTTTAATAGATAATTTTATTTTTGAGTGGCTGACTCCCATTCCATAGAAACCATGACAAAGATGTGTGGGAATAATACTGTAGATGGAAATTTATCCCAGTGAGAGTACCTATGAATGTACAGACTTTTGACTATGGCTAAGGTTTCTTCTAACTGGGATTCTAGCAAGATATTCAGCTGTCAGTCTCCTCAACTGCTGGAGTCTGGGGTCCTTCCAGGAATTAGTTTTGAATAAAATATTTAAAGGGAAGTGCCTTTACTAGTAAAAAAAGGGAGAGGTGAAAAGACACTGACTGTTGGCTAGTTGATGGCAATAAAGACAAAGAGTGGCTCCTACCAAAGGTTTGGTCCAAAGCCTGCTGAACCTGCTGGGTGTGCAGGTGATACAGAACTGTTGTTCCTTCTTTGTGCCCCTGTGTTGGGGCAGTAATTAAAAGTTTTACCATTCAATGCCTTTTTTACATTCAATGTCACCTGGTAGGTCATGTCATGACTTCATGTCAGGGAAAAGCAGAGAGCTGCATTAACTTTAGCACTCTCATCAAGGTGGATGGACTTACAAGGACAGGCCTTCAAGAGGACCTGGTCTTCGTCTTGCGGCCTTCTCATGCTTTCACTGCACTCACCCATGCTTCTAAACTGCTCAGTCCTTCAAAAGTTCAAGTAGAGAAGACCATGGGAAGGAAGGGTTCTTTGATTTACCTGCAGGTCCACTCAGCCTCAACTCTGTATCGTGCTTCAAAGCCTGTGATTAAAACTCTTTACTGATTTTCCCATGCTCACTGTCCTCCCATCTCCAGTCCCACTTTCCTGCTTCTGAATCCCTGTCTTCAGCCATCCTTCTCTATCCCCTCAACACACTCCACTCCACTGCCTGCTCCTCAGTTGCCCATCCTTTTGTCTTTACGAATTATTTTCTAATTATAGTCACCATCTACCTTCATTCCTTTGGGCTGTAGGTATAAAAAGATTTGCTACTGAAAAAGATACAATAAAACATCCATCTCTTTGTATGTGATTGAAAAGAATAGGGATCAGGACTAGCACAGTTTCAAAACCATCTAGAAATAAAGTATTCAGTTTTTGCTTAAAATCAGACTCTGCTTTTAGTCCTGTCAGTGAGATCTGAAGAACAGACTGCAGCTGGGAATTAAATGTTATTTGTAAACTTTTCCTTGTTCAAACTTGGAACCAAATATACTTTGTCTTATTAACACAGTGTTTTCAGCTGATTTCAAGGGGTTTGTCCAGTGGGCAGGATCTGTCCTCTCTAACACTGGAGTCCAAAAAGAGGATGAAGTGGTAATGTTGTGATAGAGATAATAACCTTCTTTGGGGTCACTTTTCTTTAAGACTCAAAATAATTTGAGGAAATAATTTTATGCAAATTTCTGTACTTTATGGAATAATGAGCTTAAACATTTTGGTTAATAGCTGTTACAAAAAAAAAAGCATAATAAATTTCATAGTAGATAATTGTAACCATATATATATGGTGGTAGATTACTCTTTATGGAATAAGTTACTACTCAGCATAAAGTAAGATGGCAGAATCAGGTTATGTTCTAGTCACTGGCTAAAGTGATTGTGTTGTGTGATGTGAACTGAGTTTAATTTAATGTCCAGATGAGAGATACTTCCTCTCCTGGTAAAAGTGTTTTGGAAAACTAGGCTAATAAGGCAAAAGCTAAAAACAACATGTCAGGAAAAAGCTCCATCACTCCAGTAACCAAGGTGATGTTAATAGCATAAGTAAAAGGAACTGTACATGAGGCTATTTTGTAAAACCCACTATCCCCCTTTCTTTATTCAAAACAAAGATTTAATTGGTTACAGTGTAGCTGAATTGAACAAATAAAAGGTGTAATTGACCATGACTCCTATATAGCACTAATAGCAGTTATTTTTTATTGTATTGGCAGCCAAAATTGCATTTCCTCTCTGTCTCAGGTCAGTTACCATCCAAATGAACATTTGTTAATGGAACCAGATCATTAATAGCTGCTTTACTGATTTCCATGTCACTGCTGAATACTCATTTAAATGTACACGGAAAGTTAAGGCTTGGCTTCCTCTGCCATCTGAATATGAAATACTCCACATTTTGACAAACTTCTCATTTTGCAGCTTGCAGAAGAACTGAAAAGAAAGTGCTGACCACTAACTAGGTTAGTGTAATTACTCTGACAGAAAAATTTGGACCATTGTTATAGAAAGGAAACTGAAGAAACACGGGACAACTCAAGGAAATATGACCAGGATCTTATGTTTTTGGGAAAGGACCATATTTGATATATATATATATATATTTTTTTTTTTTTTCCTGTATAGAGCATTGCTGTGAGGAGAAAATGACTGCTTTCTGGGCAGATTTCACGTTTCATCTGTGCCCAAATATATATACATGCGACACAGCTGGGTAAAACTGAAATTCTATTTTGTGCCTGTAGTGAAGTAGATGAGTAGCAGCTCAAGATGTACTTATAAATCCACTGTGTGAGGCATTCTGCTCACTACAGAGAGCCTTACCTCCACCCAAGTCTGATGCATCCCATGGGCTTGGCATCACTTGCCAATAGGGAACATGGGACAGATGGGTGAAAGAATGTGGATGAAATTTAGGGCATCTGAATTTGGAAGAGAGATGGCCTCCATCCTCATAGAAACACACTTAAACAGATTTCTATTTAGTACATGAATGACTAAGACACAGAGGAATTACCTGGCTTGCCAGAACCAAAAAGACAGAAGAAATATCTGGCATTTCAACATGTGTCTTTTGGAAGATAGTCCAGCACCAGAGTCCCAACATCTGTTTTCCTTTCTGTGCATTCATCGAGACAAGAAGATGAGATCCAGCCCTGAGATTGTTTTGTGGCAACTTACTATGAAGTAATAGAACACTCAGCATTCTCCTCAAGGTTAAACCATCATACCTAGATTTCTGGTGCAATAAGAAATCTATATAAAAAATACAAAATTTTAGGAGTAAACACATTGATTTTGGTCACCACAGGAGATGCAAAGATTTTGTCAAGGAGTGAGGATGGAGGATAAGATCATGACATAGCAAAGACCAGGATCAGTGTCTTGCTCTTAAGAAAGCTTCCTTCTTCAGCTTGAGTAAGTAATTCAGTGTGTTTTTCACATTTCCTACACTGGGCCATCTGTTAGTTAGCCATCTCAGCCAAGATGGTAAGTGATACCTCACATTCCTTTCTTTCCAATGACTTTTCACAATGAAAATAAACAGCTCAAATTCTTTTCTCCAAATGCTGAAATATTTAGCATCTTAATAGCTCTGTATAACGACTTAGGACAGTTGGAGAGATGGCACATGCTTCCCACTGATACCAAATCTATTAAAGTCTGTCTAGACGAAAAATAAAACCCTCTATTTTTTTAATGAGATTCCACAAAATCTCAGTAGCATTTTTAGTCTCTCTAGGTTATCTGCTAGTCTCTTAGCCTAAAATCTCCCACTGTTCTCCAGTTCTGCCAAGACCTGAGCTGGTTTTATTGGAGCAAACAAGCTGGAAGTACTTTAGTTCAGAATAAATTAGACTCGGAGATAAAAGAGAAAAAAGGAAATTCTTAAGCAACTCACAAGGGATTCTCCCTTACTTCTTCTCTTGTAATTATATATAATGTTTTATGTAGCATTTTTAGTATCCTCCACGACACAGTTGTAAGTACATTATAAGGGAAAAAGGTAATAGGTCATAGAGCATAGACAGTAGATCATAGATAACAGAAATAGATAGGGGTTTGCTTTTCCTTTGGAGGATACCTTTTTTACCATCATTTGCTGATAACCTCTCTCTACTGGAGAGCTAAAATGTGTTTAAAATAGGGCAGGATTTCTGTTTCTTTATAGCTTGACTGTATGAATTTCCAGACAGGTCTAGCTTCCAGGGCCTTTGAATTTTTCATGCAATTTTCGTTTCTATTCACAATTTTCTACTAGGAAAGTGGTTTGAAATTTGGATCTCCTCTTGATACTATTTCATATGCTCACCTTTCTTTATTGATTAATTTTACATAAAAATTGACAGACTGGAATATCCTGAGTATACTCAGGATGCAAAAATGTGCAACATGTATTTAAATTATTTTTTTATGGCTATCAGGTGCTTTTTCAAAGACATTAATAAACAAAATAGTATGGACAATGTCACTGGGGTTTTTCTTTTGTACGTACATTTATGGTTCTGCAAATATACGCATAAATGCACATGACAAAGGAGGCTCTATCTTTCTGTGAATTAATTTGGGTCCTCCCAAAATTGTACCATTTGCACCCTTCCTTGGCTGCAGACAGCCCAGAGTTGTGCATAGATTTATGTGTAGCAGTTAATGGTCTGTTGAAAGAAATACTTGTAGTGATGGTTAGGTGACGACCTGTGGGTGAAAGAGCATAAATCAGGTATTGTTAAGTGATTTAACTTTCTGCTTCATTGCTCATTGTTGGCCACATGTATATGAGCTCTATGTTCTTTAGAACAATGTTGTTGTTGTATTTTAGAGGTTTTTTTTGTCTATCGCATTGTGTATTTTGGTCTGTTTAATACCATGTTCAGAAGAGTAAAATCATATTGCTCATCACTGGGTTATTTAACATACACCAAAGAAAAGGTCCCTACTTTATTGAATTATAATCTTGTCTGCAACTCCCTATTTTGTTACATGGAAATGGAATACAATTAAATTCCTCTGAGGTACACAGGTTGCAGGATGTGTTGTGCAAACTATATGGAGAGATTCAAAGACCCAACTTATACTTTTACAATGAATGTATATACAGTGCTATTATTCTCCTTCTGCTTCAGTCTTTCATGTTTTTTTTTTTTTTATTTCAAGATAGTGAAACACAATAATTCGTGGTATTTCACATGCAAAGATTTTTTCTGGTTTCATGTTTTCAGTTTAAAAAAAAGGATTTCCCATTTATAATCGTGTTGAGAATATGTATGCTACTAAGGAGAGAAAAAGTAAAAGGCTGCTTTACCAAACGGGGAGATTTAACCACATGTTTAGAAATCAGATATTAGATTTTTATCTACTGAATAAAGGGCTCATATGTTCTCATGTTCTAGTACTACAGAGAACACATGCCTTTCTGTGGAAACACCTAGTGCCAGAGACTTCAGAGAGAAAACACAGGGCCAGTGGGTTTTGGGTTTCATGTTCTTCCCCCTTTCAGCTGATAGCAAGAGGTTACATATGTGTGTGAATTTATTTTAATTGTCAATACATATATATCTATATATCTATATATCTATATATATATATCTACACATATGCCTGTATATTTGAGTAGGGGTGGGTGTATATGTGTGAGAAGTCATCTTTTATGTATACAAAAAATGCAGCTAATTAGAGAGAACCAACTCTTTAAGCAAAGTCTGAAAAATGGTAACCATTTAAGTGAGACACTTGAGATGACACTTGGGTAACAAGAACAAAGGAGTTTAATATCTCCCTGACCACTGACAGGGCGGACACTGGTATCAGTGACTCAAGCCCAGCCCAGAGGCTGTATCAGACTCAGTGGTGGCTCCTCCACCTTTCACTTCTGCCCAATTTCCTTCCATCATGTATGCACAGGAATATTTCTGGATAGACCTGAATTTTCATGAGGAGCAGCAGGAGTGATGCTTTTTCTTCTGTTACTGGAAGGAGGATGGTTCTTCCCCCTGCCCTCATCCTTTGGTCACTGGTAATGGTTCATTTCTGCTTCACACTGGAATCCAGCCGTGGTATTTAACTCTTTCATTGTTTTCTGCAATAAACCAAAAAGACATCAAACAACCCACTAGTTACTGCTGGCAGCCAGGGAGAAGGGAAAATGAGGCTTATAATTATCCTGATGGGTCAATTATGCTCCCCAGAAACATTATAAATGTGTGTAATAATAGCTGCAGCATTTCTTTGACTTGGCATGTTAAAATGACAGCTATCTATAAATTTGTCAATAACATGGAGTACCTAAGAACATGTGAGTGGTTTTCAGACAGTAAACGAAATGTATTTCACAGTGGCCAGCTCTGTTTTCCACATAAATATTTTAAGATTCTAAAATCCATCCATATCATGATTAAATATGTGAACCAAGTACCAGCCTTTGGCTAAAAATATCTGTAGATGATATATTTTCTCTACAGAAGTCTTACAAAAAATTTTTATTGATTTTTAAGCTAACTGCTCCCAGAGTATCATACACCATTAAAAGAGATGGGTAACTTAGTGCTGGATTTAGGTCAAGGTAGAATGTTTGAGTGACATGTTAAGGGAGGAAATAAAATCTTCTGAAGTGTACTTTACTGGATACAATATACAATTTTCCCTTACATGTGATGTCTGCAGTAAACTCTCTGTCAGAGCTGGAGTTGGCCTGTGGGATTAAGTTTTTCAACATCTGAGATGACTGCTTTAGCCATCGGGCTTTTTGGGGGCAGACTTTTTCCCTATCCATCAGTCACTGTATGTCTGTCTCTCTCAGAGAATGGATATTTAATTATATATACAGTCTGGATCAGCTGTAACAGAGGGAAAGAGTATTCTCCCACAGCTAAGAAACCTCTGCCAGTGAAATTTAAGCAGAACTTAATGAATTACTGGGTGAAATGCTACTTTTGAAGAACCAGCAATTTCTTCGCATCTTCTGATGTGACTTGATGAACTATAGGTATTGTGTAAAACTTCTTCCTTCTGTCCTGGGAGTTGCAAATGGATTTTCAAGGAAATATCAAAGAGTGATGACAATTTTGGCCCAATGGAAACAAAATAAGTGGAGATTCCTCTACCATATCAATCTGTGAGTAACAATTATGTAATTTCACCAAGAAGGCTTAAAAAGTCCTATCCAGTGCTTTCTTGACCCCAAGGAGCATGATGGTGAGAGGGAATATGTCCTCCAGCCTTGGGGATCATGGATGAGATAGTTTAGAATAAAAAAGATAATAACCAGGGTACAAAATAATTTTCTTACATTAACGTAGAGCTGAGCTTGCAAGACTGGGATAGACAAGCCTTTGAAATGAAATAGTTTACATGCAATTGCTGCATTGATTTGACAGGCTATGAATCAGCAAAGAATTTAGGTCTCAGCACTGAGACATCAAAGCAAGTATGTATTTAGAAATGGTATGTGGGAGGCTAAATATTTGTATATGTAACCCCCACCCAAAAAAAAAAAAGTGTTAAAAAGTAGTTTTCTTAATATTTTCTTTTAGGGATTAAACTCCTCAGGAGTCTTTTAATAAAAAGGACCCAGCTGTTTGCATCCACTAACCCATTGCCTTTGCTGAATTGTAAGAACTTTCAATATAAGAACTATTCTAGGAAAATGCAAGGCCCACTCAGCATAATAACAATTTCAATTATTTTGAAATAAATTTAATGTTTTCTTGAGATGCTTATTGTGGTATATCAGTATGTAGCCGTCATTAATGTCCCAGCTTCTTTTTCTGACAGATCTCCTGTTTGGCATCTTAAGAATACATAATATTTGACTGAAATAAATGTTCAGCCTGAGGTGGCCTTTATTGCCAATGTCAGTAGATACTGAAATTCATTGTTCATGTGATGTTCTGACTAAGAAATCATACTGAAACTCATGGTTGCAGTAAATTATCCTTTGTTCATAGTAATAGCCAACATTTCCTTTTGTTTCCCCTTTTTACACTAAAGGAATTGACATTCTTAAACAAAAAAAAAAAAAAGAATGATGAAAAATCTGAATAATCACCAATTTCTTGTATTCCTTGACATTCCTGCTTTCTCTTCTCACCAAAGTGGCTGTTTAGTTATGTTACCTACACAAAGCAGCATACAAATAAAGTGTTGTTATATGACAGAAAGAAATAAAATGTTAGAGTGAATCATTGCCTTTAAAGTGAAAAATCTGACACTACCGAATTATCAACTAAAGCGTTGCTTTCTGAATGGATTAAAACCCCAGAGGAGGGCATACAAAGTTATATTCTGCTTCTCTAACATCTGGGGTATTAATAGTGATGTTCTTGAATGATTGAATGATGCCAAACTGGATCAGCTGATTCTGCTGGCAAACCTCCTTTAGAAAGTGGAACTAAAGAAAACCTATAGATTTAATCTGGGAAGGAATAAAAAGTGCTTTACTCCTGCTGTTGACTATTTTGAACCAGCACAAGAAAAAAAATACTGCTCCAAATACATATTCATTGGAGAGGGAGGAAGCTTGATTTAGTTTAATATCGCCAACTACACAGAGCAAACTCTGAGGCCAGAGCACAAAGTGTGCATTAACATTACAAAGGGGAGAGAGGCTATGCCTCCAGCGCCTGAACAGCTGAAGGAGTGCCAGATCAAGCAGTGGCAGGGAAATTTCAGCCTGCCATGGCAATACATTCTGGGTCACCTGAAAGATGTAAAGCACAATGGTGTATAAGGGGAAGTCTGACTCAGAGCTGTTGTCTGGCCAAGCATGTTGGAGGAGAGAAAGCAAATATTTCCAGCAATGTAAGGAACAAAAATTGTTTAAAAATTAATGCCAAAGTCTTTCTTTGTTCCTGTGTGTTCCCTGCCTTTCCCAAGCACAGTGTGGCTCTGGCCACTTGTCCAGCTGGCAGCAATCGCTGTACATACCAGGGGGTTACACTGACTGACAGCACCTGGGAGTCAGCCTTGCCACTGGTGTGAGGAGGGGTTCATGGCTCCTGTGATGGGAACTGCTGAGAGGACAGGGCTTGCTGTGCTCTAGAATACCATGGGGCAAAGACTGTCAAGTCTTCTGCAAAACCTTGGCTTTCACAGTGTCCTTTCTGCAATGAGAGGTGTCTGAGACTCCAGGCAAAAAAATATTCCCTTGGGTGAAGTAGACAAACTCACAACTTAAATAATCTTCCCAGCAACCTTTTTTCTTCCTTTGATGCAATCACTCGCAAGAGGTTTTTTTGACAGGCATTAGAAACAGCAATGGTGCTGGTGGTGAGCAGAGCCGTGGCAGTGGTGGCCTGCACTAGGCAGGGCCACAGGCCACCCTGAGCACTTATTTCATAGAATCCTGGGGGAAATCCTGGGTTGCTAAAGGTGGCTTTCAGGAGAGGTGGCAGCATGACATCTCCTACGGCCAGACCTGTTCACTTGCAGAAAATGGGTACCTGTACTGCTTACTCCAGGTACCTGGTCACTGAGTGAAGGTAGTACATTTTCAGAAAGGTCTATAGAGTATTTTATTCTTCATATCTGCTCATGTTTTTGCCTCTTTACTGCCCAAAATGTGGATTCATTTCCACTTACTTTAGCTATCTAAAAGTGAATAGCCTCAGGCAGTGGCTAAGCCCCTGATGGAGCCCATGGAGGATGGTAAAGGGGAGGGAGGGAACAAGAGGGAGACAGGAGTACCTCTGTGTGAGGTTTGGGTGGCATTTTGGTAGGTAGTGTGAATCATCACCTGACATATAAGTCACTGATGTGTGAACTGCTCCCCAGCACGGGCAGCTGCCAAGCTGAGATACTTCACTTTAAGAAGGGAAAAACTTTCACATGACAAGGCCCTTGCTGCATGTGTGTACATGCCCCAGTGCACGGATATGGGAAGATTTGCTTCTCTTTGGCCTCTTGCTCACAAATTTGAAATTATTGGCACTTTTGTGTAGGCCACAAAGCAACAAATGACTTTTATACGCAGAATGCTTTGGAAATCACCTGAGCAGTGACTGATAGACCAGTGTGTTGCTTTGCTAATACTTTCCCACTTGGTTTTAAATCAGGAGAAATATAAATGGCTTCATTCTGTATTTTTATTTTCCTTTATTGTAAAGTCTTTGAAGGTTTCATGGTCTTTTGATGGGCTTAGGAAACAGTTATTAGTTGTCTCCTTCCTCTCATACTAGGCAGCAGACTGTTTAATGTTAAATCCTCCTGTGAGCTCCAGAGGGCTGCAAATTAGCCCTCTGTAGAAAGCAATGAGGGAAATGATGGGCATTGGTATATGTCCCATATAAGTACCAATTCAGCATATATGTTTTCACAGAAATCTCATTAAAATACTGTAAATCAATAAACAAAAACTGTAAAACCATAACTGCTCAAACACTGTATGATTAAATTGAGTGAATCAAAATCCCAGATGCTATTTTGGTCCTGTGCCGTGCTGAGATTTTGTTATTGTTACTGACACCACAACATCTGCAAGGATAATTTTTACGTTCATTATATTTACTGTGCTGCTGAGAGAATTAGAAGCCCCTGAAGTACATCTTAAAAGCCTTTATTGCACTATAAAAGACTCTGTCACTGTAAACTCCGTTAGCCAAGGTCTTCAGGTTCGTAATGAGATTCTGAGGAAGAGGCCAAGGCAAAAGAATGACAGGGTCTTATCCCAGCTCCTCTCAGGGAGTGTGACATGTCGTGCACTGACCCAGGAGGAAACAATGGATGCAAAAGGCTCAGTGAATGCATGGCCTTGGAATGGCAGCATGGGTTTGGCAGGTCTTCTATTTGTCTCTTTGTTTAGAGCCGTGCCATCATCTGCTTCCAGTTCTGGGCTGACAGGCAAGATATCTAAATCTGCAGGACAACCTGGGGATATCTGACTAATTGCACTCTGCTTTTACTATTGCTGGTTTCCATATCTAGAAGTTTATTTCATAGATCTATATGCAATGGAGATCTCAGCAGCATCTGGAGGACTTCCCAGTGGCCCAGCCAGTTCTGGTTCAGGCAGTACAGCCATCAGAAAGTCTCTCATGTTTTGCTATTCTTTTCTTCTATTTTTCTACATTTTAGTTCCTATTGGTTTTCCGAAAGGGAAGAAAAAAAGTATATTGGGCCAAAAAGCAAAAAGATCAATAAAAACATCTGTCCTTGGTATAGTTTTTCAGTAGTTTTCTGCATCAGAGATGTGGAATGGTCCATTCATTAATTTTGAGAGGCACTTTGACATGGATGAACCCATTCCTTGCTTTCACTGTTACAGAGGGGTCACAGCTCTGCAGGGTGATGTGGCCTTTCACAAAGAAACTCTTGAAGATGGTGAGAGTCACCCCTCAGGTGTCTTTTGCTATCGATTAGAGTGACCATGGAGACCCCTAGGACAGGTCTAGATAATGACTTTGCTCTTTGAGATCACTGAAATGGGATAAAACACACTCCATTCTTACTCTATTAATCACTATCTTTTCCACCTGAATTTATATCATGGACTTCAAAGGCAGCACTCTAGGATCATTTTTCAGGGTCACAACAAGTAATAGTCAGTCATTTCAGAAGGCTGCTGCTTATTCACAAGAACACTGTAAACCGGCTTATAGATTTATTTTTGCCATTGAAAGAACAAAAATTCCAAGAACCTGTTTAGTACCAAGACAGAAAGATCCCATGTGTCCCTTTCTACCAAAAAAATGAACAAAAAAATGCCAAAAAAATCCCAACCTCAAACCCTATTCTTCTTTCTGTATCAGATATAAAATCTAGCCGCAACCTTCACCGACTTCTGCTAAGGCAAAAATTTTCTACAGCTGGTGGAACTAACACTAACTGGTAATTCAAACTTACAGAATCACTAGCAAGTTATTATATTTCTTTATATTAATAAAAACTGAGAACAACATATAGCATTACAGAGAATGTCTTTCTTATATACAGTGAGTACTTGCTTCTTTATTTAAAAAAAAAAATTCTGAGAGCTTTATTACAAAGAAAAAAATATTATCAAAATAAACCAATTCAGGTGACGAAATGGCTGCAGTAAAGGGTAGCCACAAATAAATGTGCACACAGAGGTAGTAGAGCCACCCATGTAAGAGCTCCAAAACAGCATGTGACATACACACCTCTGTATGAACATCAGCTGTAAACTGTTATAGATCTGGTGTGATGTCAAGGTCTGTATCCTGCAGGTCTCCAAAGAGATGATAAACCCATCTTTGCCCCATCCCTGGAAATGTTCAAGACCTGGATGCTCAGGGGTTTGAGTGACCTTGTCTAGTGGAAGGTAACCCTGACAAGAGTAGAGGGGTTGGAAGTAGAGGATCTTGAAGATCCCTTCCAACCCAAACCATTCTATGATCTTTCAGACGCTGCTCACTAATCTTATTGGCAAAAACCATTTTAAAAAATATTTTGTGATAAGCAATTTCTGCTTTGTTGCTTAAAAATTTCACATGACTTATTTCATGCACAACAACTCCAGCATCAGACAGTACAGACTTAGATCCTTCTACCCTAATACACAAGAGGAATCTGGTAGCAGTGTAAACATTTCTTGCTCAGGTTATTACATAGCTAAGAATTGCAGGATTGGGACTAAAGTAACATCCGGAATGTTACAAACTGTGGCTCACGTACAGAAATCCTCACCATCTGTGTTTGGATCCATAGCACAATTATTTCACTGAGTTGATAATTTTGTATCCAGTTCTGGGATCAACCAAGAGTTTTGATTTGACTGGATTTCTCATGCCATATGCCGATCAGTCCTTAGGTGACTAAATTACTCTCTTTTGCCAGACAATTGATGAAGCCAGGTCATCCCCAAAAAACCTTTCAGTCTGAAGATATCTCAGACTTCTCCATTACAGACATCAGCTCAAGGCCACAGAACTCTGAAATTATTTGTGCCCATAGGTGCTCACTCTTAGGCAGTGTTTGAGCATGTACATTTCTGCCATAAGCACAACCACGACAGGAGACAAGAGGTATGTTTTGGGATGGCAGAAGGAACCTGAAAAACTGGAAGGTTTCACTTCATGAAGGTCTTTTTGGAACAGGCTCTACAGGACCTATCACTGTTCTCAAAAGCCCAGAAGTTTGCCAGAAAAAGGATATAGAAATTAGGACAGAGAAAGAGAAGGACTTCATTGACAAGCAGCTTAGGTCTTTTCCATGAAAGGAAATTTTGCCATTGATTTTACTGGGGATAGTGAAGGTGTTAGCATAGAAAGGAGAAGTGCACAGGATGGGGATTTGGGTAAGAACATGCTTGACTAATGTAATTTGAATGTCTGTCTTGTTGAATCGCTTGTAGACTTCACAGAAAAAATCTCAATTTAAAACCAGATTTTCTTATGCTTTCATCCAGGACAGGAGTTCATACTTGCAACAGGGAGAGAAAGATTTTTTGATGATAGTTATTTTAAGTTTCCACAGCACTCAGTGATCTGGAGTCTTCTTTGTACCTCTCCAGTTTTACTGCAGTGTAACTCCATTGACTCTCTGAGAGCAGCGGGAGTTGTCAAGCTGAAGTGTTATGGCAGTGAACTGAGAGAAGCAAAATATGATTGCCACCCCAGTGCAAACAGAAAAATTGTTGACCATAAATTGTTGTTCTGTTCTTATTTAATTTAGCTGTGTGATTATAAAATTTCTTTGTGCTGTCGACTGATGATGGAAAACCCTAAATAGTCCAAACCTGAAGTTCGTTTGTTTCATTTCGGCAGAGACAGAGCTGGCCAATATTTTACCTTGCCTTTGGGACTAGTGAAAGGTCAACAAACTCTTCTATAAAAGTGCTTCGGGACTTTGCATGAGAACAACATTTAGCATCCAGTTTTTGTAGCATCATCCACAGAAACCAGCCTGCCACCGCTGCTCCTGATCTCTTTTTTAACTGCTTTCACTGCCCATGGTTTTGCGATTGCCTCTCCCACTCTTTCATGCACAATGTAAAACTCAGGCAGTTTTTTATAACAAGTGCATAATTTCCTTAATTGGCCCCCACCATTTGCTGTGAGTAACTCTAGAAAACATCTTTTGGAATAGACTTTATTGTAGGTCAAAGAATATTTGGGAGTTCATTCATCGGTATGTCTATTTGCTTTCTTAATTATTCTTTTAACTGGATTCTGCTTGTTATTTCACACTTCATCTTTTTTTCCAACTTCAACATAGGACTTTTTTTTGACAACCTTCCTTTTACTTTATAAAAAGCCACATTTTACACCTCTAAACAACAATAATGCATAATACCCTTTTATCTGTTTTGATACGGGCGAGATCGAATGCAGTGACAGTTTGTTCCTTAACTATAGGATTCTCAGTGGTTTCTAAACATTTTCTAAACCACATTTTATCAAACCTCAAAGTAGCAATTATTTCTTCTTCTTCTGTTTCTTTTCTTGTTTGATTTCAATGTATTAATAAATTCTCAGATTGTATCTATGTTCTAGGAAAGTGTAAGAAATGAGTACAGAAATCATGCCAATGTGATACATCTCATGGCTTCATAAAAGGCTTTGGTTTTGTTGTACAAAATGTTGTAAAAATATAATCTTTAATGTCTAATTGATTCTAAAATTCTGATCTTCTGCTAAAACCTGATAAAGATTTTCCCTGTAAAACCATGGTGTTTGCAAATGACAGAAAGGAATGAACCACAGGAGCAGGGATAATCTGTGTTCTATTGGTTGAGTGGCATAGTTGCACTTTGTGTACATCAAGAACATAATTATCTTAACAATATATGGATGTGAGGTATATTTTTAAGATACATACTTCCTAAATTTTGTGTTCCGTGGTAAAGGCTGTGAACTGTTTCAAAACTTTCATGTTTGAAGAAATATAAGCTTCTAATTTAGCAGCAGAACCAATAAACAATAGAGCCAAGTTAGCTAATCCTATTGGTGACTTTGTATCTACTTCCATGTGGGAATTTTTCCTGCATTTGTATGACTGAGGGACAACTTGGAAAGAAACTCCAAGAACCAGCAAGTCAAGGATTTCCAGCAGTGATTTAATGCACTTAATAATTTCATTCTTATAGTCTTGCTTCCAAAATATCACAGCTGTGTGTTTGTCTTTTTCCTTGCTAGAAGGAACGCGAATTGGCACTTACCTTTGAATTGCATGTGAGCTCTATGCCAAGCTGCCTGTACAAAGTTGCCCTGCATGTGCTGCACTGTGAGACACTGGGAGACTTTCCAGCTCCCAGGTGCAGCTGGAGCAGCACATATTCCCTGTTCACCGTATTCGGCCTCTATGCCAAGATGGGAGTTGAGCAAAAGCCGTATCTTCCTACAGTGCTTTTTTCATTCAGAAGGAAAATAGGGTCTGTGGGTAGAAGGGAGTTGGAGCATATTTCTGCCACATATTCATCTGGATAAGGAAGGGGTTGGGTGTGCTAACCCAGAGGTCTGTATACGGTCTGGGCTCTGGGGGCTGACCAGGATGCAAGCACAGTAGGAAGTATGTATAGTTCAGTGTGAATGGGGAATCTACACATCACTGCCAGGGCCAGTTTCAGGTGGTCATGATGACACATCTGCTTTCACTGAAATCACTCTCGGGCAAAAACTCACTTGTGCTTTTGGTGTAGAGGTGCATAAGCTTTGAAAAATGTGCTTTAATTCTGAAAATCCACTGTTTCCTGGTAAATGTTTTCACACAAGGTGTTGGGGCAGGCACCTCCTCATAAACATTTTTTCTAGCAGATAGTGGAGAGTTCTTCCTCTACTGCACAATGCAGTATTGTCTGAAACCCTGAGTACGACAGCACAGCTCTGTGGCATCTGGAGATACTCATTTGGAACAAGAAGCTTTGTGAATGCATTTGCTTGGTGCTGAACCAAGCTGAGCTACTCAGCCTTCCAACTTAAGCTCTATCCCTTAGTGCTTTTGTGTGGGGGGGTGTCTGCACCCCACTGTCAAGATGCAACAATCTTTCCTTTGGTTACATATAACCCCACCTGTGTTTACTGTGGTCTCACTATTTCTCCCACCTCCATCTGACCACACAACCTTCACAATACTTTCCAGCTGGTAGGAAAACCACCTAAAACAAGACTCATGTGAATGTATGAAATCCTGTATAAGGTGGGTATTTACGGCTGTGCAATTCACCAGGAGTGATGTAGGCACATTTAGGGTGCAATTAATCTCATCTTACTTAAGATGTTGAAAATCAGACCTGAAAGTGGCTGGGATAAGCAGTTCAAAAGGAGGCATCACCTTTATAGGCATCTAGCATTTAATAAAGTTAATCCCACTTGACAGTACCTGTGCAGAAATGCTCATGAAACTACTTCTTGCTGAGCTTGAAAATGCAACATGAGGAATGTTGGCAGTGTAGAAATGCTGTTGCTGATGGAGAGAAGGAATGGAAAGGTTTATAGATATCTTGGTGGTTTTGCAGTGATTCTGTTTGCTGGGAAAGGATCAGCTACCAAAAGTAGCACATCTCATACAGCTTTATTAATTTCCTCTGATTCAGACAAAATTAACTTTTCACCATGTCAGCCATACAGGATATTTAATTCCCCAAGACTTTACTCATACCACAACTCTCTTCAATTCCCTCATGTCTGTTATAAGCAACTCCTATCTGATTGATCATGAGCAATGAGCAATACCTTCCAATATGCCTATATTATTCCAAGTATAATTTATTCCCCAACTTCACCAACATCACCCAGTTTGGCATCATCTCCAAATTTGACAAGAGTACACTCTGTCACCTACTCCAGGCCATTGATGAAGATGCTAATCATGTTGCAGGACTGACCCCTAAGAATGATCATGTAACTGGAGTGTTATACCTCAGTTTGATCCATCTATCCAAACCATGACATCCCAACCTGGAAGCAAGATACAAGAACCTGGGTATTTCAGGAAATACCTTGAAATTCTTTCTGAAAATGAGATTAATTACTGCTCTTCCTTCATTTAGAAATCTAGTAATTTTATTTTAGAAAGCAATTAAATTGGTAAGCATTGATTTAGCCTTTGTAAACATATGCTGAGTATTCCCAACCACATGATTCTACTTCAAGTGTGCAGAAACATGCTCCAAGAGCACTTACTCCATGATTTTCCTAGGGACTGAAGTGATACTGTTCAGTATTTAATTCTCTGGATATTTATCTTGGCCTTTTATTGAGAGTGGATGCAACATTTTCCTTCCCCAGTGGTCAGGCACAGCCCCTCACCTTCCTAGCCTTTCAAAGATGGCAGATTACCAAGCAGGTATTGTCTTCTGGAAGCAGGGACAGAAACAAAATTGATCATGATTTGTTATGGTGGCTTCAGCAGTACAGTCCACTTGCACACACCTTGCTCTTTGCACAGCCTTCATCCCACGTATTCCAACTGTATTTGACAGCTCACAGCCAGCTGACATCCATGCATTACTCTGTCACTCTTTATTAACTTGAATGTATTATTTATAGGGTACAAGGTCATCTTGTACTTGTCTTACTAGTATTTGGGCTTAGTGATTGGCATTTTGGGACATTTTAGACTTACGTATTAACTTTGTCTGTTTCCTTAGTCACAATGTGATATTAGGAGAGGAAAAACCAACAAAAAACGATTTGGGACAATAAAGGACTCTTCATTATGATGCACATTAACACAGAAAGAGTTTTATTTGTTTGCAGAAGAACTACTGCTTTTGCGAAATGTCTTGTGTATAAACTAATCATTAGAGTCTTACTAATAGCCCGTTAGTTGATAGGATAATTACCACCACTCAGAAAATCATCCTCTCCAATTCAGAATCAAATGTATCAATCAGGTGTTTAAAACAGGTATCTATGAGGTCTCCCAACTCATATCCTTCTTTCAGCAATCACCTTTGTTGGATATATTTGATAACGTTATTGTCATCAAGTACCGATGTGCTAAATTCAGGTGATGGAAAATCCATTGTGTCAGTCATTAAATTGTTTCACTGGGCACTATTGTCATTTGAAGATTGACACTTTATTTCTTACCCCCAATTTTTCTAGTTTCAAATTTCAGATAACAGATCATTATATACCTTTATCTACAAACAGTATTCCTCTGCTCTTTGAAGTCTTTTCCTGTGTACTGTGTGTAGGCTGTGATCAAGCGATGGTGTGGTCTGTGTTTTGAGAAATTAAATAAATGAAGTGCCTTTACTTTTTTATACTTTAATGTGGCTTTTTAAAATTTTGTGTGGCTCAGTTCCATCTTCTGTCTTTTTTTCTTTTTTTTTTTTTTTTTTTTTTTTTTTTTTTTTAATCTTTCAAGTTTTTCTGTCACTTTACAAAGTATAAGGCTTAGCAAAGGTTTCCAGAAAAGGTCTCATTAATTCTGTGTGTCATAATAATAATCTCTCTTCTCTCTACCCCTGCTGCTTTCATGCCAAAGATTGCACCTGCTATCATAGCTGCTGTATCAGTCAGAAAGACATGGCTGGCTATTCTTGCCCTCCAGAATAAAATTTGTATAAAGAGCCAGGGGCCGAAATCTTCACATAATTTAGGCAAAATAACAGTGACAGCTGTTAAATATATATTATGGAAACATAGCAAGGCCACATTTTATTTGGATTTATGCAGGGTGGATGGAAGGGTGCTCACAGCCTGATGAAGGTTTCAGGAGCATTGCGGGGCTGTGGCTACTTGTACAGTCAGTGGGAAAATGTTTCTGAAGCATTTTCTCAGCTCTACAACTTCTAGCCAGAAAATCATGATAGAACCTACTTTTATTCCTGTTCAGTGATCTAACTCACTTAGATCCCAGAACGGGTTAACCCTCCAGCTGCTGAATTCCTTGAATTGGAAGTTGTCTAACTTTAATCATCCCCCACCAAAGTCTGGGTTATGGCCCCTGCTTCCATGGCTGCTTTTAATTTCCACAGAATCACAAAGTGAGTTGGGAAGACACCTTCAGGAATCATCTAGGAAAACCCCTTGCTCAAAGCAGGGTCACACAGAGCAGGTTGTTCAGGGCCATATGCAGTCAGGTTTTGAATATCTTCAAGAATGGAGAGAGTAAAGCCCCTCTGGGGAATTTATTTCAGTGACTGGCCCCCTCACCCTCAAAAAAGTATTTTTCTTAAGTTTAGATGGAAATTTGTTGTGTTGCTTTTCATGCACGTGTTTGTTATTCCTGTCACAGGGCATGACTGAGAAGAAACATAGAACTGTTCAAGCTGGAAAGGACCTTTATGATCATCGAGTTCAGATGTTCTAACACTACCAAGTCCACCATTAAACCAGACCTTAAGCACCACATCTACACGTTTTTTAAATACCTTTAGAGATGCTCTTACAATGTGATTAACGAGAGGTGCCTCTGCCCATATTAAGGGACAAACAAGACCATATGACAATGTCAACAATATGGATTTTATTTAACAATGCATGTGAGGTTGAGAGATGGAAATAGAAAAGAGGGGTGGGAGAAAGAGAAAGAGAGAGATCAAGCAGGAAATAGTCACCACCCATGGATCTGCTCTGTCCTCTTTACTCTCCCTGATCAGGTATTTATACACATTGGTTAAATCCACTTATGCCTTCTCTTCTCCAGGCTGAACAGTCCTAGTTCTCTCAACCTATCCCTGTATGATGGGGGTTCCAGCCCTTAATCACCTTTGGGGCCCTTTGCTGGACTTGCTTCAGTATGCTTGTGTCTTTCATGTTGGGGGCAGCCCAGCACAGAACACAGCACTCTGGAAATGTCTCACCATGATTAAGCAGATGGAAAGGATCACCTCCCTCAACCTGTTTTAGGTGTTCTGTCTAATGCAGCCCAGAATGCTGCTAACAGACAACAAAATCCAGTTCTCATGTGGACTGCGTGTACATCTCAGGGCCAAGCGATCAATTTTATTCCTTTCTGCCAGCTGCCACATGAGAAGTTTATCATATTTATTTATTTTGCTTTGTTTCTGGTACCAGCAATTATCTTGGATGCATGATAGATTAGTTTCATCGAATGAGGCAGGATTTCCTCATCCCATATGCTTTGACGCACTCACTGGAGAGAGGTGTTCAAAATCTCCTAGACTAGACCCTGATTATTTTCCTTCTTTTTATGCACTCTGATTATTAGGTTGCTTTTTTATTTGGCAAAACAAGAGAGTTTTGGTCATCATCATTTTTGCAAATAGGTGGTCCTGTACTGCTAAGAGTTCATTTTTAGAAAGGGTAAAACACCAAATACTGAAAAGACATTTGCCACCTTGAAAACGCTTTTTTCTTCAAAGTCGGTGAAGGGAGTTGGATACTTGGATGGATTGGATTTCTTCTGCAGATCTTCAGAGGTACTGACCTCCTGTCATTGTCTCTATGTGTCACTTAGGATGTCCACATGTGGATCACACAGGTTAAAGAGTTTGAAAGGGTGGTAAAGCCTAATTTAGATTTCCAGGTACCCTGAAAATTTGCAGCAGCCAGTTGCAAACATGGTTCCAGGACAGTCCATTTATTACTTAGATGGCAGCTTTGGCCAAGGCTTCTTGTTAGTGTGACATGAGTTTGCTCACATTGAGCCCCTCAAGCAGAATCAGTGGTTAGAAAAAATGAAGCTGTAACCAATGGCACTTGGGACTTCTTGTATCTCTGCTTTGTTAAGTCAATCCATGCCATATTTTAAGGAAAGATATTTCTCAATGTTTTAAAAGGAAATATTGGTATTCTTGTCTTCTGAAAAGATTGGAGAAGGGAAAGAAGGAAAAAAAGCCAATCCATTTTGTTTTGATATTTCAAAGCTGAAATTCAGCTGCTTGGCCAGTTCTCCTCAGAGATGCAGGATGTGATCTCTCCTCAGCCTCCCTTGTCCTCTGCTGCCTTAGAGTCTCTTGTTTTCTATGTGTGTTGTTCATCAGAGGTGGCATACCTACCTCTCAGGAAAGTGAAGGCAGTTTTCTGGCTGCTTCCTATGGTCCAGTCAGGTTGTGAAATGCAGATTTGTATTAATCCCAGCAGACCTCCTAGTAGATTCTGTCACTTTTTCCTTAAAATCTCAGCTCTGGGTCAAATGGGTACTGAGAGGGCAAACTTTTGTGGGCTAAATAGGTGTTATCAAAATCTTTCAAAATCAGCCCCTGTGAACATAGGTCTCTCTGCAGGAGTGTGAATAAATAGGAAAAGAAAGATGCTTTTATAAGAGAAAAAGCAGAAAGCAGCATTTTCACTCCTATACTTCTGCAAATTAATATCATGCTGTAACTTACTTTTCCTGTCAGTTTGGCAGGATATATTTTTTCACCAGTTTTATTCCTATGCTGAATCATTTCCCTAGTGTTTATAAATGACAACTCTCTATGTTGGTTTTTCTCCAGACATTGTATATAGCATTTGCCTGGCCATTAATAGTGCTACTTGTCTCCCTTTCATTCTTAATAACATTCATTTTCCAGAATAGACTGAATGAGCAAGTTCCACAAAAGGGAAAAGGAATAGCAGATGTGAAACAGCAGGTCGGTCTTTTTTCCAAGGGGTATTTCCCAACCAGCAAAGCCTAGAGTAGCAGAGTTAGTAGGGTCATCATTTTATCACAGCCCTCAGAATAAACTGGTACAGATTTACCAGGCCGAAATATCATCTGAGAGGCTTTACTCTGTATTTCCTTACTGATCAGGCTGTGTGGCAGTTCTGGAGACAGATGGTGGGAGGGTATAGAGCTGGGACTGAATGAAACCAAGCCCTGAATATCACAGTGTTACATTGCAACATTTAAAACAAAACAGAGAACAGTGCTTTGACCTTGTTAGAGGAAATTCTGACTTAGATTCCTGATTAATTTTGAATCTTTAGCTATTAAAATTGAAACCTTGCTCTCAACTGATCTCTGAAAACTTAATCTCTGTTCAGAAGTGAATTCAGAGCAAACACAACTTTCTGTAAAGACTGACTGTTTAAAAGCAAGGAAAGCAAAAGTCCCAGATATTTTCCCCATGATAATTTACAATCCTACAGGTTTGTAGGAGAAATACACAAAAGTCAGTTCATTCCTTCATTCAAAGTCACAGGGACCTCTGCTCCTAAAGACACTTTCAGAAATCTAGCAATGTCCAAGGTGACCACTCCAAAACAGCTGCTCTCACACTGGGGGGGAGTCTGTGTTAGACACCTTGAGGTTAATTGAATGTGGCAATCCTTAAAATAAAAGATAGGTGCTATCTTTTGATAAATTTTCCATTTTTTATCTTTGAATACACTAGATAACAAAACTTTAGACTCCTGTTTAGGTGTGGGGTTTTGATTTTGGTTTTTTATTTGAGAAGAAATGTAACTGTCCATTTTTGAGGTTAATTACACATCATCACAATCTAACAGTTTTCCTTTACAGGCTGCTTGTTTTGGGCTGATGTGCCATGGCTTCTCATTTTCAATCTCTTTTTTTTCTCAGTGTTTGACTTTCACTTAAAATTAGGTTTTATTTTGTCCATGCTCCAATATAAATTAAAATGCCACTGTCTGAACCTGACTCGGGATCAAGGCCTTGTTGCACATTCAAAGAAAATACTCTGTACCTAAATAATAAATTGCTAAGTATTTCATTCCATGAGTGTCAATAGAATTTAATTCAGGATTAAGAACATTCTTGTCTGTAGTTGTGAATATTTAATGTATGAAAAAGGAATGTATTTTTTTGTGAAATTTGAAGATAAAGTGGCAAATGTTTTTGTTCATTCTATGTTGCATTCATTGGAATGACATTGGTATGACATTTTAATGGAAGGGTCTTGTACAATAGAAGGGCAAGGTAACAATTTTATGCACTTACTTGAGTACTGAAATGATCCAGTTACCTACCTAGAGGGAATAAATTGAAATTACTTGAAGAACAGAAAAAAGTTTAGCTTGTGGTTAGGGCTTTGGTATTGGCCTCAAGAAGTCAAGATTCAATCCCTGCTATGTTGAAAATGTGGTCTGGTAATACAGTCTCTACTTGTCTCAGATATTTGTAAGGATAATATAGCACTAATGTTGTGTTAAAGCCTATTACATATTTTCTCAATAAAAAAAACCTGCTTGGAATAAAATTTTGGTTTAGATTTAGTTAATTTCCTTTTAAATTATGGAATGGGAAGAGAGCATTGGCATTTTTCTGATAGAAGTTATATTTGTGAAAACACCTCTCCTGAAGGTTCATGTTCTGCAACCATTACTAAAGCAAGGCACACCAGCTTATCACAGGGCTGATCTGGCTAGCACTTGCATAATTCATGTTGGGTACTCAGATCTGCATCATCACCTGCACAGTGCAAATATTGTAGTGATTCTAAGATATTAATTTCAGCTTTAATGTAATTTGGCTTGATTTTTTTGTTCTGAAGATCAAGGCAAATGTCTTTCACATTGGTAGCAAATGAGTAGCATGTCCTGGAGAGGAACCTGGCTTGTCACTGAGGTACTGCTCACAGGGAGGAGGGACAGCCACATCCACAAATGGGGTCTTGTTCATTTGTCCCTAATATACTGAATTACAGTCTGACTCCCACAAATACATAAAGGCAGGAAGGAATAGACTACAGTGAAGTATATGTTAAAAACTGCATTTTTTATTGTTCTACTAGGGGAGATCAGATTCAGAATTTCGGTAACATTTTAAAAAGTTAATATCTTGATGGAAAATTTATTGGCTCATATTTCTGTTAAGAAATATTTAAAAATCATTTTAGTTTTCTAAAAAGTTGGTCTTTCATTGTGATTTTTTTTGTCTTCCTTTCAGCTTACTTCCCCTAAGTTTTCTATCATAATGGTCATGACAAGTAGTGACATTAGTTGAGAAAACCATCCTGCATGAGAATCACTCTGTCTCCAAAACACATTCCTGCTTCACTAGCTTGCAAAATTTTTATTACATTTTGCTTTAAAGTTTGAGGTTTCATTTTTGAAATATTTTTCAGCTCTGGTTAATATTCTGCAGCAACTTATGGGGATATATTATTTAAAATAAATCATAGTGTTATGCAAAATATTCTGCCACTATAGTAAGTCTCTTAAATATTTTTTTAAAATAGATGGATTAAAAACTCAACTGTTTCAGTATCACTGAGCGGCTATTGCATGTTCCAAATACATATTTTGATGAACACTGCTTAAACCATTGCCTCTGTCTTGCTGTAGAAAAAATATTTCTGCCACAGAGAAAAAAAAATATAGCTACAGGCAAGAACAGAAGAAATTCTTGTAATGCCTAAGCCTTGGAAGAAGAAAGAACATTTACTCAACAAAATAAAAGTCCTCTGTAGGAAAGGATGGGACAGATTTACTGCAAATGGAAAGCATAAAGGATCACTAGAATCAATGTATCCTCCTCAGCTTTCTGTTGTTTTTAATAGTTTACCTAATACTATTGAGAATTGAATTTTCAGGTGTGGATATGATACTAATGCAGGAAATACAGCGAATAACGAAGAACAATGAAGCTCGACACAGAGGACTTAAATCATTTAAATGCCTTTTTCTAAGAGATGATGTAAAATAGCAAAGAATCCAATGAGGTAACAAACAGAATGTCACCGCAGCATGTTAGTAGGCATTTGTAATAAATCTGGGGAGTTATTATGGAGATATTCCCTGTGGCCTTCAACCCACTGTGCTTCTGTATTGGAGAAGGCAACCAGAACTGCCAGGAGTACAATATAAATCAGAAAAGATAGTATTATTGTAGATAAAGTAGTTAGACTGCAGCTAGAGCACTATAAACAACACTGAACATCACACCTAAGAAAAGACCTAAGTGCCCATGTGGGTGCAGTAGGGAGCAGCCAGATTTGGTCTCAAAGGCATTCGCCTGAGGAACTGGCATGTTTTTAGTGACTGAGATAAGATTTTGTGCTGATATAGCAGAGATTCTCCAAACTGTGAAAGGGATTAATGGAAAAGGCTCAGGCAAATAAGCTGAGCATGCATCAGCTAAGCAGAGATTGCCCAAAGCATTATGGGGGTTTAGACAAGCATCCAATGTTTTACATTTGCCCATCTTTAGAACACCACTACTTCAGGAACTCCCTGCAGCAGATGGCTGCTCCCAGTCATTGAACTGTGAAATAGTTAGGGAATTCACTCCACTGGTCAGTGTTTGATGGAGGAGAGTGAAGTATTGTTGGAGGTAGAGTGAAGTGTATTGTGTGGTTCCCTGAGCTTGTGATAATTCACCAACCTCTCCTGAGCAGGAAAATCTCAGTGACATTTAATCTATTGGCTAGGAACAGCATCCAGGCTGGCCATTTTAATGCAGCCAATCTATCGGAGGGGCTTTGAAGCTGGTCAAGGGCAGACCAGCACTCTCTTCTCCTGGGAAAAAGATAGAAGGCTGTAGGTATCATGGAGATGGTCAGTGGTTGTTTACATTTAGTTTTTCACCTACTCCATGACATAACAATGACATCAGGCAGAAAGGGTGGCCCAAGATCTTTCCTGGAGCTGCATAGATTAGACTCACCTATCACATGGGCAGATAAGGTGGATAAACATCATGAAGTTCAGCCAGGACTCTGGATGAGAGAAGCATAAATGTGATGTCAAGCTCAGAGGCATCAGAGTGCTCTCAGGACCATGCAAGACCAAAAAGTGTAATTTACACATGTTTATTTTCGACAGAATTGTTCTAGGAGGAATTGCAGTTCATTGGGAGTTATTCTAGGTAGGAATAATAAAACTGTGAAATGTAAATACCAGAGTTCATCCCAGAGTTCTTGGTGTTAACCTCTTGGTGTTCCAGTTGTGCACTGCAATATATGAAATATGGAGCTGCAAGGACAGCAATGACACTGAGGATCCTTGCCATTATCAGGACATAAACTTTGAAGAGGGACTTAATGTCCCAAAACATGAGATATGAGACATTTTTGACCAACACCACTCCCGGAATATGTAGGCTCACCACATAGTGGATAACTATCTTGAAATTATTTGCAGTTGTTCATAGAGGAAGAGATGGTCTGACCTTCTTCAATTCAAATTTGAGCTGTAAATCTAATCGTCATTGTGGCTTTGTGCTGAACATTGATATCAGTTGTGTCTAACTCAAGCAAATGAATTTTTTAGCTACACTCTTCTTCATACCCTGTACTCACTTTGTACATGTAAAAAACACAGGGTGCTGCACTTTGGCTGCCAAAGGTCATCGGAAGACTGGCCTTCCACTAAGCAAGATACATTGGCTGAACATTGCTGCAGAAAGGCCCTGTCATGTGAGGCATTTGCACACCATGGCTGCCTGTGATTGCAAAAAAATGAATCTGATGATCTTTTCAGTTCTGTGTAACACGTTTTCATCCCCTCAACCCCCCATCCCACTACAGGATTACTGCCTGAGGAACTGTACAAGGGCTTGCAAAATGATGGTGCAGAGAGCTCTTGCTTGGAATAGGAGTGTGAGCAAAAGGAGACCAGTACTGATAAGAGCTGTTTTCACTGTGTGGAGGTTGCAGTCATGGTGGTTCTCAGTAAGCTGATGATAATGATGGATATGTATATGGAGCTTTTGCTATCCATCAGCAATTTAAAGCATTGGGTTTTGAACGTATCAAAACAAGACAGTAAAAATATTGTTTTCTGAATCTTTGCTAGTTTTCATCTACACACTGACACAGGTAAGAATCATGGCCTCTGTTGCACAGATGACATATAAATTCCCTTCAGTGAGAGATGACTTAGTGTGTGCACTGTCATTTAGGGTGTGAAAGTTCTTGATCCTTGGTATACCTATTGCTTAAAGGATTTTCATCTCACAGCTGCAGAAGAAATTACTATTCAGTTGAGAAACATTCATACTTGCTTTAAATTAGAGATGTTGGAGCTGGCAGCAGTCCAAACCATAAGTTAATTCACACTGGGAGGCACTTTGTGTAGAAATAGTCTGCTACAGGTGCCTAAGATAGCTTATTTAAAGCTGTTCTGTGTTAGTTTTGCAGTGCTCTGCGGGAGAAGACATCCCTTTAGGGTTAAGCTCTCACTGACTTGCATAGTGGGAGAG
The DNA here is from genome assembly GCA_013399195.1 of Dicrurus megarhynchus. NCBI lineage: Eukaryota > Metazoa > Chordata > Aves > Passeriformes > Dicruridae > Dicrurus > Dicrurus megarhynchus. The sequence goes on along the minus strand of VXAD01007887.1, from coordinate 2,881,279 downwards.
AGGAAAAGTTTGGAGTTCCTTCTCAACTCTTGGGTAAGCACAAACCTGGATTAAAAACTTGTATTCTCAGATTGTTCCTCAGCAGAATCACAGGACCTCCAATGCAAAGGAAAAAAAATGGGACAGGAAACATGAGAACTGGATCTGTGGCTCTCTGTCCTTCCCTTGCTAGCAGATTAGCTTGGTGGTACAGATAACATGTCATGCCCCTCCACTGCAGGGTCACAAGGGTTTCTGCTCTCCTTATTATGAATCTCACTGCCAGGGACATTTGGTGCTTTCACCATATATTTCTTTCTACAGCATGCTAAATGTAAGTGATGTCAGAAAAAATACTGTTCCAAAAGTTAAAGGGTCAGATCATCTGGATACATGTCCCCAGGTTTGTTTTTGCAGGAAGGAAAGCTTTAGCTGTGTGGCTGAATGACTGGAGTAGCACCTATTTTAGTAAAAAAGTCCAGCCCTGAAAATAATATTTTAAAACTCCAATGAAGAAATTCATGTAGAAGGAAGAGCCTGATCAACACAAACCTTGGGCTCCTATATTTCTGTATGATAGAAATTCAGTAAAAGTAATTCAAGATATGTGTTTTTATTACTATAAAACAAAATAACACCACACAAAAGTCAAGCAAATGCTTAATATATATCATAAAAATGAGTTACATAAATCTGTACACAGTAGGATTGCTTGACAGGCAATTTGTAGCCTTATACATAAAAGTCATATAATGTATAAAAGATACATATATTTTAAAAACATCAGACTAAGATTAGGAAACTTCTAAGGTAATTACTGTTTGTGTTCTGTTAAAGACAGCTAAACAATTATTTCTTCTAAAAAAATATTACCATGCTTTAAACAAAGTGCCATCACTGATCTGTGCAGTGACAGAAGAAGTTTTCAGGTTTACTAGAACTACATTTTCGTCTAACATTAAAGTTTTTATTTGATATTTTGAGGTCATAAAATTTGGTCTGGAGAAGTCTGATACTTCAGTGTAATCAGACATGAATCTCCTATGGGATAAACAGATCTATCATTAGTTCACTGTGATAATCTCACCCTTAAAGCAAAATAACATACAGGAAGAAAAATAAGTAGAGAGCTATAGCATTAACATTCTGCTATAGCAGTCTCATTCTTTATATTATTACTAAACATGGAAGAAGCATCAGATAAACCATGTTAAGTTGATTGTCAGGATACATTGAACAGTTAATGATAACAGTGAGCATGGCAAGATCTCGGAGACAAAATTTCTTGCCGGCATCAACTTTTCTCTCAGGTTTATAAAGATCCACAGATATCTGGGAGCCTTTCCAGATTCTTAATCTTACTGGGATGCAGTCCTGCTGCCAAACTGAGGGTAGATGGAAAAATAGACTCTCTGCTGGAAATGGAATAATAGAGAATTCTTATTGATTATGTTAGATTAGGTTTTAGGGCAGAAATCAACTGCAGGACATGACAGACAGTGGCCAATATTAATCAGCATGACTATGAGAGGTATCAGTTCTTCCTGTCCCAGTAGTCTCAAATCTTGCTTGTATGGTCGGAGACAATTTACAGATGGAATATAAATCCAGAAACGCACCTATAAAAGACAATAGGACTTTCTTGGGCCATGAGACACACAGACAAGTTGCCAGGTGTGAAAGCTAAAAGGTCACAACCACACGACAGAACCAAAGGGAGATGACTGTGAGGAGCAGAGCACAGTGGGGAGATGATGATGATGATGATGATGATGATGATCTTCTTCTGCCTCTGCCTTGAAGGATAAATCTAGCTCTGGTAGAGAAGTGTGGTCAGGCTGATCCCAGCAACTACCTCCTTCCTGCAGTCCAAGGTGAGGGATGGTCCTGCAGGGACCTTCTGCACCAGCCTCATGGTGTAGAAGAAAGGTAAGATACTCTTGAATAAGCAGAGGGCTGTATGCAGCATGGAATATAAGATGACTTTGAAATCATAGGATCATAGAAGAGTTTGGGTTGGAAGGGACCTTAAAGATCATCTAGTCCAACCCTTCTGCCATGAGCAGGGTCATCTTCAATTAGATCAGCTTGCTCAGAGCCCTATTCAGTGTCTGAAAATGAAGAATGAAGGTTATGTTATATTTCCAGTAGTTTGCATTTATATAAACATGAATTGTCCACATATTTTAAACCTTCTCTCTAAACTTTGAAATAATACCTAATAAATGTGATAAATGCTTGTGGAGTTACTGCTGAAATGACTTCAAATTATGGAATAGAATGTTTTGGGAGCTTATTAAATTGGACTGGAACAGCTGTTTAATATATTCATGAAGGTTGTATTGATTGTGGGGTGTTTGCCTTAGAATCAAATTGTCATAGCTTCAAAATGCAAGATGTTTTGAGTATTTTTAATGTTTCATTAATCTTTACTCTGACTACTTTGGAAATTTGAGTTTATGGATTGTTCTTTTAAGTTAAAAATTGTTCAGAATTTAGCTTCTTGAACTAGGATTCTTTTAACAGTATTTGTGCATTATTTTTTCCAAAATGCAATATGCCAGATACTGGGGAAATGGAATTGATTTCATAATGGATAAGGCTTCTGAAAAGAACAAAATAACATACACTAAAGTGTACCCTAGTGACATCAGAGTAGGGTTTGGATTGTAGCACTTTTACACAAACTAATTAACATCTCATCGAACTCAGCTGGTCTGTCTATAGGATTAAGATACTTCTAGGAGTCAGTAAGGTGAATCATAACAGTAAAAGAGCTAGATATGTCCTTACATGAGTTATCACTGAATAAATTTGAGAGTTTCTTTAAATTACTCAGTGACATTTCCCAGATGCTGATCTTATGTCCTATATTTCTTCTTAAGCTGCTGTAAGAAATATTGCAAGAGGCATGAGTTCTGTGCTATGGACTGCACAGAATGCTAATTAGTTGTCATTAATTGATTTTTACTTTTGCTTGGACTGAAACTATTCCACTTAGGGTGAAAGTCTGCAGTCTTACCACTGACATTATACAAAGAAAGGAAGAAGAGGGCTGGTTTTGATGTGCCAACTTTAAAGAAAGAGTACCTTTATAGCAATTAGACTTCAATGACTATACAAGTCCTCTCCTCTCTTGCCCTACCCCTGGGAACACTTAATACCCTGTAGGAAGAGACTCTTGGCTGTTCTGTTACTCATTAAGGTAGTTTGACAGAGCTCTAAGGCTACATTTGCAACATTTTAGAACCCTACATTACTGTCAGATCAATGTAAAACAGGGCATTGGGAACTACAGTGCCAAAAGTGTGCTTCTTGTGGGTAGTTTGTGGACCATTGCCCCAGTTTTTACAGAAGGAAAACTGGGATGCAGAAAAGTGATTTTTTTGCTCTAGCTCAAGGCAGATGCTGAAGAAAATGCCAAATGGCTACAAAGGAGTCTAAGGTGGTGTTTTGTAAGTCATACTGATTTTTCAGCAAAAGTTGAGCTCTCTCTGTTGAAGTGTAACCCACACTTAGATCTAAGCACTTAAGGATATTTCCATACTAGTATGGAGTACTTGAGAAACCAAGCATCTTTCACGAAAAAGAGAATTTTTTTTCTATTGTTCTACTAGTAGTTTCATCATCTTGGGCATGTCTTTCTTTCAGTTTCCCCAAATGCAAGTGTGTTGTTCTGATTGCATATGTTATTTTTGCAAGTGCCTTGAAATAAGGGATGCCTTATTCATTGGCAAAGCCTCAGGCATGGGAAAAACTGGAGCTGCCCAAGGCTGACTGTAGGAAAGATAAATGAAATCATATCTAAGTCTGTTTCATAAACTCTGTTCTGAACAGGAAAAATAGAATTGGTCTCTGTGGTTCTGGATTTGTGGAATATTTGTTCCTATAGCTAGGAAAGCAAATTTTTTAAAATAGTGCACAGTAGGAGAAATGCAGGCACATGGTAGAACACATGAGCTGGGTATGGGTTAAAGCATAACACAGTTAGTTCTATACATATTTTGTTTTTCTGGGAATATGATTATATTAATATCAAAGATTAGACATAATCACACACACCTAGTGGCTTGTTCATGGATGTGTACTGATAAGCAGTGTGTGCCTGTGAAGTACAGGGTGGAATTCTGACAGGGGTCTCAGATCTGTGAAATTCATTTCTTGCAGAATGGCATGACTACTATAAAATATATATAAAGAGAAACATATATCCATAAATACATAAACAGACACTTTTTTTAATCTCAGATAAAGAAATGATGACTAAGAAGAAATATCACTACAAATTCTTTGTTGCTGGGAACTTCTGCTGCTGGAGTGAAGTTTTCTTTTCAGAAAAGCACATGAAAAATTATTTATCCCCATGGCAATCTTTATCTTGATTGACATCAGGACCATGCACTGCTATATTTTAGAACAGACTCTCAGCCAGCTTGAACTGTCATAGCACCACCTAAGCCAACAGGTTTATGAGAGTATATATATTCTGAGATTCTTTACCCATATGCAGGATCAGAAAGTCAGATTACCAATCACAATTTGAAAACTTGCAAGACTATACTGCATATAGTTTGAATATACTGAATAGTTTGAAACAGCTTGGCTCACTGGCAAGATGAAGCAGAAGAAACTGATTGTGCTGGAAGGTGTTTGCAGGTAATTTCACAACATAACAAGCCAGGAAAAAAAGGCCAGAGTTATTCAGAGGTGGCGCGTTTCAGAGCAATGTAGTTATATTTCTTCTTTCTATCACTGTAGTATAACCTCAGCCAGCACATTGTGTTCAGTATGGAACACATAACTGCCAGATAGATCTTGATGAATTTGGGCTTGTTTTTAGATGAAAACCAGAAATGATTAGAGAACTGAAGACATTTTTAACATGTTAAAGGAGCCAGATGTTTCATCTAGCAAAGGAAGATTTTGCCAGGCTCAAGTTGGACAGGTATAAATCTGAAGGACTGAAAGCAAGTGGTGTTAAGAGGGAACTAAAATAAAGAGTAGAAGGGCAGGTCAAGAGCTGAAAGACAGCCTTGTAAGATACATAAACAGGACAAAGCACTAAGGTCTAAGTCCATGCAATTATTCAGGCCTCCAAGTCTCACTGAATTCAGTTTGATATTTGTTATCTAAATACCTTCATGGTTTCTCAGCAAGGCTTGCCAAGCCAAACAACTGTTGCTGCATTTGTGTATCAGAGCTGTAGCATGGGTTAACATGTTGTAGCCCATGAAAACTGGCAGCATGCTGGCATGGATCAATCCAGGAGCAGGTTGTGGCAGTGTAAAAAGTCAAAACCAACAGGGCAGATGATAGGATTAGTGATCAGCAGCTTGTTTCTCGTCACTGATGGCACTGCCTTCCTCTGGCAAGGTGTTACGTTGTTCTTAGTTTGGTATGATGAAATGCAGGCTTTTTCTCAGTTATGAGTTGAATATGTCCCTCCTGGAATGAATCTGGATCCAATGATCCTGAAAAGGATCTTGTGAAAAAAATAATTGCAAATTAAGTCCAGCACGTAAAAAACAACCCTGGATCTGAGGGTGCTGAGAAGAATTACACATATATTCAGAAGGGGTTCAGTGTTGAAAACGTAGTAGAAAGTAGTTAATTTAACATCTACACCTAGTTTGATTAAGGTTTCCTGAAAAGAAGCCAGTGTTGAATTTTGCATTTGAGTGGCACAATCAGAATGTGGTTTGCTCTTTTAGAGCCATAGAATCCCTGAATCACAGGATATACTCAGTTGGAAGTGACCCACAAGGATCATTGAGTCCAGCTCCTGACTTTGTCCAGGACCACCCCCAAAACTCAGACCTCTGCCTGAGAGTGTTGTCCAAACACTTCTTGAACTCTTGTCAGGCTTGGTGCTGTCACCACTTCCCTGGGGAGCCTGTTCCAGTGCCCAACCACCCTCTGGGTGAAGAAACTTTTTCTAATATCCAACCTAAACCTCCCTTAACACAACTTTAGGCCATTCCCTTGGATCCTGCCCCAGGTCACCACAGAGAAGAGATCAGTGTCTGTCCCTCTTCTTCCCCCCACAAGTAAGCTGTAGACTGTGATGTGTAGTCTTCTCTTTTACTGCCTAAAAAAACCAAGTCAGCTCAGCTGCTTCTTGTATGGCTTCCCCTGTACACCCTTCACCATCTTGGTGACCCTCCCTTGGATTCTCTCTAATAGCTTTATGTCTTTCTTATATTGTGGCATCCAACACTACACACAGGGCTCGAGGTGAGGCCACCCCAGTGCAGAGCAGAGTGGGGCAGTCACTTTACTTTGACTGGCTGGTTTCTCCTCACAATGCTGTTAGGTTGTGGAGCACTGACACATCACAGACATAAAATTTCTGTTGGCAGTGGAAGATCACTGAGTAGAATGACTTGTGACACTGATTTAGTTGACTGACAATGTTACTTAGAGCATTTCAGCAACTCTGGCTGTTAAAGGGGCATATGTTAGTAAGGAAACAGTAAAACTTGGATGCTGACCGAGGCTGTTAGTATCTGCTAAGAGGATCAGACATGATACTTTATCTGCAGAAAAGATGATGGGCAGGTCTTTCTAGGTTCCTATTTCTACACCTTATTGATTTTGTGGAATTTATTTATAGTCTGGTAACAGCCAGGCAGGGAATATCCGACTTTCCATGAGAAGTTCTTGAGAATTTCAGTGACAATGGCATGACATTAAGTTACCAACTCCTCATTTCCTTTCTATTGGCTTGCTTACTAGTTGTCTTCTGACTGGTGTTGACAGTTCCTTCTCTTTAGCAAACCTTTTAGAAATACACCGTCGAATTATTTCTCTCAATTTTCACCACAGGTTTTGGTCCTGCCTACTGCATCACCCACCTACTGTTAAATGTTTTATTTCTTTGCTGCCAGGTAAGAGGTTGTAGTGATGGACATTTGTGGACAATTTGATGCCTTTATCTGGGTGCCTTGTCCCTGTTTATTCTTCCAAATGTTTTTCTTCTGCTATTTTTCTCCTTCCCACTGCTCAATGTGTTATTTTATTGGAAATAAGGGAGAGGGAGGTTGCAGGTATGAAGGTGTTTGTTAGTATAATTTAAACCAAAGGTTGGTATCTAGGAAGTAGCTATATTGAAAAGGTTTGTTTCCAGTAATTTCTAGTGGGGTGGTGTGTTATGAACCAAACAGAAACTGTGAGAAGGACACATAGCCTAACTCCAGATAACATTTTTATACAGTCCCTTCCCTCTACCACTGATTTTTGTCCTTAGACTTGAGCAGGCACTTAAAAAGTTTATAACATTCACAGTGCAAAACTTCAATCATGTAGTTTTTGCATGCATAGGCTTTTCATGGGGCCTTAAAATAACTTTATACAAGAAAGCTAAAACATACTTTTATAAATGAAATGAGCCAATTTCTATAATAAAAATAAAACAAATTTATTTATAGTAAATTTGTCAGAGTTTTTGGATAAAAAGCCACAATACAGAGAATCAGCTCCGAGCCCGGGTGTCGGCAGCTGGGTGACAGGCAACCTGACAGGGTGTCAGAGAAGCTCTGTTCACCCTGAGGTCTCGGAGTGGTGAGTTTTTATACAGTTTATTTCACTGGAGGCAATACTGTATTCAGGGTCCAAAGTCTAAAGATATTCAATTTGGTTCTTTGGTTATTCCAGCAAAAAACAATGTCCTTCCGATGAGATGATGAGGTCTTGATGAAATCTTGTCTCCTTCCAGGAATAGGTTGATGTTCCTGATATGTTGCAGATATCTTATTGTGGTGAGAATGGCTGGGGTGGCTCCTGTTGAGATGGCCCATCTCCTGCTCAGCCACGGCTATAGTCCTGATAATTTCCTTCTCGGAAATCCTTTCAGCTGAGAGAAAACTCCACATTCTTACGGGAATCTGCCCCTCCAGTGAATGTGGTTTCATTATGTTTTGGGTTTGAAACAGAAATATCCTATACATGTATTTCAATGTTAAATGGGTATAAACTTTATAGGCACGAATTAAACACATATTTATAACAATACTAAGGAGTGAGTTATATGATAAAATGGAAAACCAGCATTTGGTCTAGGGCTGAGTAAAGTTGAGGTTACAGTGAAATACAGTTTGCACTTTCCAGAAGGAATAGAGTTTTAAAATAAAAAGAAAGGATGGAAACATTAAGTTTTCCTCTGTGGTGATATAGTTTGGTTGCTGAAGACTCTGGGTAATTTGGTAAAGGGTAAATTATGTGTTGTTTGAAGTGAATAGATCAGTCAAATACATATTTCTAGATGGATATTTTTCTCATAGTGCTGTTTATGTTACCAGTGTTGCAGGAAAAAAAAAAGGCAACCACCCCTACTATAGATCCTTAAAATATTGATCAGCTGTATTTTAAAGTTATTTGTCTGTTTATTAATGAATAAAAGAGTAAGGGATCTCCCTCTTTCTCACCAAAACCAATTTACTCTACTGTAGTCCTTCATCTTCTTCATGGCATTAGCTGTACAAGCCAACAGCAAACAAATGTCTCCTGGACTCAGGACCCCATAGATCTCATTTATTTTGTGAAGCCCCTGGAGGAACACCGTGCTGAGGGCACTAAGCATGTTGCAGGGGTCCTTCAGGCTGTTTTTTCTTTTTTCCAAAGGTTGTCAGAGCTGAATGCAGGAGAATCCTGCCAATGTGAGAGAAAAGAACCCTGGCTTTGTGTTGCAAAGGGAGAGGCAGATGGCTTTGGGATAAGCCTGTGAATATTTTTACATCACAATTGGCAAGAGTTTAGAAAGTCTCCACCCATGTGGCAGGTCGTTTGGTTCTTACAAAGGGGAGTCCTCCTTCCCACCGGAGAAGCAGTGCAGAGAGGGGTTTAGCAGAACTCACTGTGGATGCAGGCTCAAGTATTCATTCTGCAGACTCACTTCACAGGGCTGAAAACAATATTGTGAGTGAAAAAGCGCTGCTCCAGCACAGGTAAAATATAAAGACAGTGCTGAGAAATTGCTGCTCAGTTGGGTGATTTACTGTTTTATTTGCACAGGAACAAGCAACAAACCATCATGAACCAAACTTTCAGAAAAACAGATTACAGTAAATTGTTCTTTATAAGGATGGGACTAATATTCCCTATGTGTTTGATTTATACACCGGTAACTGAAACTTTATTAAAGGAAATACTGATGAAAAAGGAGGAAGAATTCTTGCGGAGTGTCAGCCAAAGCATTTATGTTAGAGGGCTCTCCAGGGAATGGAGTGGCTTCGCACAGGGATGATGGAAAAGTTCATGTCCAGAAAGTCTTTCTCAGGGCTTTGTCACTCTCACTCACTGCAAAGAAAATTTGTGATCTGCCTGTTCCCTACCTAAACTCTGTCCTGTCCTTCCTTTCTGACCCACTGCTGGAGAAACTTGAGCAGCTCCTGCCTTCCTGAGAGCTTCCCTGACTGAGTGGCTCTCCCCATGCCCCTTCCTTGGAGCACTGTGCCTGCAGGCAGTTCCTCAGCACAGTAAATGCTGCTGAGCTTTGGCTGCTGGGCTGATCCAGCTAGTCAGCCTCAGCAACTGCTTTATGGTCAATTCAGAAATCCTGTCAATATGGTTCGTCAGGTCCATCTAAACTTTGTTTCCATTCCTGCTCTTCAAATGAGAATTTGGCCTGGGATCTATAGGGAAGGTATTCTCTACATATAGAAAAAAATTACTGTTAGTTTAATATATAATGTAACTGAATAATCAAAGTTAAGCAAACATTCCTAGTAATCACAGTGATATTGATACTTAGGGTTCATGATAATACAGTGAATTGGTTTTGCTCGGCCTGGTTTTTGGGAGCCAGGGGGCCACAGAGGTGGCTCCTGGGAGAAGCTCCTGGAAGTTTCCACCATGTCCAGCAGAGCCAATCTCTGATGGCTCTGAAAGATGGACACGCTGCTGGGAAAAACCGGGCCAGTGACAGAGGTTGGTAATGCCTCTGTGATGACATATTTAAGAAGAAAATCAAAGTCACAAGGTTTGCTTCTAGTCAGAGAAGAGGAGGAGGTGAGAACATGTGAGGGAAACAACATGGCGACACCAAGGTCAGTGAAGGAGGAGGGGCAGGAGGTGCTCCAGGCGCCGGAGCCGAGGTTCCTCTGCAGGCTGTGGTGCAGACCATGGTGAAGCAGCTGTGCCCTGCAGCCCAGGGGTCCACGGGGGATGCAGAGATCCACCCACAGCCCGTGGGGATCCACGGGGGATGCAGAGATCCACCCACAGCCCGCGGGGGAGGTGCCCGTGCCGGAGCGGGTGGGTGCCTGGAGGAGGCTGTGATCCAGTGGGAGACCTGGAGAGAGAGGGCCCTGCTTCCAGGCTGGAGCAGCCTGTCCTTGGAGGGCTGCACCCCATGGAAAGAGAGAGCCAAGGCACAGCAGTTTTGGGAGGGCTGTGTGCCCATGGGAGGGGCTCACGCTGCAGCAGGGGCGGTGTGGCTGCTGCTCGTGAGGGTGGGCCCGCGCTGGAGAGGTTCACAGAGAACTGTCTCCTGTGGGAAGGACCCCACAGCCTCACAGGGGAAGGCTCCTCTCCTGGAGCAGCGGAAGGAAATCTCGGTGACGGACTGACCAAATCCCCATGCCCTGTCTGCCTGCAGTGTTGGTGGGAAGGAGGGAGAGGTGGGGGGGAAAAGGTCTTTTAAGGGCTTATTTTACTTCTCATTATCCTCCTCTGATTCTGATAGCAATAAATTCACTTTGTAACTTTAAGTTAAACCTGTTTTGCCCTTGAAGTGTTTTCTCCTGGTTCTTATCTCAACTAATGAAGCCTTCGGTAATTTTTTTTTCCCTCTCTCCTCTGCCCAGCTGTGGCAGGCGAGGGTGAGCAAGCGACTCTCATGGGTGCCTGGTGGTGGGCCAGTGTCAAACCACAACATACAGAAAAAGCCTCACACACTCAGAATATTTGTAAGAAATAGCCTTTGACTAATACCTGTCCCAGAAAAGGGGTTGGGGGTGCACAAGGACTTGGGAGGGTGTTATAAATATGTGTTTAATTAGTGCCTATAAAGTTTATACCCATTCAATGTTAAAATACATGTATAGGAAATTTTTGTATTAAACCTAAACATGATGAAACCACATTCTCTGGAGGGGCAAATTCCCATAAGAATGTGGGGCTTTTTCTCAGCTGAAAGGATTTCCGAGAAGAAATCATCAGGGCTATAGCCTTGCCTGAGCAGGAGATGGGCCATCTCAAGAGGAACCACCCCAGCCATTCTCACCACGATAAGATATCTGATGAAGATATGCAACATCCCAGGAACATCACCCTCTTCCTGGAAATGGATAAGATTTCATCAATACTTCATCATCTCATTGGAAGGACATTGTTTCTTGCTGGGACAACCAAAGACCCAAATTAAATATCTTAAGACTTTTGGACTCTGAATACAGTGTTGCCCCCAGTGAAATAAACTGTATATAAGCTCACCGTTATGAGACCTCAGTGTGAACAGAGCTACTCTGACACCCTGTCAGATTGTCTGTCACCCAACTGCCGACACCCGGGCTCAGAGCTGTTTCCCTGCATTGTGGCTTTTTGTCCAAAATTTCTGCCAAATTTACTATAAATAAATTGATTTTATTTTATTATAGAAATTGGCTCCGTACATTTATAACAGGGGGGATAGAGTTGAGTCAGCAGATCCCAACTGACCCAAGGGATATTCAATACCATACGGCATCATACTCAGCAAGAAACTAGGGAGGTGGTTGGCCACGGACTACTGCTTGCAGGTTATTTATTTCAGTTAATAAATTCTTCTTGTCTCAGCCCATGAGTTTACTTACTTTTACCCTTTCAATTTTGTTCCCTCTATCCTGCTTGGGGACAGGAAAAAAGCAAAAAGCTGTGTGGTGCTGAGTTGCTGGCTGGGGATAAGCCACAACATGAGCTTCTGCACTGTAAGTACTTTGACTTGAGAGCTGAAGATATATTACACTTTGGGGTAATGATCTGTCTGTCATGGATCACAGTCAACCATTATACTTTTGAAGTGAAAAATGAAGTGCAATTGAAAAGATTTGTTTTTCCTTGCAACTCATTTGTACCTCTCCTATTCAGATTATAGAATTTCAATAGTGAGCTGGGAAATATGTTCCTGCAGCTACAGTGTCACATTGAAATAGTATCCTCTTGATAAGGTTTATTTGCTCACTATTGAGTGGTGTGGGGTTTTTTCGTTAAATCAGAATTAGAACCGTGACTGTCCCCTGCGACATCATAGGTACAGCTGAACTTTACAGGGAGCCCCATGTAAGATGGGTCCTTAGGGATGATAACACACCTCTCGTGTCGCAACCCAGCTGTGGGAAGCATTTGATACATGAGAACATGTGGAAGGTGCAAGACAAAAGTTATAGGAAACTTTAAAAGGAAGGAGACAAAGCAGGGGAGGAAATAAATATTCATTTTCCTTTCTGTGGAAAATGAAAGGAGCGCAGTGTCTTATTGTGGGTAATGTACTATCCACCAGTGGCTTTCATGGGCTCCTTTACAGGTTTTATCATTTTGAACGTGTGTCAAGAATTGAAACCTGGCTCCAGATGGAGGCATCTCAGTTTAGGGGCTTCAGTATGCTTCTGCAGGGTCTGAGACATCCCTACGTGGATGGTGGATAGGACATATGCCCTGTGGGACACACCTCCTTGAATATCAGCTGGAGACCATGAATGATATCCCAGAGTCATCAAGAGAGCAGAGGACACAAGGCAGAGGTCCTGATCATCTCCTACAGCAGGTGGTTCTTCATTGTTCCAGTCCCTGCCTTTGCCACCTGCAAAGGACCTTCCAGAAACCAGAGATAGTGGCTAAAGGAAAATGCAAGAGATGTGCCAGTACTTACCTTCTACATCTTCCCCTGGTTTTATTCTGCTGTACCACTCAGCTTGCAAAACAACAGGGAAACACTAAAAGGATGTTACAGTATTGAAAATATACCTTCTGATATAATAAGATTTTAATAACACCATTTAATAAAACGTAGACCTGACTCTGAGAGAATAATCAATACAGATCCAATAGTTTCTCTTGATTAGCAGTGGCTAGCAAGTCTTGGAACTCATTTACAAACTTCTTTTTTAAAAACATATACTTTTTTGTTTTGTTTTATTCATTTCTTGGCATTGATAAGAATATTCTCAGCAGAGTAGAAATTGACGTAATAAATGACTACACACAATGTCCTGTCAAATGCACAATGTAACAAACTGCAGGAAATAGAGGACATTCTTCTTTCACCTATAGTAATTTTAGGAGTTGCTTGTAACTATAACAGACACTAGATTTTCAGGGAGAAATGAGATTTTCATTTTCATGGTGCCTCTTCAATTTCTAGAGCTAAGTTTTTAATATTTTTTCCCAGCATTTGTTTTAAATATAGAGCATTTAATGATAGCTCAAAAAATTGTATTTTCTTTTACATGATTTATTTATTTGTGAATTATTTGATTAGTTACACAAAAAAGACAGCATATACTTTTATTACCCATATTAAGTATGCTCAGACTATACTAAGCAATTCATAAAATATACATGACTGCAGTATTTCACAAAGCCATTGTGAGTTTCCCAGAAATGTAAGGGCATGGGGAAAACCAGACTGTCTTGAGCAAACTCCATAAACAGGATGTTCAAACTGATGAGTTTAAATATGAGGGAGGCTTAAATTCAGAGAGACGACACAATGGAATAGCTTGTTAAGCATGCTTAAAGCAGCTTTTACTTCACTTTCTTGCTTTGGTACATTTTTATATGTCTGTTTTCCACCAGTGATAAAACATGTCCTCCTAGTGCTGCTGATGAGACTGTACCGATGGAGAGAAGCAGGGATGAATTCAACTACTTTTGTAAGTTGAGTCTTCTCCCAGTTTGAAGGAGAAAATACTCTGTTGTAAACTGAACCTGTGCTGTTGATCTGATACAAAATCCAGACTTCAGAACCGGGCTTTTGGGCTCTGATTCCCCACACAGCAGAGCACTTGCATTGAAATTAATTTCTGTTGGATCTATAGGTCTTCAGGACTTCAAAGAGTCATGGAAGAGTTGGGTTGGAAGGGATGTCTGCAGATAAACCGTCCAACCCTCCTGCCAAGGCAGTCACCTTGAGCAGGTGACACAGGAACGTGTCCAGGTGGACTCTGAATGTCTCTGGAAACAGAGACCCCACCACCTCCCTGGGCAGCCTGATCCAGTGCTCTGCCACCCTCAGCGTAAAGAAGTTCTTCCTCATGTGGAGGTGAAACTTCTTGTGTTTTACTTTATGGCCGTTGCTCCTCGTCCTGTCGCTGGGCACCACCGAAAAGAGCCTGGCACCATCCTCCTGGCACCCGCCTTGGAGGTATTTATACGCATTGATGAGATCCGCTCTCAGTCTTCTCCAGGCCCAGCTCCCTCAGTCTCTCCCCATAAGAGATGCTCCAGACCCCTCATCATCTTTGTTGCCCTCTGCTGGATGCTCTCCAGGAGCTCCTTGTCTCTCTTGTACTGAATAGCCTGGCACTGGACACAGCACTTTGGATGTGGCTTCACTAGGGCCAAGTAGAGGGACAGGATCACCTCCCTTGTCCTGCTGGCCACACTCTTCCCAATGCACTCCAGGATACTACTGGCCCTCCTGGCTGCAAGAGCACACTGACAACTCTAGAAGGTCAGCCCCCAGCCTGTGCTGGTACTTGGAGTTATTCCTCCTCAGGTGCAGGACCCTACACTTGCACTTGTTGAACCTCATCAGGTTTCCCTCAGCCCAACTTTCCAGCTGATCAAAGTCCCACTGAATGGCAGCCTAGCCTTCAGGTGTACGAGCCACTCCCGTCAGTTTAGAGTCATCAGCAAAGGCTGATGAGGGTGCATCCTACCCCTTCATCCGGGGATATTGTTATTTCTCCCATCTAGCTCAACATAATCCGCAGGGCTGTCAATATGGTCATTTTAGTTTCAGAACATCCTGGGATGTTTTGTCTTGTGCAGAACTTAATTAGTTCTTACAGCCTGCCCATCCAGTATTATTAGGGCAGAGAAAAACATACACACCCTATTGCCTGCAAACCATTAATGCTAAAGTGGCACCAACCTTTATGCTGTATAAGCAATCTCTGCTCTTCCATTGTGAAAGGAAAGTCACTTGCCATGAACACCTGGGTTTCCACCTGCACTTAGATGACTATTGCTGCAGGAGATGCACTGCTGAAGAAGAGCTCCTGACTCCTTCACTCTTATCTCTGAGCTAATATACTGAGTCTTCTGAAGTCTGCTTCCATTTTGAAACATATTTTATTTTCTTTCATGTTCACACACTGAGGAGTTAAAAGAGCTTTCTTATGATAGAAAGGCGTAAGTGTGAGAGAGTTCCATAAGAAGCAGCCATCACTGAGAAGTTAGAGATCCTGCATTTCTTCTCAACATCTGAGTTCCCAATACTGATATCTCCATACTGATTCTGATAATCTGGGAAGTGGGTAAAATCAACCGAAGGAGCAAAAGAAGCTGACTTTGAGACATACATTTCTTCTCTTACTGCATTTGTACTTAACACAGCAGGTCAAACAGCAGCATAAACCAGGGTTCTGTACATGAACTGCAGATAGATGGTAGAGGACTGGGTAATTTGAAGAGTAAATGTTTCTGTTGTTCTTGTCTTGGGAGCACAAAACTGCCCATAACCTTGAGGGAATGGTTATGGTTGGCATATCTGTCATAGCTTAGAGCATCCAAAACATTAAGGTCAAGATAACAAGAAAACATCACAACCCAGATAGCCTCACAGTTGATAGATTGTCTAATTATCCCAGTCCTGGGATGAATAAAACCCAGAGCCATTCCCAGGAGATCCTTCGTAGGAGCTAGGCTGACAAAGGTTTAGTCAAGTATGGCAATGCTAGCAAAGATCTAATAAGATCACTGTGTTAAAAAAGAAAAAAAAAAACAACAAAACCCTAATGACTACAAAGCCTCTCTGCTCTGTCCTTAGAAACACTGTGCATTTGTCAGGTGCTTAGGAATAGAAAAAGATGGAAGTCTTTATGTACTACCACCACTGGTAACCCGTCAAATGTGAAGAAAAATGGCTGGTGCCTTTGACAGTTGTTTCTCACAAGTATCCAGGATCTGGGCTGAACTGATTACATTCATGACTCTAAAATAAAAAATGAGAGGCTGGAATTAAACTGCCTAATAGGCAGCAGAGATTATGGTGAATGGATGCCATCCAGGCAGGAGGTTTCTCAATCAATCACACACAAAGTAAAGAGAGGAAGAAAAAAATCCAGTGCCCACTAGCTGTCAGAATGGAAAGTAGCATTAAGTATGCAACTGCCAGAGCAGCTTCATTAAGGAGAAGAACATTTTCTCCAAATCTTGAGTCAGGCTTAACCTGGAAATAATGTTTGGAGACGGATTATTTGTTTTAATTTTCTCCTTTGCAGACAGTGACAAAAATGAGAGTGAAAAGAAATAATTTCTCCCAACCAGTCTGTCAAAGGTGTTTTCCTTGGAGACCATGATACTTTCTTAGAGCTGCAGTTACACTGCTTTAATTTATACCAGAGTTAGGACATCTGAACTTTGGAAACTTTGGAAATATTGATATTTTTATGAGGGGCATTTTTTATTTACCATTTCATGTACTGAGGGGAGAGAGGGCACAGAAATCCTGCCCACAGTTTTTTTACTAACACATCTCTGTTTTAAATTGTAATGGGCTATGTACTTGACCCACAGGTCAAGTGCAGCCTTCTGATTCTCCCAAGGAAAAGAGAAAATACAGTCTCTGGAGACGTCTCTGAAGCTTGTGACTGTTTCTGGAAATGGCATTTCTTGTATGAGGGGATAAAAATGGCAACTAAAACTCCATCCCCCCTACCTTTTACGAGAATTTGTGAATGGGATTTTATATTCACCTGGATCGAGAACAGTTTGTAAAAGGAGCTCTGGAGAAGACATAATTACAGGACTCTGCAAAGGATAGAAAAGAACTGTAGAGGAAGAAAAAAAATTGTATGGAGATTTTAGGCTAGGAAATTAGTGAGGGGTTTTTATAATAAATTCTGAGGCAAGGGAGAATTCTTTCCTGAAGGAAATGAAGAAAGACCCCTTCAGACTTCCTGCATCTCAAAGGCAAGAAACAAGAGGAGAAAGAGGCATTATTAGTGTGATGGCAGTGGAGCTGATGCAAGAATTAATGGCTCAAGTACTGTATCACAGTAATACAGGATTGCTTAGGACGATGCTAATAAAATAATCTATGAGGCTGCAGATTTGTGGAACAAAACATGGTTTGTTATGATAGAGGGTTGATACTGTTTTGTGTATTTCAGGGGTACAGTGGCAAAGTTGTGTTCAGGCTTTAGGCTTGTGTTGACTTGGGCCCTTTACAGGCAGTTGAGCTGTAAAACTGTCCCTGGTCATTTGGGCAAAAAGAAAAAAGGAAAGCCTAAGAGTTGTTGTCTTTATTACATTCTGTCATTGGATGTGCTGGGAGCTGCCCTACCTTTGGCAGCCTTATATGCACCTAACCTTATCTTTGACCTCACTTTTCCTGGGAGACAACCCTTTAGTGCTGCCTGAAGTGATGGAATCACAACAGTCTCCCCAAGCACAGGATCTCTAAAGAAAGGTGAAGCAGGGGTGGAGGGTGACAATTAGTCAGGGTCTTTTGACAGAGGGGAACTGGCTAATTTCAAATGTCATTTGTCACAGTGTAGAAACACCTGTGGGATGAGCTGGGGTGATAATCCTACACAAAGAAAACTCAGTTACCCTCTCCCTGTTTTCCATATATATGTAGAGTCGTCACAGGTGGTCTGTGGAGAGCAGGGTTTGTTGATATAATTCTAATAAACATAGTTTGCTATCTAACTTATAGCAAGGTCCTCAGTACCCTGTAAGTTGTAAGGGAGAGCAAGGCAGGAAGCACTGCTGGACTTGTGGCTCTATGCAGTACACAAGGTGATGCTGAGGCAATGATACCTCTAAGTATCCCCTTCCCCTCCTCAGTAAATCACAGAATGTTCATTTGGACCTTTTCCATGAAAGTCTACTAATTAATCCTAATTAACCCTAATTTATTTTGCTTGCACATTTAAATTATGAAGATAAGTATAAACCCCATGTGGATGCACAAACAGGTATGTGATATCTACAAACATAATCTTTTTTTTATTGCAAAGTGAGCTAAGCTGCAATAAGATTTTATGTGCTGTTTTGCTGTATCTGTTTTGTTTTATCTGTTTTGTTTTTATATTAAGGGTGAACATACAGCTTATTTCTGTACTGAAATAGCTGAGACCATCAAGCCTTCCACTGTGGGCAAATTCTGATAGCAAAGAACTTTCTTTAGTCAGTACCACATTGCTATTTGTGGTTCCCAAAAAGGTTCAGTCTGTGAAGGTGGCGATGTTCATAACATTGGGGGAAAAAAGTCAGAAAAGTGCATCTAAAGCTATGTATACATCCATCCATATATCTATTTCTGCTTTTACCCCTCATGATCAGCTAGAAAACACGAGGTGAAGATGGTATGTTTGGAGTAGGACTTAGTTGGAGAAATATCCGAATCTCTATGACAAGTCATGCTGTGGGCTCAGCACTGCAAGCAAGTTGGGCACATTCCTATTTGTCACCTGGTAGTAAATCATGCTTTTAGAGGTCTGTCTTTCAAGACACAAACATTGCTCCTGATGTGCCACAGGAGATGTGAGGGAAGATTTGTTCCAGGTTCCTGTGCCTGTTGCCTTGAGTTAACTATCAATTTACTGGAGCAAAAGCTGCTAAGAAAAGTGACCTAGTAAAACACACAATAGATGGCTTGCACACACACTCTGTGCTGAATAAGTGAAATAGACTTATTTTTCATAGATAGCTGTAATAATGCTGCACTTGGCAAAGTGGTGTTTATGGAAAGAGTGCACTGCTGGGATTAGATATGCAGGTGCCAAAGGGTCTGCTTTTCCTTGGAAGCATTTTCTGCTGTATGGGATTACTATAGCCTTGAGCCATACACTTGGTAAATATCTGTCCTCTGCAGATGACCTGGCATCATGAGCAGAGTCTCATTTTAGGGGCTGAAAGCCCTCCCCTTCCTTCAGGGGATTCACTGTTCCTGATATGTTGCCAGAAGAGGTTTGTTTCTCTTGGCTTTAACAGCTGGTGGACAACGTTTGGCAGTCTCCCTGGCGATCTTGTCCTGTGTTCATCAAGCCTTACCTGATGACTTGCTTTCTTGAACAGTGCCATTCTTGCTATCAAACTTAGGTATCTTTGCTAGAGTCTCTGGGGGTGAAAACCCTGAAAGTGCAAAGCGGCACAGAGCTATTTAATCAGTATAAATAAGTGTAGGCAGACAAATATTTAACTTTTAAACATGGCAAGCTGGTATAATCCCCAAAGTCTGGTAGTAGCCTACATTAAAAATCTGTATTTGGCTTGCATTTCTGTTCACTGCCTCCTTCACTTTTTAGTGTATGAAGATCACCCTGGTGAAATTCTACCTTCTTCTATCAGAAAGGATAATCTTGGGCTTTTGAGGTTTTTTTAGGGCTTCTGAATGACTCTTTGGAATTGCTTTCAGAGTTCTTTATATTCCTCTCTCCTAATGAGAGATCATTTTTCATAGAAAAATAATCTCCTTCTTTGTCTAGTGTGCTTCTAAGTGAACAAACCAGGAATCTTTTAAACAGACAGGGAGAAAAGTATTTTCCATCAATGTTAACCATGTGTCAGTGCTCTGGAATCTCAGCTTCTTTCTCCTTGCCCAAATTCCAGTTGTTTTCAAAGAAAACTGAGCTTTCTGAAATTTATGTCAACAAATGCAGGTACATGTATGCATAAGGATGTGTAAGTGTGCAAATTGCTGTCAGTTACTACTCTTTGTGGTGTTTCCTGGTTGTCCACAGCAGTGAAAAGGAAAAGCTATTTTCACCTTAACTCAGTCATTTTCAGTAACTGCAACTAAGGTTTCTGTATTTCATAGTACTCATTTTAGACTTAAATTGGGGGTGAAGCTGGCCGACAAATGAGAATGTAATGGATTAGGCATCAGAGAAAATTGGAAAATAAAAATAAAGTTGCATATATTATGTGGTGTTTTTCTCCTCTATATAGCTATTACCATTTTGAAGCCATCTGTTTTGTAACTGTGAGCTATCTCTTCAACTTTGCCAACATTAAAATTAATAGCTGAATAATTTTAAAAAAATTGACCTGGCTTAAGACTATTTCCACTTTTCTGAATAAATCTTCAGATAATCAGAAATTCCAGATGGAGCAGAAAAACACGCAATACTTTTCTGTAGGGTGAAAATGTTATGACCCAGCTTTGCAATTTTTAAATGTTTTATGGCAGAAAGTAAATGTAGCTATCTCTGTCTGACTCATACAGCAGGTACAAATAATATATACCAGGCTGTGCATTCATCAGTCAATGCTTTTAAACGCGTAAGAGTTGTGGATTTTTATATTTCTTTACTTTTTTTTGGCTATCAGTTAATTACGTTGACTCTGCAGTGAAACTGCATCCATTTCAGAGGTGCTGTATACTAAACTCAGTAGCTTTGGGGAGATTCTTTGAAAAGGACACATTACCAGAGGAATAAAAATCAATATAGTGCAGACTTAACCAGCCCTAGGAGTGCAAGCTTGGGCATGGAGGATGTCAAAAGGACAGGAGAGTCTGAAGCTCTCCCAAAGGGAGACTGGTGAAAGGTGCTCTCTAATGAAGAGATGTTTCAGCTGCTGGACTCTTTTCGGGAACGCTGGGATAGAGAAATCATTAAGCTGTCTTAGAGTTTTGTTAGACTTCTGGTTTTATTGTCTGTCTCCTTGGTAAGATCTTCAGCTGCACTGCAGTCCCTGGCAGTCTTAAGAACTGGAGGAAAACAGTACTCTTTCATGTTGACAAAGAAAAAGCAGAAAGAATAAAGGCTTTTTTATCCGTTTTCTTTATGATGAATGAAGATGGCTAAAAATTATACTTAAAATTTTCCTGTTTTGATTTTCTGCATTAGAAATGCATTTGAAATTCATTCTTACTTTTTTAAAGGCTGTTGGAATGATTGAAAACCAGGCATAAAAAAGTATGTAGGCGATTAACATCTGTTTGACTGGAACAGTTGGTAGAAAAACTTTCTTTGTCAAATGTTCACCAAGCCTATCTTTTCAACTGTGGCTAAGAAAATGATCCCGTAGTTAATCTTTGAAGCATGTAAAAAAATAAGACATAAACTAAAAAAAGTCCTGTAAGTAGCCACTGACAGCAGAGAAACCCAAACAATGGCCAATTTATGACTTGACGTTTTCAAACAAAGAAGCCACCAAAATGAAGATTACTTCAAGCCTTATTTCACTTGCTTTTATTCATTATACAGAAACATAAGGAACCCAAACATTTTTTCCTTATCTTTGTGGTTGCATTTCAAAACTGTTTTTAAACAGGCTGTCAGTGAAGAGGTAAGTAGTTAGGATGTCATTGTACAATAAATGTTATAGCTAGGAAGTAGTTTTGTGTCTTGCAAGTGTGCAGATAAGGAAAAAATCTTTTCAGTGGATGGTTCTTTATTAAAAATAATAACCCCCTGATATATTTAGTTCTGTACTTGCTGGTTAAAAATGTGATTAGGAAACTACTCTCTCATTTTGCTGTGCTCTTGATTGAGTTGCACTGTTCAGATTTGCTGATAAATTCTCTCTTCTTGCTATGCAATGACACAGGATCTCATTCTGCTTCAGACATTTTCCTACTGAGATACTGTGACACACAACAGGCCTTTTAAATAATGCCAGTGTTTTCTATGAGGTCAGTGAAGAATCTTATTCACAACCCCCTTTATGTCAGGCAGCGGAACAATGCCTCAAATTATATGTATAGCCATATAATTTTTGAGACCCTAGTGGGATTTTTATCCTGATTATTAAACTGTCCTTTCTGCTGAAAGATTCTCCTGAGAAAGGATCAACAGCTGTTGTTTAGATGGTGGCAGTAGGTCACTTACTGGGGGTAACTGCACAGGCATGGGGGGAGGTATGCTGAGATGTCTGTATTCCCCCCTCTCACACTGCAGCTGTACAGTTCCTTGCCCTGCGATGCAGCTGTAATCCTGTCCAGTTTCCATCCCCTCCTTCCTCCCACTTCCCACTGGGATTTTTTCTTTTCTTTCTGATTTTATGGACACTGTTATCACCAGGTAGAACAACTATTGCCTTTTGTCTCCCATTTAAATTTTATTTTAGGACACCATCACCTAATGGAATAGCTATCTAACTGGTGCATACTTCAGTGATATTCCTTTTGAGCATTATTCCTAAATTATGAAAGCTGCTGCTTAAACAGCATTGCTCACAAGAGCTTCCATTGCATTTTGGACAAAGAAATCATCAATGGGGCTCTTGCTAGCACTGCATCTTTGAGAAGGCAGTCAGCAGTGTCGGCCATAGTGTACAACACTCTGTTTCTGTGAAGGTGGAAGGCATCCAGGCTGCGCTGGGGCAGCCGTGCCACTGTCTCCTGTCTGCAGCAAGAGGCAGCCTCCCCATGTGCTGCTGTTCTTTCAGCATGGCTGGGCTGCTAGGGCTGAGGTCTAACATACTGTCATGTTGTTCATGGAAAAAAGCCTCTTTCTTCCTAGTCAAAGAACTGTATTTACTCTGGGACAAAGTTGCCACCTCCAAAATTGAAGAGGAAGGATTCTGCACCCCTGAGCACCTGGGTGCAGATGTGCACTTAAGAATTCAACTTCCAAAGAGTCCCTTCTCTGTGTCTTGGTCCTCCTAAGATACGCCAAATGGAAAAGCACAGACATACTTTTACCTTCCTCCTTACCATTTCCTATAGCAGAATTCCTTGGAAGGGACATTTTTTTCCTGACCATCTTTCTTGGTCCTTTTTTCTTTCCTATTACTTGTCAAGGGGCTGGTGCAGGAGAACAAAGTTGTCTCAGCATGAAATCATGTGAATGGCCTTGCTTCTTTGGAATAAAGCTCCATTTAGCTTAGTAGACGGTCTTTAAAGGATTTATGGAGAAGAACAAAAACTAGGCAAGCATCCTTCACCTTATATGTTCCCAGATCCCAGGTATTCTCCCCTGCCAGGATTCCCCAAGCCTGTTGAGTTTGATCTAGTAGCACTCAACTGATCAAGTGTACCTCCAGGCTTTTTGCATCCATGACATACATTGGCAAGGGCATTTCACCAATCAGTTCTACCATGTTGCATGAAAAAAGTCTTTATCTTTACTTTTATCTGTCTCTGACTAACTTCATCTTATGGCCACTAGTTCGTGTGCTGGAGGAGACAGTGGGGGTCCAATCCTTGTGCGGCCTTCCAGAAGCTCTTCGAACTTTGAACCCCTCAGCTGTATCTTCCTTCAGGATGTCTCTTTGCCAGCTGAAGAGTCCAGCTAGTGTTTGGAAGTGATTCTAAACCTTGAATTTCCTTGGTGTCTTCCCCTAAACCTTTTAAAGCTCTACCACACGTTGTTTGTATGTTTGTTTTTCACCCATGGGAATGAAAAGTATCAAAGTGTGGGTGCTATCTGGCATGACATTTTGGGTTTTGTTCTCTGTTCCTTTTCTTATAATCTCTACTCTTTCTGGACTGCCTTCATTGCTGAACCGATATTTCCATAGTACGGTAGATCACAGCCCCTGCGCTGACTGACCTTTCCTGACTTACTGTAGATCTTTTGGCTGAAATAACCTCTACAGTAACTAGGTGTGAAAGCTCTGTACACGATCCACCATCAGTCTGTATGTGCATCTGCTGCTCCAAGTTCCTGTCAATATGCTTGGATAGCTGTAGGGCAAAGTCTGTAACCTTATGTCTGTTTTATAACTTTCCCCACAGAAGCTCTGAGGGTAAACAAACTCATATGTTCTTATCAAGTTCTCAGGCTCTAAGGAGGCAGAGGACTTTCTGAAGTGTGTGTGGAAGTGGACTCAAGCCTGGAGAAAAGGATGCAGGAGGGTGCTGGGTCATGAAGACAGCCAAAATGTGGGTTATCACAGAGAGAGGATCTGTCTGGATTGAAATTCTCTGAACCCAGGATTCCAACATTGTAAGGCACCAAATCGTAGTTCTTGAAAGTGCCTTTCAAGTCTGGAGGTGAGGACATTGCCCACCACATCCTGTGCACAGCAGTGCAGAAAGCAGCCTTACACTTACTCTCTCACAAAGAAGCTGGAGAAGTCCCAAGGCATAAATTGTTGTATGCTGGGAAAGGATTCTGGGAAATTATCAGTCTATAGCTACCCTGTTCTTATATCCTTCCCTAGCGATTTATTTTGTAGCCCCATTAGAGACATTCTTCTGTTTATGTTTCTTGGCTGCAACGCAGCAGCATGTATCCTCACTAAACCATCTCCATTTTGCTGTCTCTGTAATAGGGGGAAAGATATACACACTTTCTTGCCAGCTTTCTCCTCTGGCTGTCTCAGATCTGTGTGACTGTATTGTAAGAGCAGCTTTTTCATGGTCTGTCGCTTGTGCTTTGGTTCTAACTATAAATAAGAAATGCATCAGAATCCACAATTGTTTTTTTTTTTCTGAGTGACTCGCTAATTTCCAAACTTCAGAAAAAGTCAATTTTTTGTTAAAGTTTGAGTCCCCTTGCTCATCCCAAATTTTCTGTATGTTGTAAATACAATGCCAGCCAGTTGTCAGGTGCAACTGCTCTGTGAGCTCCTTTTGATTGCTACTGCATGCCTATATATATGGTAGCTAACTCCTGTGTCCTTGCACTGTCTGTTGTATCCGCTTTATTTGCGACTGGAAATATTTTAGCAGCAGGCAACAGAAATTTTTTACGGACATTTCAGAGAAGTCATAACTCAACCACCCTAAAATATTTTCTTTTATCCATATTGCAATAAAACATCCTCCTTTTTTATATAGCTGGAGTACCATTGGATTCAGGTAGAAACTTTTCTCACATTTCTTTGGCTCTTTTGTGAGGTTAGAAATAAAGGTAAGTAACTGAAACAAATTTTGCAAAATATAAGTGATATATAATAGGCATGAAATGCAGAGATAACAGTTCCACATTTTAAGCCTTTCTCTCTAAATACTTGCAAAATATTTGCGTCTGGAAACAGATAATTTGCATTGAGTTCCAGTACAATGTATTAGAGCAAACCCACACCCATTGCTAAATTGTAAATGGTTTAATCACATCCTCCTACTCATGGAAACTTTAGGTTGCTTTGATAATATTCTCTAGGATTTTTGTGGTTGGTTTGTTGTACTGTTTGGTTGGGGTTTTTTCTTTTTTTTTTTTTTCCCCAAATGCAGAAGAATGTGAATACTATCATGTGTAATTTCACCAACACCTACACTTGGACATGTTTCCATAGACTTGGTCTGTAGCTAACTGCTGTAGCAACTGTTTTTAATTACTGGGAATAGGATTAGGATCCTCAGAAGCAACATATATCATATCCATTTCTGTCTGTTACACATCTTGCAATAAACCCCCAATTCCTCAAATGTAGCTGCAACACTTTGGGAGGGAGAGGACGTTTTGACTCTTGGAAAAAGAGTGATCTGTGAGTTTTGCACAGCATACAGGGAATCCAGCTTTGGCAGAAAGAAAGCCTCATTTAAAAGAAATGCATAATTTTTTGGTTTAACCAACTTGGTGTCTGGCCTAAGACAGAGCTCTGTTATTTGGGATGTGACTCTTGCTCCTCCCATCAGAAGTAGGATCTAGTAAGCCTGCACTCACTTATTTTTGTGCTGTATCTTGGAGGCAGTTTGGGGATGCACAGAGTTGGTATCCAGGAGCAGATCAGCTGTGCTCTGTCAGATTATCAAGCCAGTCATGACTTTAGGGAGGGTTGTGGTGGTTGCCATGTGGCTGCTGCTGAGACTGGAGCACTGAACCCTGCGTGGCTGTACAGCGTGGAGGGAGCTGCACTGGCTCTGCTGACAAGTAACAGCTAATCCATGCACCACTTCTTCGAGGGCATTTGATGGGATTTCGGCACAGTTGTGTCCTGTCTGCTGTTTACACACCACTGGTTTTCCTCATGCCTCTGTAATCTTGAAGGATGGCATAGGCAAGGCACTGCAGAATGGCTGGGGGAATGCTGTTCCTTGTCTGGGTGTACAACATATTTACTTGGGGTAAAGAAGACCACCACTGATTTTGTAATGCTTAGATCCTTCAAAGGCATGGACTTTATGAAAAGTGACAGAGCCCTCCAGAGGATTAACAACTCCATAGTTAAAAAAAAAAAAGATAGAAAGTAAGGACTGAGGATTCCATTCAAGTTTTGTGCAAACCGCAGCTGATCACAGCACAAAAAGTTTCTCTGTCAGCTTCTAGTAATTTTCTTAAGGGCCGATAAACCTTTTGTTCCCACGATTATGAGAAACTAAGGGAGAAATAAATGAAAAAGAAGGAAAAAAATACATGTGTCTTCTAAAAGCAAAGCAGCTCATCCCCACATATTTTTTCCTACTTACTCCTCTGTAGTACTTCTGTTTTCCAAGATAAATGTGCTGCACAAGCACACAACTAGCACAGCTGGGTTTGAAGTCTTTTCAGCAGAAAAGCAGAAAGGGAACTGCCAAGGGAAACGCTTTCTTCCCAAAGTTGAGGGGAGCCTTTCCAGTTAAAAGTTGTATGTTACTAACTGTGACTCACACTAAAAAGCCTGTCAAAGATAATAAATCAACAGGAAAAAAGTATGGTCAAAGAAAAGGTAAAGTAATAAAAAAAGAAGAATTAATTTCAAAGCTCAACTGCTAGTGCCTGGTACAACACAAAGCCTCTTTCCAGTTACAGCTCAGCCTACTGATCTGAGAGTTGAACCTGCAGAAACAGCTACTTATTGAAAAAAAATTGTCATTTTAAAAATAAGTAATGAAGAAAAATCCCCAAGCAGTGACACAGCAGCTGCCCAAAGTCAGCATAGGTATTGTCAGAGGAAATCAAAAAGAAGACAGAAAGGGCAAAGTAATTATGCAACCATTTCTTTTGTTTCACATGTGCTGGTGTCTCAGTGGTTCTCAGATCCTAGGAAGAGCTTATCTGAAGATCAAATTTTGTAAAAGTATTTTGGTCATAATTGCCAGAAAAAGATAAAAGCACATAGATCTGGTCTTTATATGTTCCTTTTCAATATGCCACCAAGAATTTAGAAAATAATGTTAAAAGAAACCCTTAAGATTTTTCAGGGGTGTTGTTTTTCCTTTTTCCCCCAAATGTTAATTTATAGAAAACAAAAGCAACCAAAACTTTACAAAATATATACCTGATTATGGGGTTGGAGATGCAAGAGGGGGACTGCCTCTTTTCATCAAGGTAAGAATATATAGAAATACTTCCAGATCAAGACAAGTCTGAATTTCAGATGTCTTCCTGACAACAGTCATTAGCAATTCATAAGGAAATACCTCATTAAGCAAATAACGTATAAATTATGGGGTAATTTAAAAATGCTTCCAACTCGTTACAATAGACTGATTAAAAAGCACATTTCTTTCATAACATCCTCTCTTTATCCATAATGACATTGAACCTGAGTTTCATTCTGTACCCCCGAAGTCCAAATTCGTGGGAACTTTGCACAGTGTTTCCTCCAGCTTACATACCAGACCCTAGATCCAGAGATGCTACTTCCCTTTTTAGATGCCACTGAGGTGGGCTGTTAAAGAGAGTAAATCCTTACACAAGCAGACACTGATCTGGAAGGTTTCAGCACCTGCATGAAGCTAACAGGAGTTTCTGGGGCTTTGTAGTTCTCATAGAAAAGTTGAGCCATGAAGCTGCCCCTTCCTCAACTGTCCCCCCATTCTACTGAGAATCTGCAATGTTTTTTTTTCCTTTCCACTTGAAATCAGAGCTTTGGGTTGTTGGGATGGTCTCCAAATAGTGTTCTTTGAATACTGAACAGCTGCCAGAGAGCTCAACAGCAAGCAAATGGCAAGAGTTCCTGGATACAGATTTTGGGAAAGTTCAAAAAAGGAACTCTAAGCCTGTTCTCCTGGCTGCATGGAATGTGCCCACATGAAATGCATGGCTGGAGTATGGTCCACATCATCCAAACTGGGTACCTCTGTAAGGGTGCTAGGGTCCCATACCTGAATTTCCTTTGTATGGAAACTGGAGTGCAATTGTACCTTATTTCTGCCAGAGCCTTACCTGATGGGAAGTCAGGATAGACATGAACCCTCATGGCCCTGAGCTAGGATTTTGGAAGCACTCTTGGGGCCAAAGAGATACACACAGACACATATGCACATGAACTCTTGACTTCACTGGGACTGAGATTTTTTGTTAGCTTTGCCAAAGAAATCTAGAAATTATGTTGAATTGGGTTCATGTGGCAAGGTTTCAGCAATTAGGGGCTGCAGAGGTGGCCTCTGTGGGAAAAGGCCAGGGGCTGCCTCGTGCCAGTGACATACAGTTCCAGCTGGCTGTGCAATGGACTGTAGGACATAGCTGAGCACATCAACAAAGCTGAAAGCCCCTCTGTGCAAATGTCTTTGGGAAAGAGCAGAACACACCATACAGGCAGAGGAAGAAGGGAAAAAAACTGAAAGACTGAGAAGTATCAGAAGGAACATCAAGTTGAGAGGATGAAAAGGATGTTCTTCATGATAGAACAAAGACCACCCCACAAAGGACCCATACGTAAGCCCACACTGGAGCAGATACTTCCCTGATTGTACTACAACCCATAGGGGATCCATTTTGGTGTGTGGAAATTGTGTAAGAAAAAAGGCGCAACAGAGAGAAAATGCTGTGTCTTGACCCTGACCACCTGCATCACCTGTTGCCTCACTGAAGCTGTTGAATATAACCTGTGACAGCAGTAAGGTGGGTGGAGAGGAGTCTGTAGTAAAACTGAACATGGAAAGGAGGAAAGGTGTTTCCCAAATGTCTACATGTTTCCTTTTTTCTTTTTTGCTGTTTAACAATACCCAAACTGATACCTAATTATTTAGATTGTCAATAAATTAAGTTCTCCAAGGCTGAGTCTGTTTCGCTGGTAATAGAAGCTGTTAAATTATTTTTCCATCCTTATTTCAACCTACCAGTCCTCTTGCTCCTGTTCTTCCTATTTTCTTCCCCCCTCCTGCTGGGGTGAGGTGGGGGAATGTGTGAGTAGCTGTGTGGGTACTTGGCTGTGAGCCAAGGCTATACCACCACAAACATACGCCTTGTGGCTAGTACCTTTGTTTACATATTCCCCAACTCTGTAAGACTTTCCATTTGAAAATAAAAGGTTGTAGTGATGATAAAATGTTCAACAACATGTGTAATTAGAGTTCTTTCATTAATCTCTAAGCAGCAAATTCCCAGCTTTTCAGTGCACATCTCTTGATAACATGGCACCCTGTCATCAATGGATAGATGAAGTAGTCTGTCATTTACAATTCACTAATAGAATTGTGTTCAAATTATGAATAATGGCCATGCAGAAAGATACAATCTATCCCTCTCCTGTGCCAATCTACTGATATGAATATATAATATGAGTATAATATAGAAATAATTTTTTATGCACAATTTCATATTATTTTATAATTTTAAGAATTTTGCTGACAAAATAATTAATATATTTTTCTGTGAAATTTGCAAAGCAGTGCACTTCTGGTGATGAAAGCGAAAGGATGCTGATGGAGTCTGAGGATGCAGAAGACAGAAATACTTGGTTAAAGAAAAAAAAATTGAATTAGACTTGAAGCCAAAAATTGCTTAATGATAGTCATGAAACACTTCACCACCATCTTCCTAAGCATCCAGGCCTCCATCCAACAAAACTCAGAACCATCTGCTTGGTTTCTGTCAAATTTTATATCACTGAAAGCTGTGTATAAGTCAGACCACGAGGTTAAGCATGTGCTTAAGTGTCTTACTTGCAAAGTTACAGGGTCTTTTCAAATATGGAATGGAATTACATCACCCAGGCCCCGCAGAATGTAAACCTGAGCCATCGCCTGCTGGGTTGGAAGCTGGGCTTATTCACGTGATTGCAATGATATTGCTTTGACAGCATTCAGGAATGTATTTGACATAAACCTCTGTATAGAAGCAATTTCTTAGCTGAACACAGGCGGCTCTGACTTTCAGAGCTCAGTTCTGGACCTTTTTCTCCATGGATGGCCATGAAGTACATTTAGCCATGTAATCATTCCAAGCAGCTTTTTAACTGCTGCTCTTTGCAAGTCAGATTGTACCTGATTTGAAAAAGTAAAAAGCAATTGTTTCACTTCAGGTCATTAGAGCTCTAATTGGTCATTACCTAACCAGAAACGTATATCTATTATTGCTGTTATAAATCTTTCTTCTCTTTTTCCTTTTCTCTTTAACCAACTGGAAATGAGAGAAAATCTAGCCAGAACTGGATATGTACTTCAGGTTTTTATTCTGCATTTCTGAGTGATTTGGTGCCCAGTCTAGAGATGGGTTTTCTTTGAGTACCTTAAGTGTTACTTATGTTTAGATTTGAAATGTTTGCATCAGGACAGTTGAGTTATATTCACTAAGAAAGGATTTGGAGTAGATATTCAATTTTCTGTATGTTGCTGTGAGCAGTCAGTCATTGAAGATGGTATGATAGCCAAAGCCAAAACCCTGAATCTGGAAACATTCGGATTATATCATCTTGTTAAAGGAGGAGGCTGTGTGTGAGAGAGATGGATGCCAATAAAAACAATGAATCTCTGGCAAGAGAACTATTTGAAAAATAGTTTCCGTGGAAACCGCTTGATACTTCATACATGCCATCTTTGAGATAGCAGCTTTTTCTTATGAAAACACCCACATGGCAGAAAGTACCTGTTTGTGTTTTCTCCCTCTGTTTCAGGGAGAAAGAAAGGTTACAAAAAACTGATCCATTCAGAATATTTTCCCTTTCTTCTCACCTGTTTTTTCTTTGTACAATTATTTTCCATCCCAAAAGGAAATGCAAGAAAGTTTATGTATGTCAGTCCTGCAGCTTAGCTCATGGTACTGATGGGAGCTAGCATTTAAAGGCTGAGAAGTGGTTTACTGTCTCTGAAAGTGTTTTATGACAGGGAAATGCCACAGAACTTGTGTCTAGTGCTTGGTAGAGTCATTTGTAACTAAAACAATTATTGATGTTATAATTATGTCCCAAAGGCTAATATAAGTTTTATTTTCTGATGGAGACAACTGATATCAACTTTGATTTCCTCAAGCTTGCTCATGGATTTCCTTTGAGCTCCAGGAAATATATGGATGCAATTTAATGAACTGTGAACCCTGAAAAACAAACAAACCTCTCCAGAGAAAATGGAGGCAGAAACATATTTGGGTACCTTTTCTTTTATGTAGAGTTACTTGAATGAATTACAATATTTATGAAGTTTTGAACAGGTATTTGCTTTAGAAGTCAGGCATACAACATTATTATGGCCTTAAATTTTTACAGTAAACATGGTTTTAAGTCAGAAATTACATTACAGCTGCTGCCCTACTGCTGGTACCTGTGCAAATCTGAAGGAATTGTGAACTATGAAGAAGTGTGAATTCAAGAAATGACTTCAAGTGAAAGCTCCAGCAGATTCCTGAAATAGAAGTCAGCTCTAATTTTAGGGTGGGATCCTTACCAGCTTCTGAAGTCTGGGGATGGTTATAGTCTGTGTACTTCTTTAGTGTAGTATCAGACTCTCTGAACTATCTCCATCATATTTATCCTCATAATGCTTGGTTTTGTACAAAACCCTAGCAGTTTAAAATTTTGCAATGGGATTCTTCATACCTACCTTTAGCTATCTAATCACCAAATATTTTTCTGAGATGTCTGTACTTCTTCCACAGTAAAGGGTGTGTGTCAACCATCTCCAGAGGATACTTCCCAACACCCTACAATGGTTGTATGGAGCAACCTTGATAAGTCCCTCTCAGACATGCCTCTTTCTTTCCTTTGATGGGATTTGGAGGCTTGGTGACTAAGCTGGACTAGTTAACAAAGTTTGATACCTGAAATATTTATTTCTCAGGACAGGGTCCAGGGAACAGGATGATGTCCATGACCTCTCACACTGCCTTGCAGAGATCCTGCTTTCATAAAAATAAATCAATCCAAAAGAAAAGCCAAACCAAACCAATAAGACAGTTCTCTTTGATGATGTACCCAGAAATTAATTTTTGCTATGGGAACCAAATCTTCACTATTAAAATATGCATCTTGAAAAACAGTTCTGTTTTGGTTTAGTGACCTTGTCTGGTCTCAGAAATTGTAAGCCAAGTTCTTTTCCATTGCTTGCTCACAGTAATTCATGATAATTTAGCTATTGAAATTCCTCTGGATGTCTAAAAAACGGAAAGCTTCTAAATGAGTGAAAATTAAGCTAGTCAGTACATGTAAACCAAATTATATTTACTGCACTTGAAACAGGTGGGAGTTTTTATTCTGCGTCTTTTTGCCCAGTGAACCACTGGATAGTAAGCATAAAATAATATAGCCAATTTTAATTATTGAAGTACAGGTGCATTGCAGTCTTTATTGGAAGTAAAACTAAAAATTTGCTTACTTATGTGTCAGTGACGGAGCATCTCTAATCTTGCTGAAAAATATAAATGGCAGTATGTGGTTTAATTGGCTTTTATAAATCATTTCTGTTTGCAACCCCAAAATTTCATGTGATGAGTTTTCTATATTTTTTGTTTTCTTAGTCATATTTAATACATGAGGGGAGAAAAAAAGAAAAATAAAAAAAACACAAGGAAGAACAACAACTTGGTGCAACTCTGAGTCACGTAGATACAAAACACATCTTGGTAACCTACTGTTATTGTTTAAATATTCAGAGAAACTTTCTAACACTGGAAAAATTGATTATGCAAATAACAGTGACTCATGCTGACCCATCTTTTCTTTGGCTTTACAGCTTTGCAGCTTCTTGCTTTGCTTTGGTAAAGATAATCAATTAGTTCAGTCTGGATTATAGGGTTTTAACACAAGCATTTTCACTAGATGTGAAGTCTGTTGACTTAACTATAAACTTTATACTGGTTGTAGGGAGAGTTGTACAAAACTGGATTTAACAGAGCGAGTCCAATCATGGAATCTTTCAAGAAACAATGCTCATTTTTTTTTGCTTCTCTCAAGTTCTGTAGTTTCTAGTGGTATAAGTTACTATTAATTGCCTTTGTATGCTTTGTTAATTTAGGTATGGCTCATTAGAAGCACAGTCTCGTATCTACTGGAGTAATTTGAAGATTTTTCTGTTTAGATCTCCAGGAAAAGAATCAAGTCTTAACTAAAACACTGTGTCTCTCAATTAATTTTACGAATGATCCTTGGGAAAATGTACTTCTAGTTCTAATTTGTTTTAATGTTAAAAAGACTATTTATCTGTTTATGTTATTTATTTAGTTAGTTAGTTTTAGTTTTAGGGCTTTCCTATCTGAATGTTGGCACCATGTAAAAGTGCCTGAATTAAAGTCTTCAGTTTAACCAAGAAGCCTCAGCCCTTTTGCAGTCTCTGGGGCAATTCCCTCACAAGGGAATTCACATCATAGGTTCAACAGACTGTCTGGAGATGCTCTCTCTTCACTGACCGTAAAGTGAATATGCATTCTTAAAAATTTGGGATTTGATCTGTGCATGCTTTATTGAGATGTTACCAGAGCCATACTGTGACTGCTGAGATTGGAATGAATGCTTCTCTGTACAGGTTTGGAAAGAACCGGGTAAGATTTTATGCCCTTCTGCTGCGAATTATGCAAGCCACAGAAATCCTAGCTCCTACTATTTGGCAACTCTAATTTCCTTGACTTCAGTGAGGATAAATGGGAGTACCAGGGTACTGTTTATTCTCCTTTGTTCTCAGAAACATTCCAGAT
Organism: Dicrurus megarhynchus; assembly: GCA_013399195.1. NCBI lineage: Eukaryota > Metazoa > Chordata > Aves > Passeriformes > Dicruridae > Dicrurus > Dicrurus megarhynchus. The sequence goes on along the minus strand of VXAD01007887.1, from coordinate 2,847,488 downwards.
TTAACATCCCTTGCATGATGATTTAGAAAAACATTTATGTACATGTTCCTTCCTGTTCCTTTGGCTTCAGCATGACAAAAGACTATCTTGGGTTTAAGTATTTAAATATGCATCTGAATATAGTCCATACGTCTTTTTTTATGGCTTTAGGTGGAGTTAAAAAGCTTGAAGAGTGATGTTAGTCACAGTCAAAAATTAAGATATTTTTTAAAATACATTCTTTTTAGAATGAAATTAAAGCCTTAAAATGTAGTAATGAAAAAAGGAAGGAAATGAACTTCAGTAATTAGACCCTGGTGGGTGTTTCTGCACTGCCTAATTTTTTCCTGCTGTCCTGTTAGTTACTGAACTGTTTATGCAAATTGAGAGTGCTCCAGCCAGGGAATGTGAGAAGAGCTCCCTTTATAGCTCGGAGATTAAGGCACTCATCTGAGCTGTAGGTAATCCTTTTTGAAGTTCCTGCTATCAGCCAGAGTTCTCTGCATTCCCTCCTCATTTTGACCATAAATTTCATCTTTGCTTGGATTTTTTTTTTCCTAAGGGAATTTTTAGGGGGGCAGTAAAAGAATAGCTTGGTTAATTGTCATTGTGTATTGGAAAAAAATACAAGGCAATTCCCAAATCTCGATATAAGAACAAATAATCAAGACAAGCAACTGAACTGACTTGATGATGTAAGCTTTCTGTAATATGCTGGAAACTGGTCTTTCCTAGATATAATGCTCTCATTTCACTGAGTAGTAGGAGTGTTAAATCCTCATAGCCTTCAGCACACCAGTTAAAAAAAAAGACAAGAAAAAAAGACATATTAACAATTGGCAAATGTCTTGCACAGCTGCATTATTGCCTATAAAATTGTGAAAGCAACAAACTCATATCCAAGGTAAATGAGATAGATAAACCCACAGAGTGCACCCTCCAAAAAAGATTTTAACTCATTGTCAATAATGAAAATAGTGTCTAAATACCTTAAAGGGACACTTGAAATTTATGTAGTTTGACACTTAAAAAATTCAGAAACATCCAAAGTAGTATGAAAATAACAGGTCTGTAGGTTAAAAAAATGCACAGCAATCATCAGTATAATTCTCAGTCAGCTAAGATTTCTTTTGAGAGAAAACTTCAAAAAAAAGCCAAATTAAGGAAGGTAAGAATTTAATTTCAAAACATAAACAAAATCAGCAAAAGGAAAAAAAGAGTCATGAGGAAAATAAAATGTTAGGGGCTTAAATGTCAACTTCTGCTCTGTCAGCTCGTGACCATAGTTCAAGATTCAGATAGCAAGAAAATGTGCTTTGCAGCCCGCAGCAGCTGAGAACTTTACTGTATGCTATATTTATATAGGCTGTAACAATTTGATTTGAGTTTGTTTCCAAGGAGATATTTCTTTGTCACTTTATTGCTATTTTATTTGTTGCTTCTTTTGAAACTCAGTGTTCTAACTAGTAACTCCATCCTGAAAGATACCAAAAGTTCTGGCCTCTCTCCACTGGACAACTTTTAAACATGCTTCAGCGTTAAATGAATTTCATTCAGGGTAAAATGTAAAGCGTTTTTAACTTCAGTTGTATGGTTCTGCCATCTTCCTTAGCAAATACCCTGGTCTCAATTTCAGTTTTTCCTCTTGTGTATTTTGTGTCTGGGCATCTGGCAGCATCAATGGTCTCTGTGGAGGATGGTCAACATACCTTGGGCCTATCCAGCATGTCAAAGCTAGCAGATCCACCTATCTTTTTGACACTCCTTATGGATATCTAACTGCAAGTTTTGTGTGGCCAAAAGAGAGCTTTTAATTTTGCCCCAGAGTTCTTCTGCTCCATCTGTTGTTTTGACATCTCAGGACTAAATCATCATACGGCCTATCAGTCAGGTGTGTAACTTGGGCATTAGCTTCAACTTGAATGTCTAAGTTCTTCCAGCTGGGATATGGCAACATATTTCAGATTTTTTCCCCCATGGCCTTCAAGCACATGGCTGAAACTGTCTTCCAGGCTCTTGTGCATTAATTACAGTGGGATGCTTTTGCTGACTGAGAGATATGACCTTGCCTCAGCCATGTTGATGCTGAATTCTCCTCCCATAAAAGTTATTGTTTTAGTCTGTGTCTTGAAGCATCCAATATCATGTCTCTTTCAGTTTCCCTGATGGTTGCTCATCTGGAAGCACTCTTGTTATCTCTATCTTAAAGAACCTTTATGGCCAGTCTTATTTTTTTTCTGTTAAATTTTTGACTCCTGCTTCTGGCGATATCTACTGTCACTGACCCATAGAATATTGATTCATTAATTACAGCTAAATATTTTGTGACTATTTCCTACACTTTCCTTTGTACGTGGGAGAAACTACCTGTAAAATACTACAGAGTATTTTGTTCCTCTGCACCATAGCCCTCCACACAAATCATCTTTCCTGTGCTGCTAAAGCTGCTTTGTTCATGTTTCCTTCCATTGTGCTTGCTGTATATTCTCACAACTTCTGTGTGTATCTATCTCTCTATCTCTCTGTCTCTCTATCTATTCTATCCATATCTATCTGTTTTCCATTACATTTTACATGGATTATATAATTTTTGAGTACCAACTATCTTTGTTGTACGATCCTAGAAATCCTATCTTGCAAAGACAAAAACATTTATACATAAATCATTGTTAAAGATAAGTCTAATCCAGAACACATGCTGCTATAATCAGGTTAAAAGTTCTGCTTGTCTTTATGGTGTGATTTTCTAAATCAGTGCCAGCTACTCTGTATGCTGTCAAAATAAGATTTCTTTCTGAGCAAGCTGATCTCTAAAATAACTTCTCCTACTTAAGAACAGCAAATTCAAAATAGCAATACAGAGTAGAACATATATATGCTATTTATTTGCTGTTTTTACTGTGAATGAAAGAAATGTTGCATTTTGTGGTGCAGAAATATAGATTTTTTTCACTAAAATAATTTTCAAATTGTCTTTCTAAGTGTATTTTTTTTAGAATGGGCTGTAGCTTCACCTGAAAGGGTCATAAAAAGTGTTGTGATGGGAAAGGATATATATACCAGACTCTGGACCCATCTTCTCTTACCCTATTTTGCTTAAGTGAAACTAAGAGTTGATTACTGGTACATCAGCAGACTCCAGGAGATTCTAACCACTCACTCATTCTCCCAGTTGGCAGAGTGTCCTTCATTTTCTTCCTCTTCTGCTCCCAACATTGCCTTCTTTCCATTAGTACACCATTATTCTCATGACCAGATCAAATGGCAACTGTGAAATATTTCCAAGTATTTAGACCTGGGGCTGACAGAAAACTGCTTCTAATTTATTTATTTTTAATTTGAGTTAAATAAAATGTTAAGATAGATGTGATCACTTTCACTGCTGCATATGCAAGCTTATATTGCAGTGTTTTCAATGAAGTTTTGGAGTTCCATAGGTACTAATGTTTTACATAAATCACACACTATCTACGTTGTTATTTTCTGTGCACCAGCATGCTTGAGCCCGTAGAAAATATACTGCGGGACAAGACATCTGCACCCTTCAATCTAAGGGGCTGTTCTGTGTGCCTTTTTCTGCCAACAACCTTTCAATTGATGTGTTTTAAGGGAGTTTTGTCCTCATTACCTCTATGGATGTGTCCCCATTTAATTTGCATCTACCTTGGATCACTGATCATTGATTTGTGCTCAAAAAGTTCACCATTTTTTTCTGCACTCACCACCAGACAACTTGAATATACTGCCTGTTTCTGTCATGTGAATTTTTGCTTCTCCACTTCCGTTGTACAATCTTTTCACACAACTAACAGTGACATTTCTGACATTTCTGTGACATTGCTGACATTTCTAATGGCTTCTTCCTGCCTGCATCAAAGAGCATAGTCCAATATTGTGACCTGTGACCTATCAGGTGCTTTAACACCCCTGATCATTACTGCTGTCTTGATTTCATCGGTTTTCTTGATTGCATTCTGTTTTGTCAGCTTTTGCCACTCCATCACCTCCAATGTCTCTTATTATTGCTTGAAGTGACCATCAGGGTGACCTCCAACACCGTAATGTCAGTCTCCTCAAGTCCATTCAGAATGCTAATGGACAGTCTCTTTGCTACCTTGTAAGACTTGAGCCCGCTGGAAAATGGTGCAAGTATCTTCCAATGGCAACCACAACTTGAAAATAATACTCAGTCATCTTCAAACATTTTGAGAAAAAGTTTTGCCTCATTATTTATATTCTTAGTTTTGTTAAGTCCAAACGAGACAAGGACAAGCATTCCTTTTAAGATTTCTACCTCCTTGCTGTCAGAGAGATTAAAAATGAAGATGGGATTCAAAAATTTCATTCAATTTAAATCAGAATCAGCATTCTTTTTATTTCAAGTCTTCAACATAATGAAAAAACATAAAAAATATTTGTACAAGAGTGAAGGTTCCAGGCCTCTCAATAAAGTGCCACAACAAGGCATACTGACAGCAGCTACCACATTCCCTTCTGCTTGTAATACACTTGCAATGCATTATCACCTTGTAGAATGTGCCCTCTCTAGAATACAGGGGTTTTTTTTGTATTTGTGGGACATCCAGGACAGCTGGGTTCCAACTAGAATTGTGACTTTTCGTGCAATATGCTTTTAAAGCAATAATATGCTTTTCTTTTAGTTACCCTGTCCAGATCTTCCATATTAAACATTTCTCCTCACAATCTTGCATTCATGGTTGCCTTTTTGCCTGGAGTTTACTCTTCTTATATCTAGCAAGCATCTCATATACCTTTTGTCACACCTGTTCTGAAAGGCCAGTCACTATCTTAGACCTCTTTAAAGAAAGTCTACCAAATTAGAAAAGGTCAGGCTGCTGCTTCCATACCACAAGGATTTTTCACATATTACTGGGCTCTTGCTCATAATAGTCATGTCTCACACACCTTGATACCCCAGAGACTGTGAAAGAGAGTGGTTGAGATGAATTCTGCTGCTTGACTGATTCCTGCTGACCTCTCCTTCCATGAGGCAACATAGTCTGGCTGGTGGGGAAACACTGACAGCCAAAACAACATCCTGACAATAAGCCCTTTTGAAACTGTAATTAAGTTGTACTTCTGTGAACAGTCTTTCACTGTAGAAAGCTGTTTTCTGTCATCAGTGAGCTTTATGGAATGTCTTCTGTAAAGAATAGTCATTCTTTTTACTCCTGGGGAAGGAAGGGTGCAAAAAAGGGATGCACAGGTTTTCAGCTGTGTCCATCTGATGTTTTTTAAGTCTCTTTCAGTGTGCACAAAATTTCATATATGTTTTAGATAATTTTAAGGGATTCTCAGTACAGGGCCACTCAGCTTAACAGGTGTTATAAAAATTTCTAGGAGCCAGACTGTTTATATTTCTTGCCAACATTTACATTTGAAAATTGGAGGCTGCTTTCAAAAATTTGCAATTAAGTCACCTGTATCAAGAAGCCCAGAGTAATATTGGCTCTATAATCCTGGTCCAGCACTCTCATTTCAGCTCTCCCATCTCCTTCACAGCAGCCTGGCTTTTTCTTTCATCTCTTTTTAAGCTAAAAAGTGCAATAATAAAGTGTGGTGGATGCTATTACTGTTTATGTATATGCAAGGTTACTACCCTGACCTCTTAGAGGAGAAAACTCCAGAAATGCTTTATACAGACCCATGCATATTCAACACAACACATACTCATGAAGGAAATAGATTAAATAATGCTTTAGAAAGCTGAGGCATTATGCATATAAATACATTTTTTTTATGTCTTCCATGCTGACCTCTGGCAAATGATTATGCAGCATCACCTTTTCTCAGAGGTGTTCATGTCATGAGATGGGGACAAATGCTTTCTTTCATGTCTGCCAGTTACAGAGGGTCTTTATGGGTCTTCACTGGGGATTCTGAACTGAGAGGGGCAAATGCTGGTGCTGTGTCTGTCTTCATCAATCAATAAAGACAGTTAGTGACATGAAGCAGAAACCCAGCCTGTACAGAAAAGTGCTGGGGACCATGTGAGGTTGTTTGGAACTAATGCTGATTGCTGGATAATTCAGAAATGATGATGAAAAGCCTGTGACATGCCTGAAAGATAAATGAATCAAAGATAAGAGCTGGAAGAAACCAACTATGTCACCTCGTCTGTAGCCAGCTGCCAGGGGAAGGCTGTTTCCTGCAATAACACAGTGAAATCACACTTGAAAACTTCTAGCCTGGATAAAAAGAGGGGTTTTTATTTTGTTTTGTGTGGGGTTTTTTTGTTTGGTTTTTTTTTGTTTTTTTTTTTTAAAGAAAGATGTTGGTGAAAATGTGCAGTTTGTGAGACATACAGCTCAATACAGATTTAACCTCACTCTCATGAATAAAAAATTGCCACACTCTGTACATTGTAAGCATTTTCTAAATGAAGACAATATATCTTTCCTTTTCATGTTCTTCACTTTTTAAGTGTTTATTGTATGGTTTTATATAAGTACTTTGAAAAAACCAAATAGAATATCTAGTTTAACTCAGGAATTTTCATGCAGAATATAAGCTGTATTGTTCTATTTATTGTGCAGATAAAGAAACTTTTATGCTTGGTGCAACATAAAGAGTGACGGTGATGGGCTGATGAAGTGAAAGCTGCAATTTGTACTTGACGGGGAAAAAGAATCCTGCTTCAAGTGTCATTGCTGGACAACAATTTCACAAGACTCAGCTTTGATCTTTTACTCATAAAAATGTTTACCAAGTTATTCTTCTGTCTCTGGCTTTCTAGTCACATGCATGAAGACCAGCATTCTATTATCTCTCCACAGGAAAAGCTCATATAAATTGCTACAATCTCAGCTAAAAAAAAAAGTTCCTCAATTGTTTTTCCTTAATCTGTGCTTACACGGATTCTCAAATTAACAGTTTCTGAGGATTATAGAAGTGTGGTTTTTCCATACAGCATTGATGGTGTCTAGGCTTTTTCATGTAGCTCTTCTGTATTTCTGCTCACCCAGCTAAGATGGGAAATTGGGAGCTGCCAGTCTAAGAAACTGCCACATGCTACAGGTTGCAAGGGATTTGATTTGGCAGGTAGAAAGATTAGCAAAGGGCTTTCATGTTGGTGGCTAATTCTCAAATGGATCAGGTTTAATATAAGTTGATTCAGAACCATGGATCTAGAAAAGATTTTGTATATATTTAACTTGTATTTGAGTGTTATTTAAAGTCTTTGCTGGATAAAGACCAAACTGGGTTTTTACCTTCATGTGTTTATTTTACAAGTTTACTGTTCTGCGACACCAGCAATAAAAAAAAAAAAATCAATTTTTCATATGGATTTCTTACTTTTCAATTAGAAATAAAAGCCACAAATTTGAAATTTGCCCATGAAGAGGATTTTCAGAATCTTCTTAGTTTACAGGCTGCATAGGTAAAGATAATTTCAGAGATCTGGCAGAAAGCAAATACAGTTTTATCAAAAATTTGGGGAAATGCAATTTCTTCCTCTATGTACAAGCACTGATGTAAAAAGTTCCAATGAAACAAAATGTCAGTACACTTCTTTTTCAACCAACTCAGCATTACTAGGTTTTTTTGTCCAAATTACTTGTTCTTTTCTGCCTCAACTGTCTAGCAGATTGTAACGGATACTACTTACATCAGTGGGACAGAGGAAGCATGATGTTTTGGTCTTTGCTTCATTCATTTCGAAGCACCACTGCTTAAAAAAAACCCTGATAAATTGAAGGCAGTTCAGGGAAGAGCAGCAAAAATGATCGAGGTAGTCAGGAGGGATTGACTTATGAAGAAAGATCTAAGTAACTAAATGAGTTTGTCTTGGCAGAGGAGATAGGATGACACACCACAACAATGACATGATGCAGGTGAGAGAAATTTCGTAGTGCTTCAGACAGGGTGGTAATTAGGAGTAATGGGATGGAGTTGCAAGAGTAATTTTTTTCACTGAATCTCTGTGCAAATATCCTGACAGGGAGATGTATTGGACTGTGGAATTGTGTCCCAAGGGGTACAGTGGAAGCCTTGTCACTTGAGACATTTGGTGCTAGAAATGACAAAATACTCACAAGAAAGGGAACTATCTAATTTTGTGCTCCTCTATCACCAAGATCTCTATTTCTATAATATGCTGCAGTGGGTTGACCCATCCAAGCCTCTCCATCATGACCTTCCTCAGCTGAATAGAGGAGAGAAAATATCATGAAAGGCTTGTGGTTTAAGATAAGGATAGGGTGAGATCACTTACCAGTTACTGTCATGGGTAAAACAGACTCGGTTCTGGGAAATTAGTTTAATTTATTAACAGTCAAATCAGATTTGGATAGTGAGAAATAAAAACTAAACCCTCCATTCTTCCTGGGCTGACTTCACTCCCAGTTAGGAGCTAGGTTATGTGCTCCAGAGGCAGGGTGTGGAGCATTGCCTCCAGTGTGCCAGTGACTGGAGCAGGGCATTAACTCACCAGAGCAAGGCCCCATCTGCCCCTTCCCACATACACATGCACCCCAAAATGTCTTGAGACATCAATCTTTGCAGTCTTTCACAGTCTGTCTTGGCTGTCATTGGCTCTGTCAGACATGAGAGAAGTTTCCAGCAGCTTCTTACAGAAGCCAGCCCTGTAGTCCTCCTGTTGCCAAAACCTGACCACACAAACCCAATGCATTTACAATTACGAATTCCCTGCAGGGGAAGTTCTGCTAGCGGAGGTAAGACTAATATCACTGTCAACAGCAAAGAACGCAGGAATATAACAGCTAAATTCATTTTTTTTTCTTTTGAAAATGTTTGCATTTCCAAGTTTGGCTGTGCAAAGCTCTTCTTTACATTCACACATATAAGTGTGATTGAAAGCTGTGACGAGATGCTGATTTCAGATGCACAGGGGAGGAAATATAGTAATTTTAAAACAAAAACAAAAAGGAAGGTAAAGAGAGAAAGTATGACTCATGGGGGAAAATGATAGTTTGCAAACTCAGCCAGCTCAAATGATTAAATCTTCTGCCACTTGCATCAAGATCCAGCTCCTGATGTGGCCCAAGAAAGGTCTGTGTAAAAATGTTTGCTTTCTCCCACACTGCTCTGGCTCTTTCACACATTCTCTGTTTGAGAGTTCACAGTGCTCTGTCAATTGTTCTCTTTTCCCATTGCAGATTAAGTGTTATGTACCATTGTGATCTGCCTGAACTGCATTTTGTAGGGTTAAAGGACAGTCAATACATTTGTGAGTAGTTATTTCATCCAGTGACTATGCAATTCATCCCAAATTTGACTGCTGCACTCCACAGAATCACAGGATTACCAAATCAACTAGCTTGGAAAAGACCTCCAATACCATCAAGCCCAACCCATGATTGAACACCACCGTGTCAGCTACACCGTGGTACTAAATGTCACATCCAATCTTTCCTTAAATACCTCCAAGGACAGTGACTCAACCACCTCCATGGACAGCCCATTCCAATACCTAATTGCCATTCTGTGAAGAAATTATTCATAATGTCCAACCCGAACCTCCCCTGGCACAGCTTAAGAGTACATCCTCTTGTCCTACTGCTGGTTGCCTGGGAGAAGAGACCTACCCCCACCTGGCTATGCCCTTCTTTCAGGCAGGTGTAGAGAGTGATGAGGTCCCCACTGATCCTCCTTTCCTCCAGGCTAAACAACTCCATCTCCCTCAGCTGCTCCTCATAGGACTTGTGCTCCGGACCCTTCATGTTCTCTGGACATGCTCCAGCACCTCAATATTCTTCCTGAACTGGACACAGCACTCAAGGTGTGGTCTCACCAGTGCCAAGTGTAGAAGGGAGAATCCTGCTGGCCGTACTGTTGCTGATATAGGCCAGGATGCCACTGGCCTTCTTGGTCATGTGGGCACACTGCTGGATCATGTTCAGCCAGCTGTTGACCAGGACCCCCAGGGCCTTTTCCACTGGGACACTTTCCAGCCACTCTTCCCCCAACCTGTAGCACTACCTGGGGTTATTGTGGCCAAAACACAGGACCTGGCACTTGGTCTTGTTGAAGCTCACACAGTTGACCTCAGCCCACTGATCCAGCTTGTAAGGGTTCCTCTGCAGAATCTTCCTGCCCTCCAGAAGATCAACACTGCAACCCAACTTGGTGTCATCCATGAATTTGCTAATGGTGGACTCAATGCCCTCATCCAGATCATCAGTAATGATATTAACCAGGACTAGGCCCAACCCTGGTCCCTGGGGGACACCACTAGTGACTGGCTGCCAGCTGGATGTGGCACAATTCACCTCCACTCTCTGGGCCCAACCAGTTCTTAACTCGGCAAAGAGTGCACCTGTCCAAACCGTGGGCTGCCAGCTTTTCCAAGAGGACGCTGTGGGACACGATGTCAAAGGCTTTGCTGAAGTCCAGATAAACTACCTCCAAAGAATTTCCCTCATCCACCAGGTGGGTCAAAAAAGATCAGGTTGGTTAAGCAAGACCTGCTGTTCCTTAGCCCCATGCTGGCTGGGTCTGATCCCTTGATTGTTCTATATGTGCCATGTGGTTGCACTCAAGAAGATCTGCTCCATAACATTTTTGGGCACCGAGATGTGGCTGACAGACCTGTAATTCCCTCAATCCCTCTTCCTGACCTTTTTGTGGATGGATTTCACATTGGCCAACCTCCAGTCATCTGGGACCTCCCCAGTTAGCCAGGAATGATGATATATGATGGAGAGCAGCTTAGTGAGCTCTTCCACCAGCTCCCTCAGTACCCTTGGATAAATCCCCTCTAGCCCTATAGACTTGTTGATGTCTAAGTGTTTCAGCAGGTCACTAACTATTTCTTCCTGGATTGCAAGGGGTCCATTCAGCTCCCTGTCCCTGTCTACCAGGTCAAGAGGCCAGTTGTCCTGAGGATAACTGGTCTTATTCTTGAAGACTGAGGCAGTTCTCCTCCCTTACCTATTTTGCACAAGATTTTGTTTTTCTCTCTCCACTAGTTATTTTGTACACATAAAAGCAGGTATCAAAGCTGAAAGAATCCCATAGCAGTGGCAGGGATCTCAGCAGCCTCTCCGAATCAGGTTTTTATTCAGGTGTGTAACCACAAATCCATAATTGTATCTGGAGCCCTGTATTCTGCCAAATTGTGTGGACTTGAGTCTCCACTGCATCTTAGAAGACCTGTGTCCAAGGCTGTGTACAGATTTCCTGAAATAGGTCTGTGAACACAACCACTCAAGAGAAAATAAATCAAATCAAGGTCTTGGTTTTCAAAGGCTGATGGACACTGTCTTGTTTTCCAGCTATTGAGGCAATTGTCTGTGAAACTTGGGTTAATAATCTGTAGAAGGCAGTCACAGTATCATCTCTCTCGCATGACTGGAGGTTGACTAGCAATCCCTGATGAAAGGTCAGTTTCTAATTACTATATTAAATGTAATTGTGATAATGTTAAAGTTGGCACCTGAATAAAAGAAGGAGAAACTTATTTTGGCTATCTCTTCCATCAAAATCATAGTGGGTGCATGCTAATCAAAAAAGCTTTTGAGATGTAAAAGCATTCTTAAAATGCTATGTCAAATCAGTGCTTTTGGTGTTTGTTTCTTGCTTCTGCACCATTCAAGGCTGTTTTACATCCAGAAAACTGCAATAGTGTCATCTGTAGAATGATTAATTAAGTACATGATGTGTGAGAAGCGTAATTTTATTTTGAATAACTAGTTAGGTGAGAGATTTAGTACTAAAGGGCATGTTTTGCCATATAATATCTTGAATCTCTTGCTCATATCTAGACAAAAGAAGAAAAATAAGAGAAGATGAAGGCTAACGAAGACTAGAAACAATGGATTTTGAAATATACAATAAATCAGGAAAATAATTTCTGATGAGCAAAAGTCACTAAGAGACACAAGGGAGGGGTAAAAGAGGGGAACTGTAGTGCATTCAGTACTGAAATGATCTGATCTTGAAAAGCTTTAAGTGAAAAGTCAAAGAGCTTTGTGGAAACCGATTTAAGATGCTATTGTTTACAAAGGTCCCAAATTATTCTTAACTCCAAATTACCTTCAAGTAGGTACATATTTCTTCCTCTCCTTTATGAGGCTGCCAAAATTCAGTATTCTAGCCTGCTTCTAACCTTCCCCACGAGACTCGTTCCAATCCTCCTTGGAAGTCTTAAGAGCGGCTGGACTGCTGAAATGCTTGGCACTTTCATGAAGATGATTGAATAAGAAACCTCTACAATAAGAAAGAAATAGGTGGGGGGAGGACAGCTGTGATTTTTTTTTCCATTCTTTTCCAGAAAATGTGGTGAGCTTGAGGTAGGGTGTTCAAGTAGAGATAGTTTATCTTTAAAAGAGCAGGTCTGTGCCACACAGAACACACCTCTGAATTTGCACACTTCTTTAGCCACTTTAATGCGGAGATTAAATGGTGTGGTCGGCAAATTAACACAAACACATTAAAAATGTGAGTAGGGAAGTGTCTGTTTTTGTAAGCAAAAATGGGAAGTAGAGGAAATATATTTATGGAAAAACTGAATGAACTTGAAAGAAATACTTTTGAAAATTAACCCTCACTGTGCTACTATATTCCTATGCAACAACAAGTAGAAGGTCATGCAGGTTTGAGTTAAAAATAATGTAAAATCATTTTAACACAGGTAGAAAACAGACTTTTCATGGTACCTCAGAACTATCCTGGATACCAGGGCCATCAGCCAAGTTGTAAAGAGGGAATATGGCAGTGGATGGAGGGACATTGGAAGCAAGATTCTTCCATAGTTAGGTTCTGATCCAGAGAATGTTAGATTGCTTATATAAAATATAAAAGCATCAAGAGAAGAGTGGGTGATTCATTCCCCACCCTCTTGTCCCCCTGCAGTTCAGTCGATTGACTCCCTCTCAGAGAAAGGAGTGAGCCCTGAACATGTAGATTTACTGCCCTTGTTACTAGTATTGGATTTATTGCCTCTTCGTGCTGTTTTTGGCTCGTATAGAGTTAAATTTCTTCATGGTAGCCGTCATGAAGCTGTGTTTTGAATTTGTGTTGCAAACAGTGTTGGGGAGAGGGCGCTGCTGGGACAGCTGATCGCAAGGAACTAACAGAAGGGATATTCCAGGCAATGTGGTGTTATACTCAGCATACGAAGCTGGAGGAAGAAGGAGGAAGTGGGACACCATTGGCGTAACAGCATTTGTCTTTCCAAGTCACAGGCGTGATGGAGCCCTGCTCTCCTGGATATGGCAGAACACCTGCCTGCCCATGGGAAGAGTAAATATATTCATTTTGCTTTGCTTGTGTGAGTGGCTTTTCTTTACCAATTAAACTGTCTTTATCACAACCCATGAATTTTCTCACTCTGACTCTTCTGATTCTCTCTCCCATCCCACTGTAGGAAAGTGAGAGAGTGGTTGCACAAGGCTAAGCTGCCAGCTGGGGGTTAAACCACAACAGTCTTCAAGTTTAAGAATTCCTTCACCATGCTTCTTAGAGTAGATAAAGTGTTATTTCTCTCCCTTAACTTCCTCACATTCCAAAATATTTACAACCAGTTCAATAACTCTTGCTCTCTTTTATTTAGCTGTGGGGAGTTCCAGAGATCGATCCCTTCCTGATTAGAATGACTGAATAGATGCTTCAGCTTAAAGCAGGTGATTGATTCATGTCACATATTTCCTCTAGGAATTTTTATATGGGCCATAGCCTCAGGAGGAAAAGTTGAAGGACCTACACCACCTTACGACATCTGAAGATATCGGTCCACCTGAAACCAGTTCCTAATTCATGAGTCTCTTGTGCTCAAGTGCTCTGAGATGAGCAGGATAATTCTGGCATGAGAAAGAGTACTTTATGGCAGGCTTTCTAGGCTTGATGCTGTGTGGCGTGCACAAGTAATGCTATTCTATTACTTTCTAGAAGTTTTCTTCTACTAATTTCTTTGCAAATTAACCAAGAATCATTTAAAATGAAAGTTCTTTTCCCTTCAAGCTGTTAAAAAGTGATATGGGAATACAACGATGCTAGAATTTTCACACTGCTATGGATGCTTTAAGTTTTCATTAAAAAGATGACGTTCCTACTGCCTCCAGCCAAAACTCTAAACAAAATTAAAGCAGCACCATTCATACTGCTATAGGAAAGGCTGCTTTTGTATCAATTTCCGACCTGTTGCCGTAAATATTCATTTTGAGTTGAAACTTGGTACAAAGTCCATCCTGTTGCCCTTAGAACGATTATTTTTTTGTATTTTTGTCTGACAGCAGGTTCCTTTTGGAAATATTATACCAACATACAAAACTTTGGCTGTAAAAACATTGCCTGCTCCAGCACCCATTGTTTCCCAAAAGCATAACATGTACTTCTTTATTCTATGAAAACGGAGGGAAATTCTCCTGTATTAACATATTGTGGAGATTTATTTGGAGTGGAATTTGTCTCACACAACTTCATGTGTGAAAATTAATAATGTTTCTGATTTTCTATGAGCAGTCTTCCTCTGGAATCAGCGTCACCCTCTTCAGCCACCTAGTCATTCACAGATTTTGTCTTCTTCCTGTAGTTTTCTTCTCTCACCCTACAAATTGCCTAAATTTTGTTCCAGGACTGGCCATTTATTTGATACCCAGCAGCAATATTGTCTGCTCCAGAGCTTACATCACCATACATCATTCAGCTGGAACTGAAGGCTGGATTTTTGCACAGGTTTCTTACACATATCATGCGAGTCACAAACATGACATGGTGGTGTTGGCACCAGCTAGCAACCAGAAAACACCAGCCCATGTCCAAAGAATATGGGCCAAGACTCCCCTTTTGTGTATATGCTAATAGTTTTAATTTTCCTTTTGCACAATTATCATTCAGTTCTTAGCCAACTATTTACACTCCAGACACCTGTGCTCAGGCTTCAACAAAAAGCAGCATACTGCATTTATGTTCATGCTATATACATATGTACTCTGAATGGTTTTGATAAGTTGCTCAGCTGATAATATTCCCCTTGTAGACCTTTTTGAGTTATTTGATGAACTACAGCTTTGCTCATTTCTCTTTTAATTTTTAACACTGTCAAGCTCCCCTCTGTTTCACTTGCATAGTCATGATGCTTAGATGTCTTTTTTTCCCAGGCCCGGAAAACCCTGGTTTAGCCTCAAACCATGAAATATACAGGGACACCAGAAGATTAATTTAGACTAGCTGCTTGGTTTTAGATCTCTACAGTTATATGAATTTAATTCCAACATCTTCTCATTCTGCTTACCTTACCACTGAGAACAGCAGGCAAAAGCAAGTCTATTTCACACAGATGAGGAGTTTTACTCAGATGTCTTCCTTGTTCAGCAGACTTGGGGAATGGCTGGATGGCAGGCTGCCAGGGAGCTTGATCCTGGCTGGAAAGGGGTACATAGGTACAGTATTTACTAACTTAAGATAAGCATTAAGTCCTATTCCCCATTGTCTCATTGTCTTCCTTCAATGTGCACGTGTATTTCTGAAATATCTGAAAATAGTATCTGTTTCTTCTTAAAAATATGATATAATTAGTAATAAGTGCTATTAGAAATATTTTTCTGAGAAACTACAGTGCAAATAAGCACAATGTTGGGCGGCTTTACTTTTCACTTGTCTTTTAGAAAGTGCAAGATCATTCTCTCCAAAAATGCTGACAACCTCAGAGCTAAATTAGAATGGTTTTATGAAGTAGTCTTGAAGTATGCTGGAGCCTATCTAATCCTTTTTTGTGGAAACAATCAGAAACAAAACAGACAGGGTTTTGAAATTTATGTTATTTTTTTCTATAAATAAAAGGATATTTTTGCTTTTCTTTGACAGCAAGAATATCCTAGTAATATTTTTTTTGTCTTGCAGTTAAAAACAACATCTGAGATTACAACAAAAAAACAACAACAAAATGATTAGTTCCTTTTGTGGCTGGTTGAACAGAGAAGGGAGGAACAGAGCTTTTTATTTCCCTCTATGTCATTAATGAAACACTAAATTAATTCATGTTCTTTTAAAAAGAAATTGTTGTGTGTATGACTGATTTTATTAATTTTGCAGAAATATATGAATTGATTAATTTGATTTCTTATTTGGTGTGAGTGTGTGGGTGTATATCTTTTATCAAGTGAGTTCCATCACAAGAGGTTTTCATTTTCAAAAGAATGTACTGGTTTAAGAAATGACAGCTCTTGATTCCAAATTATCTGGATGCATCATAGTAAAGTAAAGGTAAAATCCATCTTGCAACTTCCTTGTTCAGATTTCCTCATAACTTAAAGCAAACCAATTTTGAGACTCATTTAGTGGTGGCTTTCATTTGATCTCACTTTCTTGTCTGAAAAGCAAACATCCAATCTAATCTGTTAATCTGTGCTACCTCATCCATTAATGGGGACAGACTAGTTCTACAAATTGCAGTTTGGGATATCCTGACATGGTTAAGAAAAGCTCACGCTGAATGGTCACCCCTGGCCCTCTGCCTCTGCTGTGCCTGCACTTCATTCATCATTCACAGTGTTACATATTTGAGATCTGATAGCTCTTTTGGGTGTTCATAAACTAGAGTCAGTATAACAAAGTCCCATCTTGGGCCTGAATACCCTGAAAACATGCTGGGACAGTCAACCCTAGATACAAACTGTTTGGAGAAAGTCTTGCTTGTGGGTCGTCGCAGGTTTCTTCAGGGTTAGCTTTGATTCCCAGCTACTACCATGTGATTTCCAGTGTTCATCAAGACCTTGCTCTCTTCTCTCTCCTCCAGCATGAACACAAACACTTTGTTCTTTCTCCTGACTTACTATGTAAAAACATATCTGTTATATATACAATTAGTGATGTGACTTTCTGAATTCAGTCAGCAGACTGTGAACTGAATCAGGAGCAGCAGTGGGTGTGGAGAGCAAAAGCGGTGCGTTTCACTTGAGCAAAAGCAGGTCTCTCCAGTCTATCAGAGCAAGTTACCCCAGGCTGTCTTTGTAGGCAGTGAAGACAGATTGTCCATTTTACTGTTCAATTCATCTAATCCTGAAGGAGCCATAAAAAAAGTCATATGAATCTCATTTTGAATGTAACTGTCTCTCTGCTGACTACACAGAGAGCTTGGGCCAGTGAGCTCAGATGTGAATGTCTACACTGAATTTGTCTAGTTTGGGTCAGATATATACACTTCCAAAAACACCTTCGTAGGCAATCTTGACAAGAGTGCAGGTCACATATCTAGAAGGACTCCATAGGGACCCTGGATGATTAGCTTTAGGCTATGAAGGTGTGCTATTGTTCTGGTTTAACACCAGCCAGCAGCCAAGCCCCATACAGCTGCTCACTCCCCCACCAACAGCATCATGGAGAGAACAGGAATGGTAAAAGCCAGAAAACTCTTGTGTTGACATAAAGACAGTTCAATAGAGAAAGCAAAAACCATGCACACAAGCAAAGCAAAACAGGGAATTAATTCAGAGCAGGGCCCATCACACATAGTGGTTATTCTGTAGAAAAACACTGTCGTTTCAAATTTCCCCTCCCCTTCCTCCTTCTTTTCCCCCCTAGCTCTACATATTGAGCATGATGGATATGGTCTGTTATATCCCTTTGTGCAGTTGGGATCACCTGTCTTGGCTGTGTCTCCTCCCAGCCTCCCATGCACTCTCAACTTTCTCACCAGTGTGGCAGTGTAGAAATCAGAAAAGACTTTGGCTTTGTAAGCCCTGCACAGCAATAACAGAAACACCTCTGTAATATCAACCCTGTGTTCATGACAAATCCAAAACACAGCCCCCCTGTGAAGAAAATTAACTCTACCCCAGCCATACCCAGCACAGCTATGAAGATCTTTGTATTGGTATCACATTAAGCTGCACCTGCTCATATCACTTCACAATCCCACAACGAGGTCAAGACATGCTTCCTTGCTCAAGTCACTGTGCAGAAAATTTTTTTGGTCTATATAAGCAACAACAAAGTTGTTTTTTTAGCTCTATCAGTTTGACCACACAATGCCATGAATGGCTGTTACAGAACAGCCAAAAGGAGACTGTCCTGTGGTGGGAAGACATGAGGGAGGAGATGAAACAGTTAAACTCTGATTGCCACCAAAGCTGTGTAGTGTTGAAGCTGAAGTTTGGACACTTAGCTCCAAGAGAGCTCTTAGGAGAGTCAGGCTCTCTTCCCTTAGCTGCTTAGCAATGCATTTCCCCATAGCGCAGTATGTTTATCAAATATCTTTAAAGTTACACCTGTAACTGTCTGTTTTGTTTTTTTCAATAGTTTGTTTCCTAGCCATGTGTCAAAATGACTCTGTTCTTAAGCAGTAAATGTCATTTTGATATAAATACATGAACTTGCCATCCATTGTGAGGTGATGCTTACTGTGACCATAAAGCTAAACTTCATTGTCTTGATAGTTTTTATCCCGGATACTCAACAGAAGGATGTTGTAGAGCCCTTAAACAAGTAACCTGTGGACTTGAAAGTGCCTTTGAAAATGATAATTTTTCTTTTGATTTTAATTTCTACGTAAAATTATCAATCATATTTTCAAGGAAAAATAAGAATGGAAAAAAAGGAATTTTTCAAGGAAAAATAAGCTGTCTAGCTAATTGTACCTACCCTTTGGGTCAACAATGGACTGAATTTGTAGTCCTATGGTAATGATTGAGTTGTGCTATGTCGCTTTGGTTCTGATATGTTTTATAAGCAGCAGCTTGTTTAATTCAGGAAAAACATGTCAACATGGAGCATGCATTCTGCCAGAACAAATATCAACAAGTAGACTCCTTTTCCTTTGAATAGGATTTACATAATTCTAAGTGATGTCTTTTTAAATCCCGATGCAAAGCACAGTATTCAAATCAGAAGTACTGTAGTGTTTCTCTATCTCCAATTTAACTAGCAGAAAGGATTGCTGATGAATGTATGGGTGGGACGTCACAATATAGTAGGTTTTACTTGTTCAAACTTTCATTGTGCCATTTAATAACAATGCTACATCACAAAGAAGGGTTCATAGCATATAAGCAAACAGTGGGTAAAGACATATATCATGTGCCTTTATAGCTTGGGGGGCAAATTCTCAGCAAGTAAACTGAAGTAGCTCTTTGAAGTACATTCACTTGCACAGTGCACACTGACAGCCAGGCTCTGGGGCAGACAGGCAAGCACAATACACTGTGGCAGGTTGATTTTGTGCCAAGAAGCTTCTTCATTTCACTTCTGCACAGAACCTTTCTCCACTTCTGCAGGCTGTAAACAATCTTCTGTTCCCTTTTCCCAGCTACCTAGAAATGTAATCTAAATCCTGGACAAAAATCCATATTACGGAGAAAGCATTTAAAGAAGACAGCAGATGTGTGTAACAAAAATGAATGTCATCAGCTGTCGGCAAGTGCAGCTCTGGTTGACACTGCCCTAGGAAGGGATTGAAATATATAGGGTAAAGAAAACCTTTGGGATGGTTTCTTTCTACCCATTGTGCCTTCTGCTGTTAGGAAACAGACACAAATCAGGGTATGATTTTGTTGTGTCTGATGTCAAACAACTTTTTCATGCACTGTGGTCCCTGTGCCAGTCATCAAATGCCAGCGCCCAAGGGATTTTCTCAGAAAGGTTTGGGTCCTGAAAGTCTGTTTTCTTCTGCTAGTCATGCAGGGATCTCAGAATGAATATTTGGGATATAGGCAATGCAGATATGTAAAAGAGAAGGGATGAGTTCTGTCCCTGGTCTCTGCTTTTTTAGTGATATAACCTGCACAAATTATCTGTGAGCATCTTCACGAAATGTTCATGAGATAAACCTATTAAAGACAGGTCTGCACCCTTTTCTCTCTTTTGCTCCGTGAGTGGTAATTTGCTGAGGAAACAGCTCAAGCTCCAAAGCTACTACTACCTCTGGCTGCCTACCTACCTCCCAACCACCACCTTGACATAAAAATCTCCTCAGTTTTGCGTTATCTGTGCATAAGTGAGTGGAATCTTAAAATGCCATGTAGGTTCAATCAGGAAGTGTGGGTAGGGATTCAAGAGTTCAGCTGCTGAAGGATAATGTCATATTTACTCCAAGTCCTCCATGATTGTCCTTTTCTGTATGACAGAATGCACCGAGTGCAGTTATCAGGGTCAGCACTCAGACATTGATCTTGGGGTGGTCGCACACATCAGCAGAGGATGTCTGGCCCAGCAAGTTGATTCAGCATGTTTTCTGGGTCCCAGGCTCCCTTACAGGAACAGGAAGAAATAGGTGCTCTCAAATGATGGAAACACAGGATGGTTTGGGTTGACAGGGACCTTAAAGATCATCTAGTTCCAACACCTCCACCACAGGCAGGGAAAAGAGCACATGGGATTATCTGTCTGGTAGCTGTGTCCTACATATTTAGGGAAGCTAAGATATATTTCACTCTATTTAGTGACTTTAAAAATGTTAGATTGATCTCTGATATTCAATAGGTGCACGGGGAGGTTTTCTAACCTCTTGACCTCCAAATTTCCTTAGATTTACCTGTCAATCTTGTTTAGCTTTTTATCAGCAAACTGGAATGTGATAGGCCTCATTACTATTGAACATAGGAATTAGTGGCGTGTGATGGACTGAAGGTCTGTTGTTCAAATGCAAACACCCTTTGGGACCATAAAGAAATCATTTCGTGGAAGTGGGGAGGGGCAGAAAAGGGATGTTTATTTTTTTAAGTGTGTGATTTAAAAAAAACCCTGCTCCGATTTCTAATGGTTGTTATTGGCAAAGAGGGCAGCAGTGGTTAAAATGTGATGAGGACTGTTTTGCAATCTGCTGTTGCAGGCTTTGCTAATTTTAGTGTATTAAAGGCAACAATATACCACATTTACTCAAAATAGTAAAAAGAGGCATCTATGTTGTGTCTGTCTATAAAAGGCAGGCTTGCCTCACAAGAAGTTGGCTGGATTCCATGATCCTGATTTTGTCGTGATCAAAGCACATTCTGCAAAGAATGCAGAGAATGATTTTGCTTAAAAATCAGCTGCTGAAACAAGCATCTAAACATTCATTTATTTCTCATATGGCAGCATTAAAATAATTGGCAGCAGTGCAGCAAGCGTAACACTAAAATGTATTTGTGCTTCATGCCACAACAGAATGATTTTAGTGGGGGCTAGCACAACTTGAATGCCAATAAGGTACTGAGAGATGTGAAACATAACCACCATACCGTATTTGAGACTTAGGATTTACTCAGCTTACTACAAAATCAATAATGGGATCATTTGTAACAAAATCTATTTGCTGAGAAGGAATGTCAGCGCAGGTGTTCATCACAGGAATGGGATGCAGACAGGGTACAGGGCCAAAGCCAAGGATACAAATGAAGGTCTTTTATAGCACACTGGCTATTAGCTGATAGTTTCAGAAATCTTGGAGACTGGAAGGATATTAATGGGACTAACTGGATGGGAAGACATTATAGAACATAAACATCCACAAAACCTTTGAATTATTTTTGATCTCACATTTCCCAAGACTAGCCGAAATGATCATCCCCTGTCACCGCAATATTGGTTGGTTTCTCTCACGATTACTGTTTTCAAAATAAGTGAAACTGTTGAAAGAAAAACCCCTCAGTTTTCCTTCTGAAATCTGTTCTGACCCATGACAGAAATGGAGTTCTATATCTTTTTTATAGTTCATTAATCTTTTCGTTTGTATTTGTCCTTCTTTACCTTAACTGTGCCATGGCTCATAGTCACCACAAACTAAAATATAAAGCTAAAAGTATCAGTGTTCAAAACACAACTGTGCTTTCCAAGGTAAGATTGACACGGCTCTGGCACCCAAATCACCGGTTTTGGTAGAACTAGCAGTGTTTTTGAAACCACCAGATGTACTAGCTTTTCAAGACGGGTATCCCAAAATGGAATTACCTCCATTTGGCAGGTATTCACAAGCCTTGGCCTTCAATCATCTTCTGTAAGGGATGGATCTTCTTTGAAGCATAGGTCTTTACCTTCTATGAGGGCTTACCTACAACAAGGGGTCTTTTTGAGTTAGAATTTTTTTTTTCTTTGAATGCCCATTCTGTTTCTAGACATATTCAGTGAAATTCTATATCTAAAAATGTCTAGGCAAAATGGCTGTTAAGCATTCTTCATCTTATCTGAAATCACCATTCTTGTAGGAAACAGTCACCTCTGACTCTTCTGGCTTATATTTTGTATGCATAAATGATTCCAATGATACAGATCAAACAATGTCTTCAGATGACTGGGTTGCCTTCCTCTAGCATCAGCTTGTGATCCTGCATGTGTGAAATGGGGAAGAAGATGGCCTCCTTTGCCACGGTTTACTATTTAAGGGTGTAACATGTTGGTATAGATTCTGTCATCTCCATCAGACCAAACTACACCATTTTCGGTGTTCTGATCACATCTAGATCTATCTTTGGACTAGGTGTCTCCTAAACTACATGTATGAGAGCTGCATGTGATCCAGGACACCTTCTCTTAATCTGCACTTTGACACTGCTTGACTGTGTATTCAGTGGGTAACTACAGACCAAATGAAGCTTTTAATAGGAAGTTTGGATATGGAATCTACCTTTGACTGTTTTGTTTCTGTGTGAAGACAGAATCTGGTGATTCTGAAGAGAAGGGACTGACCTACTGTTAACAATCTTGATTTTAGAAACCTTTGTGGGTGGTCTAAATATTACTCAATGCGATCTAAGATCCCACCAGAACCTAGAAAAAAGACAGAATATCCATAGTTGAAAAGTTCAAAATCTTTGTAAAATCTGAAACTGTTGGTCTTGGCTCAGGATCAACATTAACATTCAGAAGTGACAACACAATGTTGAAATTACACAGAAGATAATGATTCAGTGCATTAGCAGAAAGTGTTACATATTCAGTCTTCTGGAAAGACAGCAGGAGGAAAAGAGATTGGTGCGTATTTGCCCTGCTTTCTTAGGGAGAATTGAAATGGATAGTTTGATTTCTGCAGTTGACAAAATTGTTTTGGAGGATGCTGCTGGAGGGACGATAGCAGAGCTGTAAAAGACCAGGATACCAGTGGATAAAGTACCCAGTTAAACTGAATCACATATCTCAAAACAACCAGTACCACTGCAGCACCTGGTATCTGCCATTATCACTGCAAGTTGGTTGGCACGAAAGGACAGAAATTTTTGCAATGAATGTCTGCTACTATGAATCACCACAATGTTTCAAAGTGTTTTTCAGCAATGAAAAATCAACAGTGTTCACATCAAAAATAAGGACAATGTCTCTAACATCTTTTTTATATAGCAGAACCTGTCTGACAATAGTGATTCAAACTAGAAGTAGTGACTAAGAAGTTCTTAAATGTTTAAGGTGTCAATTCAAAAGATAAAAATGAGTGAAACAAATCATTCCAAATTATTGCCTGTACAATGACAATTCTGTCAGCACAAATGAAAGAAAATGTTTAAGCTTTGCTGTTATGAGAATGGATTAGAGGTTTTTTACAATATGAAGTTTTTTCTGTGCCTTTGCAGTATGTAATACCAAATAAATGAAACTGTGTAATGAGCCAAATCTTCCACAGATTTTAGTGAGTGGCTCTAATATGGTGGCAGATGGTGTAAATCAGTGCAAAATTTGGCAGTAGGTATTAACTGGAATCTGTGATATTTCCAGGGACTTATATGCATGTAACCTATGAGTTTCATCTGAAATCACAAAATTTTTCTTGCATTTGGATGGAGGCATGAACTTAATTTAGCCTCTCAGACTGTTTCTGGCATTTAAGTTGTCATTAGTCTTCATTCTGATTTAGGAGAAAATGTGTGCTAACAAGTCAGTTAGAAGAAAAAACCTGGTGACTTCCAGCCATTACAGTGTTTGGAAATTTTGAGAAAAATCTCCTAGGACAAAAAGCTGACTGGTGCTGCATAATAAGACATTTTTCCAGATCTTCAGTTTTAGATTAACTTGAGAGGAGAGTTTGTCAGAAGGGACCCAGTCAGCATGGAAAAGCTCCCTCTGACTGTTTGGCACATGTTGCTGGGAAACAGAACTCTAAGTATAGCTAAATACTGCTTAGCACTGTGCAGAGAAAGGCTGAGGACAACATATGATACAGCTTTTATTTTTTCTTTCTTTATTTTGTTAATCTGTCTTTAGGAACAATTTATCACTTTTGCAAATCATCTTATGATTTTATGTACTGGTTATGACTTACCGAAGAAATATTTTCTCTAAATATTGCACTCTTTTTCCTTGTTCCTTCTCTTTAATTTTGTATTGAAATTTAGTGCCATCACAGACAGTGCAGAATTGTTTATTCCCAGGAGAGCTCAAGTCCCTTGCAGGTTTACTTAGACACTCTCTTTCCCAGGTGTAATACGATCCTTCCTCTTCCTGGCATGAACTGTAACCATTATCCCACATGTTCTGTATTTGTGGTGTTTTGTCTGGGGCACTTTGTAGCTATCAGATACCAAGATAAGTTGTATGTTTCAAGTGCAGATTCTGAAATTAATTTAGCTCTAGAAAGAATTGGGACAATACTCAAATATTTGTCCTATCTTCGATTCTTTACTCTGCATTAAGGTAAGAAACAGTATGCCCTTGAATGTCTGGTGTACTAAACTGAGGATCTTCTTTTAATAAAAGTGGTCAGGCAGAGTTTATTAATAGAGAATGAATACACAGTGACTTATTTCTCTCTTTCTCTTAATATTACGTACATAAAGTGCAGATATCAGGATACTAAGCACTTTACATATATGTAGTTTTTAGGCATTAAGTAGAGATAAGCTCCTCCAGACAACAATGCATAGAGAAAAAGAAAAGATCTCAAGGTGTCATCTAATATATCATCTCACAATGCTTTTCACCAAGTCTAACTGATAATTTCTAGATACCTGCAACATTTTATGTTTGGCGGTGTTGATTCTTTTTTTTCATATTTTACTAATTCATATTTTCAATTTATGAAGAAATCTGTCCTTCAAGGTACCTACTGTTCATGCCCTGACACTCAAAGTTCATCATCCTCTGTGAATTCAATAAACTCTGTGCTCCACCATTGTGGTTGCAGATGAATGGATGGATGAGTAGAACCACACCCAGAACATACAGTTCCAGGACCTGAGGTCCTTCTTATTCTTTCCAGAATGACTGATAATCTCTCTGTGTGCAGGGTCTTCTGGATAGTTTTATATCCAGAGAGCAGCATTTTGTCCACTTCTTGGAAGGGTTGAAGCATCATCCTGTAAACCTGTCTGTCCTTTGATGTTGACAATAGAGAGAGGCAGCAAGATTCCTAAGACCCCAGTAAAGACTTTTAAATTTAGTAGGGAAAATGCCAACCTTTGTAACCACAGTATAATTATGGTGAACATGAGTGTTTAAAAATGATTAGTGACAACTCAGAGATGAAGGAAGTTTGAGGGCAAAAATGAGGTGGTTTGAGAGCAAACAGTGTTTTGTTGCTTGCTGTATCTGGACCATGCTTCAGCCAGGGTAATACACCACAAACAACTGATGTATTTATAGAATTAATAGGTCTGGCCACATACTCCTGACCAAGAGAAGCAAGAAATGTTTCTGGTGATGTGTATTAATATTGATAAAATTTCTTTTACTCAGTGTGTCTTGTAAAAAAAAAAAGGAGGAAAGAAAAGCTATCCTGAAGATGAAATGTGATGAAGGATTAGATAGACTCTGGACAAACTAATTTAATGCCTACAACTTAAGTGTTTGGTCTGAAAAGTAGGAAATAGAGATGATTTAATGGCTTTCTGGAGAATCTGGATAACTTGAGTTTTCAGGCATGAAGACCTTGACTTCATACTGCCTCTTTTGATGAGATAAACTATGTTCAGCTGCAAATTAACACCACCAAGTAATTTCTCTCTATTCTGATGCTGGTTCTTTAGAAGCTGTGCCTCAAGTATATCTTGTCCTGTCCTTCTTACTCTTTGAATTCCCTAAATGGAGAACTGAGGATTTCCCTTCTTCCATGAAGTCTAAGGTCAGTGAGGAGTTAAGGTGACTGACTGCCTCGATCCCTCCTAGATGCCTCAGGGGAGGAGATGTGCTGGAAGCGCACTATGGACAAAAGTATGGCAGAATGTCAGTGGTCCTGCTGTTAACAATCAATCCTGTGATTGTTACTGGATGTCAGAGAACTTTCAAAGTTTCAAGGGCTGCTCTAAATTATGCTGGGAGTTGAACAGTTTCTAACTCTATGGACTGGAGGGATGGCATACAGGCCCAAGTTGTTTTTACAGTATTAGATATTTCTGTCATATTACAGCATTGTTTTCAAAAAGGATGGATTGCCTTTAGTGTACTGGTCTAATTTTTGCAGACCTTTTTCAGTTGCTGTATCTTCTATCTGGTTTATATAAAGGAGCGAGAAAAAGAAAAAAAAAGGTTTAATTTAGATTTTTTTGTGTTCCTGATCCAAATTCAGAATCAGCAAAAAAGGTTGAGGTTTCCAAGTCACCACCACATCAAGTAGAAGGTTCTCCCCATTCTTCTGTTCTCTTTTAAGAGGAAGAAAGAGACAGACGGAGCCATAACATGTATACGTTGCACCTACTGTGGGTCTGAGTGCCTTTATTTATGGTCATCCCTCATGTCCAGTTCTCTTGGAAATATCATCAGAGATATTTTTTCTTGACAAATATGCTTTAGGGGATGAATCAAATACTATTGAGTTGTCACTGCACAGGTAGCTTGGGAGACCTCTCCTCCCAGAGCAGTTCTTTTGCCTTCGGATATTTTAATACGTTCTTGTATTAGAAACTAACTCAGGTCTGTAGTTACAAAAACTGCAAATTGCAGCTGCAGTTCTCCTAGCAAATTGGACAATTTTGCCAGCTTCCTTCTGTTGGGAAGTTTACAGTACCTATTTAATTATTAAGCTGTCAAGAGAAAACTGTCTTCCCTGAGAGTCAAAAGCATTCTCATGCAGGAAAAATGGAGAATTTGAAAGCTGAGGGAGCAAGATGGAAACTTTCCATAATGCTTTTGTATCAGACACTTTGTACCAAAGCTGTGCGTAGAACAGCTGGGCATTGACACTCTGAGGTTTGGGGATTTGGCCCTGGCCTTGCGGAAGAGTGTTCTGGACAGAGTCTTTGATGGCAGGCATTAAATGGGTCACTCATTGCAGTTTTTCTGTGGATTCTTATCATTGTCTTTTCCTTTGTTCGGCTCTGGGCACATGTGTCCCTCTGCAACAGCTGAATCATGTGCATGTTTGACAGACATAAGGGGGCTGAAGATTTTTAACTTGCTAGGTCCTTTGAAGTGCTGAAGGTCTGCAAAACTGCTGTCAGAAAGTGCCAGATCTCCTTATTAATAAGTAGATAGTCAGTCACTATGTTTCCTGTCCCAGATTACCTCTCATGACTCTCTGGCTTCAAGTATCCCATGAAAATGCTGTTTTTACTATGCATACATTTATTCAGTCTTCCTGGATGCCTCCCAAAAATTCAACTAATAAATGGCTCATTCTTCCCTCTCCAAAAAGCTTTTATGAATCTGTTTTCCTCCTGCAAGCTTAAAACTCCAGGGGCTGAGACTTCCTGCAGAGACCTGTATGTGAGCTTTCTCACACTGCCAGCCTTAGCTGCCACTGCAGGAGTTAAGTGCCAGTGTTGGGTTTTCTTGCACAGGCACAACTGAATCCCCTCAATTCCAGACAATTCAGGACACAATCCGAACCTTAGTGTTTCTGTGTCTCCGTGTTCTTGTGATTTTGAGGACCACAGACATCTGAAACTTTCACAGCTCTGTAAAAAACCCAAAAGCCTAAGCCTAAGATCTATCATAGTTAAAACCACCTGTCTTTTGGACATAGGTTTTTTATATGTTCATTTCTAGGGAAATCATCCTTCATGTCTTTCTAAGTCTCTTTTTGCAGCTATCTTGCTTTCATGGAGAAAAGACCTTTTGCTTAGGGATTTCAGTCCATGACAGAGTTTGAAACTGAGACAGTGGAAACAGTAATATTTATTCCTTCGGAACTTGCATGCCTAATTTCTTTACAATAGTTGACTGTAACATACTGTGGAACAAAATCCATCACAGATGCCTTCTAGAAGAAGCTGATCACCTTCATAAATATCTATACAATTTCTATTTTTCTCAAAGTTAGAAATTTAGCCAGAACCTCTTAAAAAAGAAAAATTGAAGGTGACAAATAATAGGTTTTAAAGATACTTACTTACAGGACTACATATATATAAATATTGTATGTGTGTGCATATAAGTCTATAAGTGTATATTTATGGAAGTTTTATTACATATATATATATACACACACAGACTTTAAAAATTAGATAAAAGGCATTTCCTTCTATATATAATGATAAACAAGTCCTACCTCTAAATGGCCCAGATGAAAAGTTATCTGACTTCTCTTGGTATCCCACCTTTCTTCCTGTGCTTTCAGGAAGCCTGTTCAGCTGTTCCAAACCAACTTCCACAGGTTTAACTCTGTGTGTTCTTTAGCTGTGGCTCACGTAATAACCCCAGCACCTGTTTTGCACCTTTGTGACAGAAGTCGCTGTACCCTGTACAGCAGTTTGATACAGGTCATGCTAGAGTATGTGCCTTTTTTATAAAAACACCTGGTCTGTAATCAAAACAAATAAAAATCTTTCTGGCCTGTTTTTGCTGCATGGAGTGGACATAAGGAAATGTGTTTGCCTGCTTCATTAGCCACTGAGTGCCTACTAAGCGACTATTTAAAAAAGCCTGTGCTCACCCCATGCAGTTACACTAGTGGTAGGAACTGTGAATAGACAACAGAACAGATGTTGGAAGGTCACTGTAGGATCAGAAATGATGTACCTTTAGGTTTAACATCTATCTTCCTGATTCCCAGGAAGCTGATTCCCCCTTGATTGTTTAACAAGAAATGAGAATTTGTTTTGGGCGAGCCTTTTGTTTGATGTTCATGCAGTGTACAGCACAACAGGACGCTGGGCCTTCAAAAAGCGGTGATTGATGATAGCTCCATCTCCATGCCTGTAATGGGTTTAAGCAGTAATTGCTGTGTCAATGCCAAAAGATTTACAAAGGTCAAAATCAAGAGGGAGAGAAGACCCCTGTCCCTGTCCCTGCCACCAGGAGAGTAATTGTAATCAGTAGCTCCAATAATGGCAAAAGTGCTGAGCTTGCTTTGTGGTTCTGCCTTAAAAACTTGATTACGTTTCCCTGGTATGAAAACCTCACTGGCAGGTTTTGCATGCTGATGACAGTAATTTTTCTTCCCACTTGATGTTGACCATTGCAGTTGTCCTTGAAACCCCCCACCCCCCAAATTCATTATAGTTTCAGCTCTTGCTAAACAACAAAAGAGGCTCAATGATATGCTTCCTCTGATACTCCAGCAGTGGTGGATAGCAGAAAGTGGTGGAGAACAGGAGGAGGACAATGGAAAATAGGAGAACAATTGTCCTTGGTTAGACCATACTCTGGCATCATGAAGAGGAAGAGAGACTGTGTGGGTTTGGAGAGAAGGATGCTTGAAGACATTTTGTAGGCATGGAAGTGGTTGTCAGGGATGCTGGCAGTGCTGCAATACTTCTCAGTTTAGTATTGGGCTCTGCCACAGATGTTTTGACCAACATTGGTCAGTCAGCAACAAAATGGCCATGTACAGGGAAGAGATTAGAGGCTGAGAGTGATAAGGAAAATGCTGGTACTTCTTCCCTTCTTCATGTTTGTGGCTTGCCATGCAGCCTTGGTGTCATCGTGAACTTCATCATCTCTGTTCTTGACAGCACAAATATTTTGTATGGGTGGAAAAATGTCCTCCCTCCTTGTCACTGGCTTTGGCATATGTGGGAAAGAATATCTTAGAATGCCTCTGGAATGGCCTTGAACCTTTTCCTCACGTCCGTGAGTGTCAAGGCAATACAACTTCAATGTTTCCAGAAAGCCACTGCTGCTTTCTGAGGGAGAGGCTGGATAATCAAGCCAATCTGATTAAATATGCACTAATTTATCAATTTTGTTGGTTAAAATATACACCTCTTAGTTATGAAGTTTAAACTAGATAAAAATGAATTCAAGTATGAACAATATATTCTGCCAAGTCTGCTTCAGTCTAACTTAGGGCCTTGCATCCTTAGAATTATTGCAAATATTTTTGTTTGTGCAAGATTTCAAGAGACTGAAAAAGCATAAAGGGATTCCCCTATGCCAGCCTCAGGCCTAGAAGACCCACAGGCCAGCTCAGATTTTGGAGGAGACCTGTGGGCACTGTAAAATCTAGCAGAGAACAGCTGTGGGCTTTAGAGAAGACAGACAGCTGGAGGGAGGTTTCCTTTCATGAAAAACACATCTCAAAAAGCTCTTAGTTCCTTCTAATTAAATAAATCTGAAGTTATTCCCTGATTCACTGGAGTTTAATCTCTTTTTCAGCCTTCTTTCTAAAAGTCAACAGAATTACAGACGGGTAGCTGCTCACTGAAACACGATGATGTTTCTGCCCCCAAGGTAAAGTGAGGTTTGTCTGGATGCACATGCACTCACTGGCTGTATTATACACGGTGTCCTAGTGTAACTAAGGCAATTGGGTTACATAGTGCATACCCTTGGACAATCAAACCACTTTGAAACTATGTTTGCATCAACTCCAAAGGGTTCCTTTCAGCTCACTGGGTAAGAGTGTAGCTTTAGCTACTGTGAGTAACTCTCTATTAGATGTTCACATTCTTATAACTGGGTCAAAATTACATTTACTTAGTTATTCTGCTGCAGTGTTTCAGGCTAAGAAAGCCTCCCTAATCCTTAGGATTCATCACCACTGAGATCTCAAGGCTTTGAATCAGAACCAGACAATGCTTTACTAAGTGCTTAGACCTGAACACAGGATATTTTTCTGCATTGTTGCCACCCCCTCCCTGTGCTGTTTGTGCAGACTCCAGCTGAAGCTGCACTCTAAGAGAAGTGCCCACCATTCTTCCTTGAGGGTCAGAGGGAGTAAGTGCCCTTGACCCGAGCAGATGGTCACAGAATGGTTCCTGTTTCCTGGATTACGTGCACTTTGAACCTCACCACTTAGCCAGAGGAATGTCCCTCTTTTGAAGAGGTGCTGTCCCAATAGCCATGAACTGCCATGCCAGCCCTGGAGTGATAGATACAGTCAATCAAATGTAATACTTGTCAAACTTTGTCTATTGGCAGATCCTTAATGCCTTTCCAATTGCAGGTTTATGGAGGTCATCATTCTATGGAAAATCTTCTCCACTGCTTTTATGTATTTTCCTGTCAGTAGGATTGAGTTCTTTGTTATTTGCTATTTTCTTTTACATATTTCTCCCTGTAAATCCTTATATAGTGTGGTATAATGATGAGACACACCACCAAAGTGACTCGGGAACTGGCACTACTATGATGTCGCACTCATCTCTGCACCATAACCTGGGTTTGCTGTTGCTCCCCTTTTCCACTGCACTGGAGCAAAACAGATCCATTGGGCTTAGGGGATCACTATGGAGCCCTTTGCTACAGGAAGGAAAATGGGTCAGAAAGGGAGTGCCAGGACAAAATTGCACCAACACTGTACTGTATACCAGACTATGCCATGGGAATACCCATTACTTAGCAGAAGTAGTAGTTTAATGAAGAATAAAATAGTCCCATACCCCTAGAAATGCTTCTGGGCTTTTGTCAAACACACGGTGATATTGTAATAGCTTTCTGTTGTAATTATCATGATACACGTTGTCTTTTCTCAGAATAAGCTATTTCTCTCTTCACAGCAAAATGATAAATGTACTAAACATAAGCTTGAATTATTTATTTTTCTGAAGTTTTTTTTCCCAGTGAAATATATTTAAGTAAATAAATTGGTTCTTTTCCCACATAGTTCTTGAATTAGACCTCACATCTTTGAGTAAAGTTGAGTTACTGTTGCCTTTTATAACCCCACTTACAAAGGGGGAATTTTTCTCATCTACCTTCAGCCACATAAAAATTACATATTTTTTCCTAAAATGATATTTTGATCTGTCTAAATCATCAATAGAAAAAGTTAGGTACCTCCAGAATATACTTAATATGATGAATTCACTTTTCAGTAAATATTTAGGATAAATGAGGTGCACAATGTTAGAAATGGACATACATGACACACCAACAGTTGTAAGCACATAGATGAGTGTTTTTATTAGGAATGTGTAATACCAAAAGAAGGAACTCCACTCATATTTCCAAAAGCCCTTCTTAATCCACCAATGTTTAATTCACTCAGGTTATGATTTCAGAATATGTGCAGCCTCATAGATTTGCTAGAGTGGCTCCAGACAGTATCAACATGGTAAACCAAACCTAAGTCAACATCCAAGGCATTTCTTTTGTTTATAACTCCAATTCAGCGTGGAATTGACTTCACATTTAACCAGATAAAGCATGCAAAACTCATGAATTTTCTGTTCACCACCTCCAAGTGGCTCTACAGTCTAGTCAGAATAGAGAATAATTTCAAATCTATTGACAGAGAATGAATGAACTTTATGCAGA
The DNA here is from genome assembly GCA_013399195.1 of Dicrurus megarhynchus. Lineage (NCBI taxonomy): Eukaryota > Metazoa > Chordata > Aves > Passeriformes > Dicruridae > Dicrurus > Dicrurus megarhynchus. The sequence goes on along the minus strand of VXAD01007887.1, from coordinate 2,815,052 downwards.
CTTTTATAAAAAGAAATATGTACTTTATTCTTTATACTTAATACTTACTGAGCTCTGCTCCATATCTCCATGCAAAGTTTTATAATAACAGGGTTGCCATTTCTGCATTGATTTCATAAATTATTTCCTCTCTTTTTTAGCTCTTGAATTGCTTGATTTTTAAAATTTCATTTCTATTTTTTGAGCTTTCTTTTCAAGCCCTAAAACATGCATTTTTTTCCCTGAAATGCATCTTACCTTCCATTTTCAGCTAGAGAAATTAATAGGAGATGCATTCACAAGTCTCTGGATGCCATTTTGCATACATCAACAAGTGTTTGAAGATATTAATTTCAGATTTTTGAAAACAAGGAGGTGTGCCACGACAGATTAGTATAAAATTTTTTTCTTGTATACTTTACCCTTATCTTTAGTTCTGTTTTCACCTTGCAGACATGGCATGGCAGTAAATAGACCTTTAAACTAGCTCTGTATGAATATTATTTTTATCCCATTTATTTAATTTCTTTCTCATGTTTCCATTTATTTCATGGCTCTTAGTGAGTCCTATAGACCAATTCACCTTTATTTCTTCTGATTCTTTAACTATTTCTCTGTTTTCTTCTATTATTGTAAATTATAAAGAAATTCGAACCAAATTTCTCTCTGAACCAAAACTGTTTCAACCAAAACTCCTGCTATCCTTCCTATCTTTGATGTCGACTCACAGATAAGATGTCGGGGTAAAGGAAAGATTTGTTATTCCTTTCCTTGTTTCTCTAATTAGCTGAGTTATTTTGCTGATGGCATGGTAGCATTATAACTGATAAATGCTTGTTAAAAAATTCATTTTATAAATGAGCCGTGGCAAGATGAGGAACCACAAATATGAGGGTAGGTAAAGCAATGTGAGTTTTCTCTTAACCTTCTGCATTTAGAAGTCTCAATGTCCCTATCTTGACAGAGATTTCCGTTCCACTTGGCATGATGGATTACAGCACGCAGCACAAAGCCATGCACACCCTTTTCTCTCCTCCACTGCAGAGAGGATCTGTTCAAAATAGGGGTTTGAGATGCTCAAAACCACTTTTCAAGAGCAGATTTGGAGATGGGATATTGCAGAGCACCCATGGTGTACAAGGCTTTGGGCAGGTTTTGACAGGATACACAGGTAAAGGTCTGGGAAACCACCACAAAAAGCCAAGCAAGGCCATAGCGCTGTGCAATATCTGAACATGTTTATTATAACTTTTGCATGATAATGCATGCAAAACTAAACTGGCCATTGCTTTCAAGAAAATCTACAGATATGGGGCTAACAGGCATACTGCAGGCTGAGAACTGAGTTCCTCCTTCAATCTCTTTCTTCCAGCAGCTGCTCAATTTTATGCTGGTTCGTGTATTCAGAAAAAATTTCATTAAATGGATAACATGGACAAACAAGAAACGAGATTTGGATATGCAGAAAGCAATCAAAAGTTTCACAACTGCAGCCCATATTATTGGCTGGAATGTGATTACAGAAGAAACAGAGGAAAGTGGAAAAACATCACAGGCTAGGTAACATCACAGTCCACCTTCTTTGAAGACTCATAGCAAAAATTTGACTAGAGCCTGCAGCAAGTTCCCTGCTAGGCATCACACCCAGTTCCTGTGGATGACTGCTCCCATTACAGGAATAAAATAGTGGGGAAGAAATAGATCTTGTAAACCCCTGCTTCAAATAATCCTCTAGAGTGCCTCAGCCTCTGTCCCAAATCCACTTTCAAGTATGTGTTAAGAGCAGTAACAGCCAGAAGAGCTTTTTTTTCATGTATCCAGGGAAATCAGAAAGAAAGAGAACTTATGATGTTTCAGCAAAACAGGCCAAAACATATAATGGGTATAAAACACGTGAAAGGCATAAAAACAACAATCCTGTTCATGATCTATGTGAGACTGTCTGATGAATGGGCCAAGGACATACACAAGAATAATAAATATTTACAGTCAAGGGGAAGAGGAAAAGACAAGGTTCCTAGGTTTCTTCAAATCCATTTCAAGTATGATTATGCTTCACTCTTACATAATTTAAAAATTTCAATTCTGTACCTTTGGTGAGTGGCATGATCAAATTCCATTAACTCCAAATTCTTGATCATTACAAATTAATACTTCCTCCCTTGTCAATCATGGTACAAGCCTCATGTATGACAAGACTGATGATATGTGAATGCATGTGATCTATAGCCCTTATCACTCTCTAACATTCTTCACCTCCAATTGCAAATCCTGGCCTACAACCCTATTCCTCTAACTAAACTCTGATAAGATAAATATCTTATTTCTATTTTCTCATTATTTCTTAAAGCTGTTAACAACCTTTCCACCTTTACTTTATGAATATAGCTGTCAAAAAACTGGGCATGAACCCAGGAATGAAGTTTTCCTACATTTTTTATATTAGTGATGTTGTTATCTCTTTTCAGTTGTAGTTCACTATTGTTAAGAACATGATAAGCTGTTTAAACAAATTGGCATTTGAAGACACATTTTGAAAAAGCAGAAATAAGTAATGTTTTATTTGCCGCCCATCCAATCTCGTACATTAGCTTATATGTACACCATAGACAAATTAGATTACCTTGTGAGATGAGAAAAATCTACCTTTTTATCTGATACAAAGTGCAAGCACTCTTTTGCTGAAAGGATACTGCTTTGTAAAATAATCATAATTGTAATAATACAGATACTGCCACATAATACTTACAAATTTTGGAAGCAAAACAAACATATGAAGCATTGCTTTTCTGTGCTTCTGTTTCTTTATTTGAAAAGTAAAGCTACCACATAGATTGCAAGCATAATGACATGAAGTAAGATACATGCACAGGAAGCTTTTCCCAAATCAGGTCCACAATAGTCAGGAAAGGTAAAGGGGACAAGGTAAGTAATAAAGAAGTACTTTTTTTCTTTCTGGCTAAAATTCCATAAGTTTTAGGCATTCAAAGACTGCAGTAATCAAGACACTGGGAGCACCAAAGAGTGACAGTTTCACTGCTACTGTTGCAGTGGGTGTAGGGTAGGACACTGCTAAACTAATGTTTTTAACACAAAGTAGCAGCAGTTCACACAAGCCAGTGACTGAGTGAATTGCATCTTTTAAAATTTCCTCAGCTTTGACACATTATGAGTGACTTTATGTCCCACTGTTTTCACTTCCTTGCTGATATCTGGAATTAACCAAGCATCTGTTACTCCAATGAAATCAGATATCTGTTTTAATATGGTTGTTTTCAATACTGCAGTGTGATCTGATTATTCTTTGTACTGAAGAAAAGGGGACACATCCAATTCTATTTCTTTTTTCTATATTACAAAGGAAAAATATTTGTTCCATTATACTCTTTTTCTTACTGTTCAATTAGATTTACCTACCAGTAACTTCTATCAAAGCTTCTCCTTATTTGATTTAATATCTTTTAGATGAAAAATTATTAAATTGAGAAAGGAATTAATCTGAAATATATATCCATGCTCTCACTGTACGCTGTTGGGGTACTAGTAATATTAAAGATTTATTTTCCATAAAACATTACATTTTTCTGACCACCCAGCCCTAATTAATCCTTGAAATGCCCTCTTTTTAATTGTATTCTTTGACAGGATGAATTCTTTTCCTGGTCCAGCATGGCTTTCTGCTTCTAGCTTTCAGTTCATACTTAAAATAAAGAATCAAAATATTGTTGTGAGGTTTATGGGTATAAATTTGGAGCAGTGGAATAGCTTCAGATTTACTCTCTGTAATGGAAGGGTACTTTCTGAACATGCATAGAGCTCTTCTATCTTTGTAAGAGTCAAGGGAGGGATGCTGCACTTGTAATGCATTAATGTGATTCATTATATTGGTATCTTCTGATAAAGTGGTTTGCATTTTTCATTAGTAATGAATGTGAAATGACTCACATCTTCAAGGGAATCAAAACAGTGCATTTTCTTGGACATCAAGGGATATACACCTTCTCCAACCTTCTATATGGCCCAACACCTTTAAGTAATATTAAAGAAGTTCTGAGACATATTGACCCAAATAAATACTCCTGGGTCATCTGTTTTGACTCTGGTGTTTCTTGACAAAAGGTAACATAAATTATTTTTATTGGTTACATGTGGCATATACTAATTTTTTCCCTATAGCTGAGATTAGAATTAGATCTTTAAACTCCATGCCAACAGCCAGTTAATGAAGTTAGTCCATTCCACTTGCTTCTTATCTAATTGCAGCTTGAAGCCCTGTCACAGATCTGTCAGAGTCCAAAATGTAAATGTTACTAGAACCGTTTACAATGTAATTGTGAATTTTCTGTAAAATACTGTATCACTGAGTAGATAAAATACAAAAAGCTTCCCTAATGTAGAGTGTGCCAAGCTGTTGAATTCTGCAGTGATATTTGTGTTTACTGGTGTTATGTAACCACTCCTCTTCATCCATTTTCTCCTAAAATCCATTTTGTATGTCCTCTCTTCAGCTAATAAGGAATTACTTGGATCTAGGGAGACTATTTTAAAAGCCCGATCTTCTGATTTAGTGGGTATATTGCACAGCAGGACCTCTAACTCTTATGGAGATATTACTTTTCTAGTCACTTTGTAAGTCACAAGAAGAAAATTTTTGAGAGCAGCTGCACAAAACTGTCAGCAGCAATGCTAATTGATGCATACTACAGAGATCAAATGCAGGCTTTTTTCATCTATCCTCACAAGTTAGGGATACATTTTTTTCTTTTGGGAATTATTGCCCTTCACGTAAGACACCCTAGAGACCTCTGAGTGGAGGTGGAAAGAGGGATTTAATCAAACTATAGGTTACTCACTTAATATATTTGCTTATTTATAATGCATGATTTGAAAGTGTTTTTCTTATGATCATAGTTAATTTTAAAGAATGTAGTTGCTTATTAGAGAATACATGCAAAAGCCTTATTAGGAATTCATTTGTGCCACCCATGATTATATCCCTGGCCTCAATTTTACTTACAGACTTCTGAGAGTTTCTCTATCCTGCAGAGTTTCAGAGATTTCTTCAGCCTAATCTGGAAGTTCTTCCTTGTTACTGTCCACTGAATTTGGTGGATTTTATTGCCTCATTTTCTTCCTTCTAATGCTTTCTCTGCTAAAAGAACGTGACATATGATACTCTATATAATCTAATAAGTAAATTCAGTGTATGCCATTCCTCTCTCTGGGCTGGCTCTGATGTTGTCTGAATCATACTTGGATCACTTGGTGGTTTACAGCATTCTCACAGCACAGTCAGGTCTCACCATAAACTCATATGGGAATGAAAAGATAACAATCAAATTAAATATTGCCATTGTCCAGTTAAAGTGTGAGGCATACTTAATTAACATGAAATTGTCCATACTTAATTCAATGTACTATTCATGCAGTGCTCAGCACAGATTATTTCCAACAGTGTTATACTTCCGATATTGCGTCTCACAGGAAGGAGAAGAGAAAGCAAACATTGGATAGACATTGGTCACTTTGCTCAATACACATACTGCAGTCACAGGGGTGAGTATCTGCACACTGTGGGAGGGGTGCCAGTGTTCACAAACACCCTTTGGCCTTTCATCTTTTAATGGGAGAGGAATTATCTGCAGAACTGTAAATAACTGTTAGGGATCAAGTTGTATACATTGCTATTTTTCAATTGAGTATTGTCAAATGTTTACTGATTAGCCAAAATATTTATCCTCAAAATGTGTAATTTATTGATGCCATTTAATAGATTTACTTCTTTTTTTCATAGTACAGCAGCACAAGCTTCTCAACATTTCTATTTTACAAAATGTGGTAATAAGCTCACATTGACACAATGTAAAAGGTCATGTTGAAAAAGGCATAACCTTTGATGGGGATCTAGCCATAAATAATCTTATTATGGGAGGTTGTGAAAAACTGATGCTGTAGGGAAAAAAAGTGCAAGTTTTCTGGGATCTACTCCTGTGCTTGTTCCAGAAACATGTTTTCTCAAACTTGGTTAAAAAACATAAAATTATTTTTCAGCAATTGGGCACTGTCTAGAAACCAACTCAGTGAAACATCAATCCTGGTACCATTCTGAATATGAAGCAAAGCATGACAGGCATGTCTGAAAGTCATATATCATGTTTGTGATTTACAGGATTGAAGGAGAGGCTACAAATCATAGAAAACAAGAATCCAGTTATTCCGAAAGGATAGACGGGGATTATAGACGTAGATCAGACTTTCCTGGTCTTTTGGTTCTGTGTGTCTATGTTATCTTGGTGGGAAATGATTTTGCACTTTGGGTGACAAAGGCTTGGAGGAAATGCCACCCTCATGTCCAGCTCCTGGGAAATAAGTGTTGTGGAAGGCTGCTAATTGTTCTGCACTGTAGGATAAATTCACTTGGGATTTTTATTGTGGGTCAAAGTCACAGGAAAGGTATGGCAAAAATAGCCTCAAGTATCCAAGCAGATGCACAGGATTCAAGACTCTAGAATTTTGGACAGTCCATGTCAAAACCCATACTGCTGCATAATTTTTGTCTCTCCTTGGGTTGCTTATTCTGTCATTTCGCCACTGAGCATAATGCAGGTAATAGGCAGTCTTCCTCTCCTCTTTCCAGCATAGTCCTTCTGCCCTTTTACCATCCAATTTGTTCACCACTCAGGTGAATGGAGAACAAAGGTGACTAGACCCTTCAAGTATGTTCTAGAAGGTGGAAAACATCCAGGTGGGCAGACATGGAGCACATGCTCCTGTGCACACATGTGGGAGTGTGTTCATACCAGCCCACTTATGGCTCTTCCTTCACGTGTGTGCATTTGTAGGCATAAAAAGCACTCTGTGCTCATTTCTCATAGCCTGGGGGAAGGTTCTCATGGCTGCGCCGGGTTTATACCAGGTTTAATGGCAATTGTGGGCCATTTGAATGTTGCTTACATTGGCCATGGACTGCTGCTTGCTGAAGTTTCATTTCTAATATGAAGGAAGAATAAATTGAAGAAGGAATTGGGAGCAACCACATCTCCTATACCATCAGAAAATATTTTCTTCCTGTTCTGTGTGATTGGATGCCCTGGTCCAGCGTTTTCAAACACTCCAAAAAGAAACATCTGACATAAAATACTTTTCTTCTGTTCTAAAGGCTCAGTTTGAAGCTGAAAAAGGACCTGTATGGATCCTGAATGTCTTTAAATGGTGTCCCAAAGACATAAGATAGAGATAATAGCGCATTGTGTTTAAAACTTTAGTATAGGTTTCAAGAAAACTAGATATAGTTTCTTTATAGTTCTGGACAAATACCTCATGTCTGCTGTCTGTACACTGAGGGTAAAGCTGTTGTAATTCATGTCAAAATCCGTGCAAGGATAAATCCATAAAGTCTCAGGATGCACTGACATATATCGCCAGGGGGACTATATTGATAGATAAAAGCCACTATGCTGTCAACAAATGTCTTACTGGTACATACAAAAATTGATGAGCTTTTCTTACTCTGTTGGGTGTCCTGGAAACCAGGAGAATTGTGACCCATCCCTGTCAGTTATTTTAATTGTGAGATGGATTTTCTAAGTGCAAAATTCTAGCCTGGAGTGCTCATAACTGCCTTAAATAAAGAGCAGGGTTTGTTTTATGAATTGGAATAAGTGGATGTTTTCCTTGCCTAGCAAATTATGAGCCATTATGTTTATTATTGGAAGGAAACGGACCAGGAAATAGTTACGATGGTTAATGAACTACAGATTATTATTTGTGAAGAATTCCAGACATGTTCCATGAACCAGTCCTACATGAGGTCTGAAACTGAAGTATCTGGTTCATCTTTTGAAGTCCAACAAATTCTTTTTTTTTGTTCCACATAGTGGGTGGGAATATGTGCTAGAAAAAATATGCTGATGGTGTATTGCTTTTTTCTTTTTTTCTATTTGTAGTGAAACTGTCAGCCAAGAAATAAACTCTCTAGTCAGATATCATGTTATATCACAGTGTCTAGCAATGAAGCTGACAAAATATTTAATAAAAAGGAAGTGATGTGGCAGGTTTGGTATGTTCAATGGGTGCTTTATTAAAAAGTCTCACATTAGAGTAAGGCATATCTTTCTTATCAAAGAAAGGTCGGCAAAACAATTTGAATTTACTAAGCCATATAATGAATTTCCATAAGATATGCAGGAAATACTATGAAAAATTGTTACACGTTTTGTGCCTGGGTGACTTTGCAAACCCTGGAAGACTATATATATATCTGTATACCTCCAGATGTGGGAAGTGGCTTTTTCTTTCACCTGTAGGAGGATCAGGGTGAAACGTAAAGTCTGTTTGCTGGCATGCAATAGAATGGAAGTATCATTTCCTGTGACTGGGGTGTCACTGGAGTCAGTCTAGACGAGGCTGTCTGATTTGACTACTTGTAGATCTGAGCATACAGCAGTCCCATATAACCAAGATGAACTTCCTGGCAGTGAATGCAGCTATTGCTAACCAATGAGCTGACCACAGCTGGGTGCTCCCAGGTTGATACACTGGATCCAGTTTGTGGTTCTTCAGTACTTGCTTGCTGAGCAGAGTTATGTGGTTAGAGACAGTCACATATATCATACTTTCTGCTTGACCACTTTGCAAATTAGGCTGAAACGTCCTACTTCTAATTACTCTTCATAATAAAGATGTACCTTTTCCCAGACAATGCAAATATTCAGATTGTTCTATTAGTAAAAGCAGAGCAAAATGGCTTTCCAAAACAACTGCTTAAATAACCACACCTTTCACTCACAAACTCACAAAGACAGACTAGACAAAGGATATACTCAATATCTTCCTTGCTTGATGGCCTGTGAGTTACTGACTTTCCTCTTGCAGTTAACCTGAGTGCAAATTTTCAGACAGAATCTCTGTCTTCATTGCTGTCACATTTATGAGAGACATTCTGTCTTTGATAACTCTGTCCAGGATTATAAGGTACCTTCTTTAGCTCAGGCTCCTTCCGTATTTGGTCCATCATACCATAGCTACCTGCAAAATTGTACCCACCTTCCTATCAATACCATTTATTCTTTCCTTGTGTCTGTTCTGCTGCTTGCATCTACTCTCCTTTATTAATTATGCTTGGTTGATCTCCAATGTTTGATCTTCAACAACTCCTTCTGAGTTAGAAGGTTAAAGTAGAAGTTGGAAGGCAATTTCCTTAACAAAATGGAGTTTGTGATTTGGTTCAGATAGGTAGAAAAGCATTCATGATGCCAGCTTTAGACATCTGCAGAGTAGATACCCACATCTGAGTGTGTTGTTTACAATCCCTATTTAGTCAGTGGAGGAAAACAAGCACTTCAAGGACAGAAGCCATCTTATTTAAAGCCAGATATTCGAAGCAGGTGAGGGAACTGCCTCATTCTCTCCACTTGCTGTGGCTGGACCTGGTGACCCATGAGGAGCCAGGTGAGAAAAATCTCTATTAATATATACACCAAATGGACATGTCTGCTTTACTACACTGTTATACAAAATGCTCAGAAGTCTGAGCAGAATCTGCTGCATCGAGGTGACTCATTCTGCCTTAGTAGAAACAGCATTGAGAAAAAGCCTTTGGGAAACCCATTCCCTCACAGCTGCTGACTCCTGAGAGCTGCAGGGTTTGTGCTTGGCTCAGTAGGAAGCCTTCCTCCCCACACCTATGTCATCACACCCTTAGGAATCCCAGTGCTTGTTTGTAAGGAAAGGGAAACTCAGTCCTCTACAGGTTCCTCACCTTTCTACTTCAAGTGCTTTGACCATATGGGAAAACATAAATACATGGTCTTCTTCTCACTACCTTGCTTTTTCCCCAAAACTTCATTTTTCTCTTCACAGACCTCATGGAAGATTTGCTATAGACAACTGTTTCTAATGAATGCTCCCTGGCTATATGAAGGCAGATAAAGCTGTGATAAGGATGAGGAGGCAATACTGTGGTCAATCAGTATTTGTTCTGCACAGAGGTACTTCTCCCAGAATGCTGCCAGGGGATCTATCCCTGGGCTATACTGTATATTATAATAAATATGTCTTGTCCATAGAGAACAGAAATAGCTTGTTTGTTTACAGTAAATATCTGTAGGCATATGAGTTGGACTGTAGCCTATTTTACATATGGGGAAAATAAACCACAATACAATCATTGTGGGAATGGCTAAATTTGAATCGTTATTAGGAATGTCAGACAACAATCTGTACTTATCATGTCCCAAATATCCTCAAATGCTCAAGATGAAATTTGCTTTTCCTCAGTACTGTTATCTCCATTGCAGACACAGTCATAAACACCCAAAATTGTATTTGCAACAGTGAGAAGACACTTCTGTGTCCCTTCTACACATACTGTGACCTGTATAAAATGTCATTATTTTTCTGTCTCTGAAACAGCCCTATTCCTAACCCCTGTGGCTTATCTATTCCTTAAACATTAGCCTATTTTTCTCCAAGAGGAGTTTGAAATGCATTATCAGTTTCAACAGTGTTCAGGGGCCAGATAAGACAAGAAAAAATGTATGAAAATGTTATCTAGCAGTCCTATTAGGAATAGCACTGAGAAGAAGAAAAATCATGGCACAGGCTTAATGTCCTGCAGCTTCAAAGGGATGTAGTCGGGCAGCTACACCAGAGATCAATGCACTGGTAATAACCCCTCGGGTTTCCCCTGTACAGCTCATGCCCTTCCAAACGCTTTACACAGAGCCATTCTCTGTGGTTCTGCAGGGCAAAGATTATCTTGAGCTTGCTGGACACTGTTGGTTTCATGGCCATGGGGACACTGTGGCAGAAGCCAATCTGCTGCATGAGAGGAAGGTTTCATTATTAAATGCTAAAAGAAAAAAAAAAAAAAGGTATGAAGTAGACAGGTCAGTCTTCCTCAGGGTAAAATATCCTCCTTTCAAGCTGTTCAACAGACAGGAGTGAGTCAGTCACCTTGTATACGGTCATTAGGAGCATCTACCTACTTCATGCTCTGCTGGGAGACTGTAATAAGTTTTGTCTGTCAGGTCTTCTCACCCCACCTGTTAGCTTAAACACTCTGCTGTGTGGGGGCCTCTTTCCTCACTCTGCAGAAAGCATTTAACCCGCTGCTGCCAGCTTGGTGGGGTGTACAGTCCCTGCCTGCAGCCTGCCCACCTGCCAGCCCCGGTCTGCTCTGCTGCCTGGCGCATCCACCCAGCATCCCACAACGGCTGGTAGGAGCCCCCACCCGAACAAGCTGGCGGCTGCAAGAGTACAGTCGAGATCTCACCTCTTTTCTCACTTGTCTAGTGACCTCATTTCACACATCTGATTCCCTTTCTCTAGCTTTTTTTACAGTTTGTCTCTTTTGCAGCCTCTGAGTTGCTAGTCATGTTTTTCCCGTCAACTGTTTGAATTTGGTATACTTACAAAAGCACTGCAGTTTTTTATCTTTCATGTCATCATACTCTACCCCGTGTGCCTGTTAGACATATTTTTTTTCTTTTAATCTTTAGTCTTTTCTTTCAGAGTTTAGATATCAGCCTCTCTGTAATTATTGTTTTACTTTTGCCATCTGGAGTGCTGGTGTTCTATTGTTAAGCTTTTTTCCCCTAACTCTTTCTCACTTTCATCCTGTTGAAATTTTCAGTGCACTGTGACATCAAACTGTGTAATAATCACCACATTCCCTGGTTTATATAATTCAAAAAGGCATAAAAAATTTGAAAAATCAGAGTTTCATTTCAAGAGATCCTGATTTTGCTGGGGAGTGTAGGAGAGGGTGCTCAGGGCTTATAAACAAATTAAGAATATATTACAGTGTGGGATTTGTAAGTGAGCAAGATTAGTAATTCATATGGAGCCTGACTTGTAAATATAAAGGCTGATTTTCTTTATATCCCAGACTATCTTTCCCTAGCAAACCTTCCCTCATCTCCATTAACTCATTTTGTACAATAATCTATAATTTTTCTTTAAAAGAAAGGACACCCTTCTGCATTTTAGGATTCTTTTGATCCTTAAAAAAAAAAAAACCAACCTCAATTGTTTTAGGTAACTAGAAGCAGCCATGAAGGGTTGCTCCCTGCCCTAATCTCTAGCTTTTTAGCATTGCAAGTAGGCAATAACTTACATCTGTGCAAAACAGTTGTCAGAAACGCTATCTAAAAATGACAGCATTTTACACTTAATTTCCTTGGATGAAAAATATATCCAAGGTGACAGGAAAGGGTACAAGGAATTAGGTTTTAGGTCCAATGTTGAGTAACTCCCTAAGATTCATGTCTCTTCCTCTGTTGAAGACCTACATGAAGTTGTGCTTTTCCATCCTGACACATCTCAAAAGCTAAATCCTTTGGTGGATTGGAAAGAATGTGTCAGGAGATTTCAACAGTGCTGTACCAAATTTATGAACAGAAACTTCCAGTAGCTGCAAAATCTTCATTCTCATTGTAGCAGCCGGAGATTTTGACTCTGGAGACCTGTAATGCCATTCCCTAGGGATGAATGGGGTGTCATCCTTGCACAAAACAAGTCAGGAGAGAGTTTAATGAACCCATCATTCTGAGTTTGCTGCTGGAGCTGTCTAATTTGGGGCAGAGTATGCACCACATAAAGGTTGATCAACAGGGACAGTAGACCTGGGGAGGGACAGAAAGGATTTTGTTGCTCCAGTGTAGTAATTCTGGAGAGATGAATTTTCCTCCTGTGTTTTTAATAATATGCTTTTAAACTAGGTGTGGCAAAAAATCCAAAGGGCTGTGGAAAGAGTTCTAAAATGGAATTGAAAGTTCAATTGAACTACTTTAACAGCAGAAACCTCTCTTCTGCAAACCTAAGTCAAATATCAGTAATGCAGTTTATCTCCTCAGCAGTTACTGCATCAGGCAGTGTTGGAGAATGTGTCCTCATTGTTGCTTTGTGGTACTGGTAATTTATGAGGTTTATCTATGTACCAGTTACATTAGAGGAACAGGCACCTGATAACACTGAATGTGTTTGTATGTTGTGTATTCTCTAAAATGGAGAACTTGGTTCTTTTGGTAGCTTGTTGGCAAGCTGAGTAAGTTTTTCTATTACCCCATTTCAGAGATAAATCTTTACGCTACTCTGAAGCATAAAGAAGACTTTGGCAGGACAGTATCAGTCAGCTGTTGAAGGGCTGTCATATTTCAAAATTAAATATGGTTCACCAAACTAAAAGCTTTCTTGTTCAGCCTCAAACATAGCATGGAATCTCATTGGTGTTAACAAATGCCTTAAATTTACTGGTTTTCATCACTTTAATGGCATATTTTGTGCCCTGTAAACTCCATTACTCTACCAAAGATGTACTTAGTCATGCAAAGAAATATTTAAGGCAATTATACCAAATTTCCCCTCTCCAGAAGAGTATTCATAGAAATAATTCATAGCACAGCATGAATAGCAATATGTGGAAAGTTTGTTTAAGTTGAAGGGAAGTAAGAGAGGTTCATGCAAATAACATAAACATTCTAAAGAATGTGACATTTTAATTGAAAAATAATTAGAAGTCTTCTCATTATTTGAAAAGATTGGATTAGTAAATTTTATTAAATGTTTTTGGAAAGGTGGGCAATTAGGAGAGCTTTTTAACTGTCTGCCCTTCAGTTTAATGAACACAAAATGTGCTCACAGAGAATGAAACTAAAATATTATAATGTTGGGGTTGGAAAAGTAAGATTTTAAAATGGATTGATTTTTGTTTAGTGTTTTTCAACAAGTAGTCTTGCTACTGAGGCAGTAAACTCCCTGTAGAAAAAAAAAGTTCAAGCCCCAGATCTATTTCAGACCTTTTGTTTTACCTCTCTGGGTCATCTTTCCTCACAGGGAAGAGGTAGACTGTCTTTTTTTTTTTTTTTTGGCTTACACTGGATTTTAGTTGTTTGTATGTATTGCACTGAGGGAAAGGTAATTCTGATCTCCATCTCATTTCCTAGATGTTAAGGGAACATAAATTCTGTGTTAGAAGCGCTTGTTACTAAAACTGATTGAAAAATACATTTATGAATTTTGAGGATATTTTTTGTTTGTTACAAAAGCCAAATATTTTTACTCCATCACCTTCACATTTTCATGGAGATGAAATGCATTCCTTCTGGAAGGGAAATGATTATTTTTCTAAACATCTGGTTTTAAACATCTGTGAAAAATGAGCAAATCAGAGCCTGGATGAAATTATACATATTTATACTTTTGGGGGTAGCATGTAGGAGCAGATAAAATATATTTGGTAATTTTGTCCATCTTCCACAGCCTAGTTCTTAGCACTTCAGTGGTGAAACAACTTCACATGTCAAAGAAGCATTCCTTTCACCCTACTTTGTCCTCAAGCTTTCCATTATTTTTGATGAAGGGGAAGGCCTGGCAGGTGTCAAGAATACTTGCCAGGAAGTTAAGAAGTTACAGTGTGAGTAGGAAAAGGAAGAGTAGTGCAAAAAGAAAGTGCCATAGTCAGAAAGTGCCAGAGTCATAAAGACACACTGGGAATATTTAGGAACAAAGATTATAATTCAAGATTTTTCACTGATCCTAAGAGACAAAATATTAGCACGTTTAGAAACTTTTCCTCTGCTGTTGGAGAAATAGGATTTAATTGTGGACAGAGGATTTTGAAAGGAGATGTGAACAATCTGAATAACAAAAAAAACCAAGATGTCTGCTCATTTGTTTGTCCATAAACCTATGGACAGATTTAGGCAAATTGTCAAGCACCACTGATTACATTTTTGTTAGCTTAACTTCCTTCTAATGCATCAGGTATGACCAATTACCCAGATCTGCCTAAGTAATTACCTTACCATCTTGGGCTATTCTTGACATACAGAGTTTATTGAGGCTTTTGATCTCTTTTAATAATATTTTTGAAATACATTTTGGATGACATTTTTATAGGGTTTATTGTATTTTTCTGTTTTGCAAGTGGTCTGTTGTGGGTGATCCCAAGGTTAATAACTTGTTCAAGGACTGTAACACCTGTTTCCAGGACTAATATCTGAAAAAATACAACTTCTCTAACAGAGTTTCTGTTGACTTCCTCTGAACATAGAGAGCCTCTGTATTGGCTCTGTACACCCAGAGGAACATGGAGGCTTCTTCACTTCTACAAAGGAAAAAAATGACCTTTCTGCATCCTGTTCCGTCACTCTCACATGAGCAGATAGATTTAACCTGCCCACCACAGGGTGCTTCAGAAATGCCAATTCTACTCACGGACTTCACTGCAAAGAATATAACTTTTAGCTGACAATTCTTTTAATTATACAACACTGGACAATAAATTTCTTAGTTAGGAAGTGCTGAATCACAGTAAAATGTTTCAGGCAACTGGCAGACAAGGCTGCTCAGTTTTATTACCATTGTAGATGTTTATTTCCCACCCTTTTCCTTCCAGGTCAGTAAATTTTGGTAGTGGACCATTTACACTTTCTACAATCTATGTCATCCAAGGCTATAAACTTTACAAATGAGTGGGGCAAACCTTGACTGCTGAGTTTTCTGGCTCTTGCTGTTACAGTACATCCATCTTACTTACTTGCTAGCTCTCAAGAAGGCAATGAAGCATTGTGACTCCATGAGCAATATTAAAATATTCAGATTTATCCCTGTGACTGAGACTGATACCATCATGGATGCTGAGATCTGTGTTTCTCATATCGCAGCAGCTGTGATTTCCCTGTTGTTCTGCATCTGATAAAGTTATTTACATTATGGCAGAGTGTGTATGAGAGAATCTCAGATCAGAGAAGTTACTTTTACATTATTTTGAAAATCTTTAAGTGATTAAATAAAATACAAGTACCGAAGTGAATTGGTGCTTTCATTTATTTACCTCTCACAATGTCAAGCTGTGTTTGGGTGATTCTACAGGTCTTGAGAAAAACTTATAATCTATTCACACAGACTTTGAATGTGAATTGCACAAAAGAATCAATATATTGCAAGAATTAACTATATATATCACCACTTTTGTTTGCAAGTTTGCCACAATGTTACATCAGTGCTTTCAAGAACTCCAGAAGATGGGATAAATAGGAAAGCTCTTCCACAGCCAGAAATATCATTTGGTTGTGTGTGGAGAGCTGTACAATGCTGACAGAGAGAGAGGATTTAGTCTTTCTTCCACCTGCTTCAACCACCTTTTCCTGAACAGTTCTCCAGTTCTCCACGTGCACCAGTCTGTGGAATGGTTCAAATGAATAAAAGCTACTCGAATTGCTTTGAACAAATTGTTGCTTATTTGTGGAAGTCCTTTCTATTTTGTCCAGTTCCTGGATTCCTTTACACGGCCAGCATGCTGAAAGCACTCCTCTCTCTCACTCCAGGGTGGTGATGGCACACAGCAGCACACACATGCTCAAGCTGGCACACCGCTCTGGTCATCAGCAGGCTGCAGGTTCCTGTCACACAGTGGCACTAAAATCTCTGTGTATCTATCTCATACAAAAATTTAGAATAGTTCTTCAGCTCCGTAAGCCAGAGTTTAGATATAATTTTTTGTCCTCTATCAAAGAGTAGAAGGAAACTACAGGCTCTTGTTGACCAGCCGTTCCTGCTCTGAATTTTTACATGGGAGCTTGTCCTGTTACGTGTTTTTCTCATGTGCTGTGACAGTCACCTTTCACAAAAAGTGTCAGAAGGGAGCTCAGATAAGAAATGCCCTTGTACTGAGCATATAGCAAAATGAAGCACTGGGAAACAACAAATAAATATAACCAATGAAGTTTGGGTTCTCAAACTTCAAGAGTTTGTTCTAGTGAAGAACAAAAATGCTGGCTAACAAATCTATGCAAATCCACATAACTCAGGCACTGACAACTAATGCAGCCAGTAGTGAATGAAGATATTACACTCTTGCAGTTTTGAACATGAGATGGGTTTCCTTCAAAGCCATGCATATATCCTAGAGTCTTAAAGCTTTCTGTCAATATCACTACCAATCTTTTTCTGGCTGTGATTTCAAGTTTGCCATCTCTACTTCTGCTTTCAAGCCACAGGGCGGGATTTTCAGGAAGGTAGTTGAATGTAGCTCAAGTTAAGTTTAAATTTTAAATTTATATCTTCATTGCAGAGTTGTAATCTTATGCTGTCTTTCATGTCAAAGGAGGATGACATTTTTTCTATATATTTCAGTCCATCTAACCAGCCTTCTAGGATCCCTTTAAAGTTTATGGAGGAATTTAGAGAGGGCTCCTTTCCTGTCCAAAAAAATACATATTTGTGATAGATACATTACTTCCCAGAGGTGCCATTCTGTCTTCATTTTAAGTATGATGCTAACTCTCTTAGACTGCATGTCTAGGTTTTTGATGGATAATGTTAGGTGAAATTAAAAAACCAACCTTGAGCATCTGATTCAAAAGGATTTAAAAGCAGTAGGGAATAGTCCATGGAATGCTTAAGGTTTTGGATCATTCCCTTGGAAGAGGTCAGAAGCCTGCAGTGCAACTCTCATGGTCTTGGGTGTAACTCAGAAGATTCCAAAAGGAAAATATGGTTTTGTGGAGCATCGAGAGTAAGGTTTGTCTTTGCATCTAAACTTCCCACCTTTATTCGCCATTTTCCATTACAGCTTCATGCCTGAGATGGTCGCCTAGAAACACAGACTGGACAAAAATAAGGGAATAAAGGTAGGTATTTATTTGAAGAGCCTTCAAGGTACACCCTGGGCAGTCAAAAGGCTACACCCAAAATGTACCCTGGGTCATGGGTTCTTCACACTTTTATAAGTTTGGTTCATTTGCATATCAGGGTTAATTCTCCAATTATAGCCTCAGTTAATGATGTAATTACCCCAAGTTTGCCCTTCTCTTCAGAGGCCTTAGTTTACATATTTTGGGGCCTGGGACAATCTAGGTGTCCTTGGAGAGCAAACCTAGAGTGGCTTGTTGTGTCTAACTAGCATGAGAGAACAGTAGCTAACAGGCCACAAGAAACCTCAGAGTTACACACTAGGCAGTACAGGAACTGAAAAACATAAAAGTTAAAACTTAAGGCATCAGCTTATTTGACTTGCTTTACCAGGTGTTGCATTTTGTATGCGTGTTGTTCTCAGGGCAGGTTGCTTGCCTGCTTGTTGGGCCTTAGAATCCTTATAAAATCAGATCATTTTCTCTCACAGGGCTGAGAAAACATGTTAATAGAACCATGAATATAGTACAGAGGGAAGCATTTTATTTATTGGATGTTTTCTCACTGTGTGTTTTGTTGAGGGGCAGGGACATATCTGCATATTAGATGATGTTCCTTTACAAGATGGCAAGATGCTTTGCCCTTTGTTTTTCTGAGCTGGAACTTACTACCATCATGTTTTATTTCTCACTATCATGCCACAGGTGGCAAACTCTTAGAGAGAAAATATATTTTTTGTTATTTGATAGTAAAGCATTTGCACAAGTGTTTCTTCATACATGCTGAGGACACATCATGTTATTACCTGTGAATAAAAATAATAAACTTGAGAGAACAGTAATGGCATTACAGGGCAATTTATCTACATATACAATAATACCTTTTCCATTGTCTAACTATAACCCTGCTACCATTCTGACACATTTATCATGGCAACTTTCCTTGGACTTCCATGTAGAGTGGCTATTCCTGTTTTATAGTTAAGAAATTGAGAGCACAGAGAAAAATAGGAATAACAAGAGTATCAAAATTCAAATACCTAACTTAGCTAGCTAGTATCCCTAAATTTCAGCTTTACCTAAAGGAAAAAAAAATGGAATTCCCAATGATGATTCAGAGGAACATTTCTGGACTCTTTGTCTGGGATATCCTTTAGGAAACCTTATCTATAGACAGGTTTCCAAAGGGCTGGGACATTGACAGCAAGAAAGAAGAGATTGTTCAATCTCATCTGGTGCTCATGCATGTCTGTTTCTTCCATATCCACCAGCTTGACTGGGTTTGCTCCTCAGTGGTAGGCTGCCTCAGTAAGCCCATGTAGGTTAGAGAGATCCTCCAGGAGCTTCTGAGTTTCTGCTTTTGTTCCATCCCTTTCACTTCTGTTCTCATTGGCTTCTGGCAGCAGGACTTCAGCTGAACTGGAAGACCCCCTAATTATTTCAAGCTGTTTTAAAGATACATATTATAGAAATCTGATGAAAAAGGTAAGAACTGTGCCTCACCTTTCTCTTTAAATTATCACAGATCATAGCAGGACTTTTCTGGCATACATTATTTACCTAATTTTCTGTTCTATGGCTCTGGTTTCTCTTTTTTAACTTTGTACGTATGTTTGCATATACCTTACATTGTCTTGTATCCACCTTCCTATGGCTTACACCACCTGGAATAAGCATAAAAGGTGAGAGATGAGGATTAGAGCTCTCATTTCCATACTCTATTCCATGCAAAAACAGTCCAGTGTGATAGAAAAAGGGGAAATGACCTCAAATTGACAAAGAGAAGTTCATGTTGGATACTAAAAAACTTTCTTTACTGAAAGAGTAGTTAAGCACTGCAGCAGGCTCAGGCATGGGGTGGAGCCACCATTCCTGGAAGTGTTCAAAAATGCGTAGGTGTGGCAGTTTGCAATATGGTTTAGTTGACATGGTGGTATTTGGTTGACGGTTGAACATGGTGATCTTGGAGGCCTTTTCCAAACTTAATGATTCTCTGATTGTGTGTAGCAGAAACCACTGTGCAAAAAAAGCAGGTCTCATTCTTCTTTACACTTTTTTGAATTATCAGTCACTCAATTTGGTAGTTAGACTCTGGAGCACTTTTCAAAGAAAATACGGTATTTAATGATGACAGACTTTTTTATACTACTTTTTGTCTCTGGACAGATATTCCAAAACAGAAACATCTATAAATGTGGTTGGATTAGGAAGATCCTTATTTTTTACAAAATTGCTCATCTATTTTAGAGACAATCTGTCTAATTTGGCAAAATCTGCTTTATGTTGTAAACAGCATAGCAATCTATACTTATCTATTAGTCTGCATTACAGTCTTCCACCACTGAGGTAAATAAAAAGGACAGAAAAAAGTTTAGGATAAAAGGAGGTGTCATGGTTTAGCATAGCTTGGGTTTTTAGTTAAGGAGGGCTCCATCAGCCTCGGAAGTCATTCTTTTGCAAAGAGGTGCTTACAGCTTTCTCTAGACCCGACTGAACCAATCAACTGGCTAGTTTGAATATTGGCAACTATTTTAAGCCACTTAAGAAGCTTGACACGCCTCTGTGACCTACATTTAAGAACGGACAAACCCCGAGAAAGCTCTCTTGCTTCCGGCTTTTGGAGAGGTAACTGGGGGGGGCCTGCTGCGTGACCCAGCGGGGCCAGGCCCTGCTTGGCGCAGCCCGGCCAAGTCGGCCACAGCGCGGCTTGGCTGAGATCTCAGCCACTTCTGCTCGCTGGACACCTGGCACAGCCCCCCCAGTGCAGGCCAGGCCGGCCAGGAGACAGCCACCCTGGAGCCATGCGGCCCTGTTCCATCTACATCCCTGCTCCCTGCGGGCCGGTCTCCGCAGCCCTGCTCCGTGCAGGCGGCCTCGCGGCACGGGTTGGCCAGGCTGGCCCTTGCCCAGTGCAGCCAAAATTCATCTGAGGCTGCTGCCCGGCAAGGAGAGATAAGCGAATTCCAGCTGCAAGGCCCGGATGAGATTAACTCTCTTAGTGCTGTAAGATTTCTCCAGAACAGATAAAGCCTGCAGACATCAATCCTCTCCCAAGTCAGAGGAAAGGGAAGGTGAAGGCACATGAAGAGAACACCATAAAGACACCAAAGTCAGTGAAGAAGGAAGAGCTGAAATCCTGAGAGAGGAGAAAGAGGAGATGCTTCAAACCTGGAAGCTGAAATTCTGTTGTAAAACTATGGTGATGGACTATGATATATCAGAGTATCTGTTGTAATCTCATGGAAGCATGGGGGGTGGAGTGTTCAAACTGCAATCATGAGCAAAAGCATCTGCGCTGAAATAAGCAAAAGTTGAAGTAGCTGTGATTTAATGAGAAGCTTGAACAGAGAGAGATGAAAGTGATGAAGACCCTTGCTCCCAGGGAAGAAGAAGACCTCTGTTCCTAGAGATGAAGATGCTCCCAGAGATAAGTGAAGAGAATATTTGCTTCTGAAGAGATCATCCTTAAAATGGTACCCCATTAGCTAAGACTGAACCCTCCAAAGCAGTTGTGGGGAAAGCTGTAAGTCGAGGAAAGGGACTTTCACATGCAAGCAGAGAACCACCTCGGGCGGCTGTCTTGCTGTGATATTGAAACCATGAGAAAACTGTTTCTTGTGGAGATGTCTCCATAGCATGAGTAAAGAGACTCCTCTCCCTAAGTGAACTGAATAAGGTTATTATAGAGGTGGTAAAGTGACTGAAAAATCTCAAGGGTTGTCTTTCTACATTGCCAGTGGGAGAAAGGAGAAAGGTGGGGGGAAGAGAAGTGTTCTGAAGGTTTAGTCTGACTCTTATTTTTTTCTTTCTTTTAGTTCTGTTAATAAACTTCTTTATGTTCTTTAAAGTTTTGTGCCTGCTTTGCTTTCTCCTAATTCTTATCTCACAGAAGAAAATAAGTAAGTAATGGATTTTTGAACCAAAACCACTACAGGAGGTTATTTAAATTCTATTGGTTTTTAAACAGCAACAGCAGTAGTGTTTTAAGATAGAAAATAAAACAAAAGGGAAAGAGAGAAAAAGAGAAATTTATAAAGAAAGAGAGAAAATGTGATGGTAAGAAGAGGAAAAACAAAAGGAAAGTCAGCTGAATAATTTTTAGGGGTTGTACTGGGTGAAACAAATTCTGCCTGAGGTTTTCTATTCTACTGAGAAAGAAAAGTAGCTCTCTGTCTGAACGTGGTAGAGTAAAGGAAAATACAAAGAGAGCCCTTACAGGTATAGATCATGCTAGCAAGATGCAGCTAAGACTGAGAGGAGTACAAATTCCTCTCTTGAAAAGAGGAATAAGGTGAGAAGCAGCAGAGCAGATACTCTTCTGAAAGCAAAGAAGTATCATACCCATCCGAATATTGAAGAAAGCGCATGGAACTGAGAAAAAAAAACCTAAGTCCTCTTCTTTGTAAGATCGCACCTATCCCTAACATCAGTTGTACAACCTGTGTTTTCTGACCTTTTCCTGATTGAGTTTAAGAGGAAAGGCAGGAAGGAAGTGGACCGAGACATTCCACAACCACATGAAAAACTGAGTTCTGTATGGTTTCACACAAGGGAATCTAGGGAGTCCATCAAACTGCATTACATTGTGTTGGCAGGTAACCAAAGCTGGACTCAGGAAGTGCTACAAAATTCTTTAGAAGATGTTGGCTTTAGCTGTTGAAAGAATGAAGGTCTAACAATTAATGGCATTGTAACTCCTCAGAATTGAGCAGATCTTTCAAATTAGGTACAAGCATGCTAACATTCTTTTGTCAGAAAAAGGTTTTTCCTTCTTTCTCCATGAAGATACCGAGTATCTAACAGGATGGAGTCAGAGTAGCATCAGACGGAAATTAATGTTGTGATCAGATTATTTCACTCTTTTTTTCTAGCCATGAAGAGGGGAGAAATATTTGAGATAAATATTTTCTTTGTTCTTTGCAGAGATATTTAGAACCAAGCCTGGCTGGTAAAACTGTGAAGAACTCATTGGTGTAATCAGTGGCAGGCTGGCCTGTAGATGTGTCCAGTCATATCTGTAAGAAGATGCTGTAAGCACATCTCCGGGTTGCCCTGAGCTTCACAACATTTTATGATTGATGTAAACTTGCGTGACCAATGTAACACGCACTGCACATAATGAGACTCAGTGAATCCTGTGGTCATTCTGTGAAGCGATGGCTTTCTAGTCACAGGAATTTTGCTTCATAAGCTGAATTCAACAGAGATTGAATTTGAAACACTTTTAAGAGCTGACATTGACAGAGGTAGAGCAGGGACTCCAAAAGTCTCTGAATTCACCCATTTCCTTGACTGAATAATACATACAACACTTAGTTAATCTGCTTTCATATGAATAAAGTGAAAGAGAAGGGTTATGTTTTTAAATAAAGACCTCAAGTTTAGCAGGTAGCAGGTGCACAACAAAACCAATATAAAATAAAATAGAATAAAACCCAAGGACAGAACATTGTGATTGTCAAGTGTCCTGTTCTGTCTACTGACATTTTCTTCTTTTCCACCTTAAGCAGATCATAAAATTGCAAATTACACCCCTTAGCAGCTGATGTTTACTGATTTTATTATCATGCTCATTGTAAGGGTCCCATACAAACACTTTGTTGCAATATCAATTTAGGATTGCAATCCTTGTTTCAAAATACATTTAAATAATTAGCAGACCAAAGATCATTTGAAAAGCCTGTGATCTTAATTGAAGAAATTTCTGGGTTTTATTACAGACATGCAATGTCTTGTTTTTAATTCTTTGCTGAAAAAAATAAAAAAGGAGGGTTTTTTTATTTTTCTCTTTTTTTTTTCTGCAGACATGGTTTATTATTCAGCAACACTACCATTACATTCCTCAACATCTCAAAAGTTACCATTCTGTTCCCCTACTTTTAAGGGACAGTAGTTTACTGTTTGTGTCATTAAATTGATTTCAGGACATTAACCCAGTGTCAACAAAAGTGTACCAATTTATCCCAGATAATTTAGGCTGAGAGAAGAAGGGCTTGCCTCAATCCTTTGAGGTGTTAATAAGAATATAAGGGCAGGATTTGGTTTAGATGCTGAACTGACACAGGTAAGGAAGTCCTTGCACAAGAAGTGTTTCTGTATGAATGGTGCTCCTCTGTTTTGGCACATGAAGCAGGACCCATGGAAGGCCACAAAGTCTCTGTTTGTGTCTGGAGGCCAGGTGGCATGTCTTCATGTCTCTAAAGTTAAATTAGATCCCTGAGTGCAGGCAACTAATCTGTGGTCTGGATCTTCATTTGTTACATAAGGAGTTCATAGAACTGGTGCACACGGACAAACCCACGGGTACGACATACACACACGCGACAGAATTCAGATTGAACTTCTTGAACTCAACCTTACGCAAACCCTGCAAGGTGTTTCAGGTAGAGGGAGGCTTTGACTGTATTCCCTTGAGACCAAGTTCAGGCCGTGGACTTGACTGCCGTATTCTGAGCGACAAGCCTCTGGGTCTATGTGGGAGCTACATTGGTTTGTAAAAGGCTTTGAATATTCCTTGACCCAGGGGGAAAGATGAGAAGTTACTGATTCTGCAGTCCTCCAGATGTGACATCCTGTTATAGTGTGGGAAAATGCAGTTCAGTCCTCTGAATCAATTAATTTGTTAGAAGTGACTCAAGCTCGTGTGGTCTTTTTAAAATATGAGTAGAAACAGTGCAGTGGGAATGCAAAAATGAACTGCTATTTCTGATGCAGGCAGATAAAAAAAGAGTCTGACTGAGTAGGAAGACAGATCTGTCCTTAAAATATAGATTGATTGATAGATTAATTGATGTGTTATGAGTAAAGCCATTGATGTAAGTTCTCTTTTTTGGAACTATTCCTTTTTTTTTTTCTTTCTGCTAGCATAATGTTTCATTTACAGCAGAGATGTTGTATGCAGTTTATCTGTTTTAATGCTCTAAATTTTTCTATATTTTCTTCCAGACAGATTGTGATTTATTATTTCCATATAGTGACACTTGAAAACCCAGATTACAATTGCATTGTTTGTTGCACAAATTTGGATAAACTCCATTTATATCCTTGTAGTGACTCTGGATTTTCTTTGGCTAAAAAGGAAATAAATTCATATTTTTATTTTAATTATAGGAAAAAAAGAATTAAAAAAAAATCTAAAGTGGACTGGATTATTTTTCATAAAACAAAAAAAGCACAAATTGATGGGTTTTTGCCTGTGTTGCCCCACCATCTCCCTGAAGTGGTACTCTATTTTTCAGAAAGTGGCTGGGATTTTTTTTGTTACTTGTGTTACGCTGTGTCTATGGAGGCACAGCTGTGCTGCAACATCTTGTCTAAAAGGGAAATAGAACATATTGATACATAAGACTGACTTCATCAGATTGCATAAAGCAATTCCATACAATGGGGTTGACCTGCTTTTGTATCCCTCTAATCTTAGCAGTACCCAGGCACAATCTTCACTCTGAGAAAATAAATGACTCAGTGTGATCCAGATTGTTCTTTAATGAAAGGATTCTCCCCTTGACTGGTTGTAAGATTTGGCTAATGCAGGAGAAGGTTGCAGCCAGCAAGGTCTTTCACATGTAATGTATAATTGATGCGGGATTTGACTGGCAGAACAGACTCATCTTCTAAAGTAATTTTTAAAAAGTTATTTTCCTTTCGTCAATGTAATCTCTCTCACTGGCTTGCAGTTTAATGATGAAGAGTCTTTTGAGCACAATCCTTATTTTATTAATGAGATTTTGCTTGATTTGACAAAATAATAATTCTTTCTTTATAAAAGACTGGTTGCTGCTTTTCTTTTGTGGCCAGTGTGCCAATATGGATATTTTTACTTATTAACACCAAAATTTGGAATTATTTGTTTACTACTGTATACATTGTAAAAGCAGTAGACGAAGATTTTAACATGCTTGAAATCACTTATTCTTATTTGTCTACGTATTATTGGAATTTTACTCATCAGATTTACACTGATGTCACTCAGAGTGAAAGGTATTCAGCAACTTGAAAGATTGGTCAGCTACTCAGAGTTAAGCCCTGAATGAGGAAACAATCATGTTTTTCTTTATTTAGTGATTTGAATACATATGTGAAATACTTTTTTTACAAAGTATTGATAGAGAAATATATTCCTCTCATTAAAAGTCACGTCCCTAATGATATTGTTACATTACACACATACTAAAATTTCCCTGAATCTGGTAAATTTACAGGTGCATGTGAAAACGAGGAAAACATGAATCTGTTATGCTCTCCATCTTGGAACAAATTGAGGGCACAACTAAAAACAGATTCTATGTGTAAGCTCAGCCACAGAGGAGCAGTTTGGGGAGATTTGAGATTTTTTGTCACTTGTTTACTGATTTTCGTTTACTGCACAAGTCCATGTTCAAGCACAATCTTGAGCTGAATATACTGCTTCTTCTGAATTGCACATATTTTGTTGTTCTACACTGCAAAGAATTCTCTCCAGTTTTGTCAGATGGCAAAAAGACTTATATTTTAAGTGTTTAAATGAATATCAATAAAACAAAAGAGTGTAACCTACCAACAGAGAAACAGTCCTCTGTTCTGGGGACATGCAAAAGGAAAATTTGGATGACCAGTCTCCTTATGGTCTGCAAGGAAGAGAAGTTGGTACCATGGCATGAAAACCTGTAGATGGACTGCTTACTGCCTCTGAACAGATGGCATGTGGGATGTTCTCTTTTCTTCCTCCAGACTTCTATGATGGTTAGTTTGCAGGAGGTGATCATACTGGAAAAAATACATGCTGAGAGATCACTTTTTACACCCTCCCTTTGTTACTAATTTGTTGCATCCAAGTTACAGAGCAGGTTGCTTAAACTCCCACCCATTTATTACATTCAAAACCTTGTTATAGGCAAAAATAACATGCTTTGTATGCATAGCTGAGAGTTTATTATTAGTTTAATTAAATTCTTAACAGTCTAATCAGAGAATTATTATTACAGTAACACTGATATAAACATTTAGAATGCAAATTATATGCAGCTAAAGTGATCTGCACATAAACTTTCTGATATTTACCTCATTTTCTGACACTGTCCTCATCTCTTCCACTGCACCTCTGGGACCTTCAGTCAGAGGTGGAAGGTATAGGCAGTCATCAACATCATGAATCCTTCACAGAAAAGAGCTCAAAACTGTTGGTGACTGTTTCTTTCCCCTCTCTTTAAGACTTTCTTGGGTTCATCTCTTTAGTAATAATATAATATACCTTGGTCTTTCTTCAGTCGTCTGCGAGCCCACATTTCATCTGTATTTGCTGTATATTGTGCATGTGTTTTACACACTGTGGAGAGTTCTTCTTTGTTCTTTTTGCTACCCCTGTTTCTGCCCACATTCTACAGTGTACTATTCATATCCTTGGTGTCATCCCATGGCTGTACTTTCAAGCCCATCCCATTCTTTTCCTCCTTATGGGCTGTGTTTTGTTCTAGAGCCGTGGGTAACCCTTTTTGCACAGTCATTGCTTTTTATTGTTATCTGTTAGTTTAAAATACATAAAAGTGTTGCAATGCACAATCTTGCACATATAAAATAAAGGTAAAATAAAGGTAGTTATCACCTGAACATTTGACAATTGCCATTACAGTTTAAAAAAGCTCATACAAAGCTTGAGGCAGACCAAGACAAGGTCTGACAAGTCATGAAGTCTGTTTTGTTAAGGTAATGCAAAGCCTGCAGCTGTTAGAAACAGAAGGAGCCCTAAACTTGCCTTGCTGTGTGGATACACCTTTGTGTAGGGCTTGTGTCCTCTGCGACAGACCCTTCAGCACTTTGTCATCTTTGCCTTCAGTAAAAAGGGTCCAAAGGGACACCCTGAGAAGTAGCAGTCAGTCTCACTGCTGTTCCCAGTAAGATCATGGAACAGACCCTCCTGGAAGATATGTTGAAGCATGTGGGAGACAGGGTTAAAAACATCCATTGTGGCCTCACCAAGTCCTGCCTGACCTAGTGACCTATAATGGAACACTTGTAGCAGTGAGAAAAGAGACCTATGGATCTCATCTACATAGACTTCCCTAAGGCACTTGATATGGTCCCCCACAGAATCCTTGCCACTAAATTGAAGAGGTTGGTTTGACAGATACTTTCAGATAGGATAAGGATTTATCATAAGGAATGACAATGAGGGTAGTGAGACACAGGAACTGATTTTCTGGAGAAGTTGTGGATGCCTCATGTCTGCAAGTGTCAAAGGCCAGCTTGACTGGGGGTTTGAGCAACCAAGTCTAGTGGAAGGTGTCTTTGGCCATGGCAGGGGCGTTGGAACTTGATGGTCTTGGAAGATCCCTCCAATCCAAACCATTCCGTGATTCTATGAAGGAGCAGTGAGCTGGTGCAGGCTCCTCTGTTCCTGCAGTGCAGGTAGCTACTGCCTGAGTGCTGCAGGCACAGCCTCTCCTCTGTCTTTCAATATGCTCAGGAGAGTCAAATTTAATTACCAGTAATAAAAAGCTGAAGTTAAGCTAAGCAACACAAATGAAAAAGTAGGTACAAGCTATTGTTTCCTTCATTTCTTTGTTACTTGTGCTGAGGAAGGATGAACACATAAGCTGCTCTTGCTTTATATCCCTTGACTTTTGCATAACTGAGCTCTGATTGCCTGATGTCTGATTAGCTTAGAGTGGGAGCAAATAACTAGTGAAGTAGGATGGTTGCTACAGTGCTGGATGCTAAAGCTTTATGATTTGTGGTCCTGAGTAAAGAGAGAATTTTGTGTGAAGGGCTTTTTTTGGTTTTTTCTTTGTTTGTTTCTTTGAAATTTGTTTTGTATTATTTTAATTCATGACTGGTATATACACAAAAGTCACCCCCATTTCTCTTGGTCACCATCTGTTTTTTTCTTTTTTTCCTTTTCTTCTCTGAACTCTCTCTCTCTCTGTTCTCCCTCAACACCTGTTTGGTTAAGCAGCAATTTCCCTAAAGTTTTGTGACACAAATATGAACTGACATTACTAGTCCCCTGACAAAGGCATTTCTAATGCTTGAAAAACTCCTGGCTGTAGAATTAAAGCAGAAAAAAAAAAAAAAAGTATTTCCCCTTCTGACAGAGATTCAGTCCCAAAACAGAGAGAGATTACATCTAAATAATTGTTCTGATGATTTAGCTTATCAGTAATAAGCATGTTGATAACAAATAATATTATTTTATTCAGCTTGCAGTGGCTTTATTTGCTATGATTGTTGTGCCAAAGATGTGTTGTAAAACAGCAGTCCTTGTTACTGGTGTATTTTTTTCCAAAGACTGGTATTTGCCATAGCTGGGATTCCGACTTTTTCTCTTTTTCTTTAGGCTAGAGTGTGTTTGCTCAAAGAGCAAACAGAATCCATTGTCCTTATTAATGCAAAGTAATCTGGAGAGCATGACCAGTTAATTAAGCCTATTAGCTATGATCACAGGCATTAGGATCTCACCCTCTGGTATTTCTTTAAATAGGAATACATCCTGTAAATAACTCCACTGATATGAAAGGGTTGGTATCAATTGGTATAAGGTGAGAGGAAGGAGGAATAACGCAGGAATTGCTTTCAGTTAGATATGATCAAAAATGATAAAAAACATTGAGCTCCAAGCATTTTTGTCCTTGTTGCTTTGACTAAAAGTTGGTGACTGCAAAAGGTGCTGGGCACCTCTCTTTGTAGCCTGACCTTCAACACATGAAGAACTGTCAGACTGAGCAAGCACTGAGATGCTTATTTAAACTGTCTAGAGATGAGGATGTGACAGGTAAACGTCTGTGGTCTGACTTTGCTTTTAGTGTCTATCTGAAGCTCATTTCCCCAGCAAGGTAAAAACAGCCTTGGGTTCTTTCAAGTATTAATTTCCAGAGATTTTCAAGGTGACCTCTCTTAAAAGGCACAGTTTGGAAAAGTGTCTTCTGGGCAGTAAAGATGTGTGAATGTCTTTGAAAGCATGGAGCAACGGAATGTCCATCTCTGTTTGCTGTTGCAGGGATGATTCCAGATGCTCCTTGGTCAAGAGTTTCACCCAGCAACGGGGTTTCCAATTGCAGCAGCTCTAAAATGGTACATTGGGTGTACAGAAAGGATTTTCTTTTCATACTGGGCAGTTTCTCAGCACATCTGCAGATGAGGTTATTCAAGAGAATTAGAGGACTCCCAGGATATCAATTTTTGGGAAAATGTATCTATTGCCAATAGAATTTGCATATTTTATACTTTAAATGGCTAAAATGTATTTAGTTTTGAGCAAATAAAACTTGAGTATACTCTTTAAGAAGGCAAAAAAAAAAAAAGAAAAAAGAAATTCTGTGCTTTTCCTTTGGTGTTTCCTACCATGTGTAAAAGCTTTCCACTCATGTGTGTCACTCAAAATATTGAATGTCATGATCTCTCGTTCTCTGGGGAAGAACAATGAACATGTGTGTGCAATGATTTTTATGAGTTTTGGTTTTGGGTTTTTTTCCTGTTTTTTGTTTGTTTGTTTGTTTTTTAATTTAGTTGTTTATTTTGTTGCTGCAGTGCTTAGAATACTCTTACAAAGTCAGGGCCTTGGTGGGTTAAATGCAGTTTAAATGAGTAACTAAATGCTTGTCTGGTCCCAGAGAAACCATAATCTAAACATTAAAGGGAGATAAGAGAAAGCAGAAGGCAACAGACTCTAGATCATGTTGGTACTTCACTTCCCATCTCCAACTGTGCTGCTTAACTTGCTCTCAACAATCTGATATTTCATACAGTTTTCTCCCTTCTTGACTCCTCTTGTAGTGGTTTATATCCAGCTTTGCTTTTACTGCTGTAATCTGTATTGTTTATGCTATCTTCATTTTCTGTCAGCACAACTTTCCCATTCCTGCTTTGTTGTACTGTATTGCCATATAAATAACTAAGGAGGAGGCAGCTGTAGCAAAAACTGAGTTGTGCTGAAAAAATTCCTCTTGTGAAAATTAGAAATCGTTTGACTTATACAAATTGCTTTGCTGGAGGAAGTGAAAGGGAGTTTTGCTGATGCCTGGAAAGGAACAGAAACAGGCACAGAATTTGGTGGTGTTCTGCCAGGAATGTATCTTTCATTAATTTCTGGAAGCATAAAGTCCGTAGTCAAACATTGCATCCAGAGATGCATATTTCTTTGTCCTCGAAACAAAAGGACACAAAAATGTAATATAAACCAAAACCAGGCACCAAGTGAAACAAAACCAGCCAACAAACAATATAAAATCAAGCTTTTATCACAGTACTGTGAAAGATATACTCAAACAACTCAAGGTAAATTACTGTGAATTAATCACCACTTTAGTGAAGACATTGCACAATAATTCTCTGAGGTCCACTTCTATTGTATATTTCCCTTTTATAGGAAAGCTTGGTGTTTCTGGGAGATGAGCACTTTCTCTTGCTCATAAGAAATCACTGGGATAGATATCAGTGACTGAACTGCTGTTGTTTAGTATTTTCAATACCTGAACATTATCATTATAGAGAGAGCTGCAGTACTTCAGTAAGCAAATGGGATATTAAATTGTGGGGAAAGTGGAAGAAATTATGGGCCATCCAATGTATACACTTGACAGTACATTGTTGAGCTTGGAGGAGTGAGTTTGAAGGAAATGTGTGTCTGAGCTATATCCTTGAATGGGAATAGGTCTGGGATTGTAGCCCAGATGTGATGGTGAGCTGTACCTGGGCCCCTCAGAGCTTGTGCCCCTCAGGAGAAGAAGGTGAGCCTGGACACCTCACCTTCTTCACCTGAGATAGATGAGATATGTCCAAGAGGGAGAATGAAGCATGTCCAGTTCATTCCAATTCATCCCAATTCAGGTCTGCCTCACTGTACCAGCCCACTTTTGGGCCTCTTTAATTAAGCAGAATGGCTCCCACCCTCCAGTATTTAAGATACCTACCTGGATTGCCCCTTAGTTCTGTCAGATAATATGTAATTATCATTTGCTGGTCTCTGTCTATTGTGGAAATAATGTAATATTACTTTAAATATCACCAGGTGGACATAAAATGGGCAGCAGGGCTGCAAACGAAAAAATATTAACAAGCCCCAAGGTGCTTAGTGGCAAGGAGGTATAACTGTACAACTCCCTGGAACTCCTGCCTTGATTTAACAGAGGTGGTTACAAAGAATTATTGCTCAGGATGTACCTCCTGTTTATTTCCTTGTTAATGCTCTCCTGTTGCTGGTTTGATTTTTATCTTTCTATGCTTGCCTTTAGAAAACAAGCAAGATGGAACATAAAGTGTGAAATGCTGCACAAAACTCCCCAAATGCTTACAGCCTACAAACAAAGAAAAAAAATTCCAGTTTCTGTTGGAATTCTGCATGTAATATCAGCTTTTGCGTTTTGAAACATGCAGATAGAAGTCTGACCCAATTAAAGGCACTGGGAGTTTTTGCTGTGGAGTCCAATGCCCAGAGTATTGATCCAAGCGTCTGATATACAGGCCGTAGAGTTCATACTTTTTGAGTCAGGAGTACCATTCTTTATGAAATGTTTACAAAACATCTTGGAAAAACAGGATGTCCGTGTAAATATTACCAACTTTTGTGAGACGAATCAGATAAATCAGATAAATAAGGATAGTGTGCTTTGAGTGAATAGATAAACTGCGTTTTTCAGCCAATCAATTAGAAAAGTATGTTCCTAATATCAGCATAAATAAGAAATTTAAAAGATAAATTTGTTAAATCTGAGGTAAAAATTGTTTGGTTTTGCCTTGTTTTTCCCTAGGAAATGAATGAAGAGGTATGATCCATCTTCTTTTAGCAGAAATGTAAGTGAGAGGGTTTGATTGGGTCCACAGAGAGATCAAACACTAAAAACACAATAAAGGGAGAACAATTGGAAGAAGCTGAATGAGTCACAGAGCAGTGTAGAATGATTTCCTTAATCTCCACCATGTGTTTCTGCTAAATAACTCCTTGTTTTGCCTTTTATAATACTGTGACAGGTCTTAAATTGTTCATCTCTTTTTTGTAAAAGAGCTATAGGATATGTGGCAGGATATACAGCTATGGTAAATGCAGCCTCTACAAATGTAACATCTGTTACCAAGTCCACTCACATATGTATGCTCTAGACGCGAAGATAATCTTAATAATTTCAATTATACCTACATGAAGATAAGCAAACACATTCATGCAATGTGGAAAGGATCATTTTTGCCAAATATCTAGAAGCAAAGTGGAAAGATTAATATTTTTCAATATTTCACTGAGAGTTTTCACTCTGTATTTTTCATGTCTTTAAAGTACAAATTTTACTAGTATAGTGACATAAGAATAAACCAGATCTTTATCTTTTTAAATGAATCTATTTCATACTAATTTCTATATCATCAGTTCGATATAGATATGCATGCACTGAACATGCATTTACAGAAATATGTAATTTTCTGTAGTATATATTAGGTAAAGTTGCATGAAGATTTTCAGTCTGCCCAGATTCAGTGTGCACTGGCCAGAAGGTGGTGCTTTCAACCACACATGTGCAAATCAGGAAAGAAAACATGAATATGAGCTGTGTGAATAATATGAGCTGCAGTGAGTAATAGAGGAAAACAGAGTATTCTGTGTATTTTTCTAAGTCAAACACAGGTTAATAAGTGCCACAGTCCATAAAGAAGCAAGTATGATGTGGAATCATCTTTCTTATTTAACACTTTTCTTCACCTTACTATCTAAATTAGGCTTATGTTCCTGATTTGCAGCACAGTTGTAGTGCAGCTTAGAAAGGAAGAGTGACAGCTTCTACCTGTGAGAGCAAAGGGACTTCCACCTGTCTGTAGAACCCCCATTGGTCACACTGTTACACAAGTTTGGTTTAAGAAGCACTGAAAAAGAAAGCAGCAAACTGATGTGTGTGTGGCCCTTACCCTTGAAATACCTTCAGTTTTTGAACATCTGCTTTGGCTTTCACTGATGGTCCTTACAGCAACAGAGAAAAAGGCTTGCTATTATTTGAAATGTGTAGATTGCATGTTGAAAGGGAGAAAGGAAAGGATGGGTTTGACCCTGAAAAATGGTTTGCTTTCTGTGTAAACAGAATATAAAGAAACCTTCTAGAGACAACTTCTGAATAGCTGGCACTATAGGGTTGCACACATGAGTGTGTACCCAATGCCTCTTCAGACATGTATGTACCACTGTTCCCCTGCCCTCCAATGACTTTGGCCAATCTTAGGGAACTCCCTTGTGCTTTAAAGCTCTGCTGCTCCATCCCTGCACCTTCCCTACACTTATGACTGTATCGTTTCACCTCTGAGTAGTTTTATTGCCCTCAACAGGGTTATTTGCATATGTAAAGTATATTCACATAGTTACCTAAATGTTTGCAAATTCATGTCAAGAAAATTATCTTCCAAATGCTTGATTTGAAATTACACTCCTTTGATTAGAACTCTGCTCTTGGCCTTTAATATAGCTCATTGAGTTGCTTGACCTCTAGATGATCATCCTAATTATCATCTCTCTTTTCATGTTAATTAATTACTTGATGGGAGATTTGCATTAATGATGAAATAGAAGAAAATAGGAGGGTTCATAACCAGGCCAGTATTTTTGGTGAATGTTCACTGTACTAAAAACAATTAAGTAAAAGTTTGTGTACACATAGGTGCTTTTGTTTACCTTGATTAATTAAGTAGTGTTCCTGGAAAAAAAACAAACCCAAATGTATTTTAGTATCAGTAGCTAGTTTTCTTCAGACTTCAACAGAATTAACTTTCTGTTAAACTTCTTGAAAATCTCTTTAGATGAGATCTTTAGTTGTGTTTTTAATGAACATGTTAAGTTTTCTAGCTCTGTTGATTGAAGCAAATTAATTTCGGACTTTACTAATTGGGAAAACTGTCAAATTCTACTCCACGGATGAAATGAAAACTAATAAAGATATGATATATTTAAAAATCTTTGAAGGTTCTTAATCCTCAGGGTTCCTATGTCATTGTCTTCAGATATTCTATGAGAGTGAATTTTTCCCTTTCTCCCCCTACAGAAAATTAGTATAAGTCTATGTAATTTCAAACACTGTTTAAAAAACTTTGATATATAAATGGTGTAGATTTAGCTTTGAGTGAATCATAACCCACTGGTCTAGTCACAAAGTCCTTTCTCTGACATCCTTTTCAGGGGACTTTCTGCCTTTGTAACAGCTTCAGACTGAGATATATGGTAATAGAAACTTTGGCATTTTCTATTAGTATGGATAAAGAGATTATTACTATAAAGCGATAGAAAGCTAAACAATGTTATCACTTTCTGAAGATTATATAGTTCATTAAATTTATCTAATCCTTATTAATTCCACACCTAGGGGATTTGAATTGATGAGGTGCTTTGAAAAAGCATCTCAAATTTGGATCCAAGATGAATTGAACTATGTCTGTTCAGAACAGGCCCAAAAACCTCTATGGGGAAGATCCCTTATCTTTCCATTTGTATATGTACGCACCTATCTCATACTTTGGACTATTAATAAATAAATTTTAAAACCACAGAGTCTGCCTAATAAGAAAAGTCAGATGCAGTCAAATCCACACTGTGGATGAAATGGGACTGCAAAGCCATGGCTTTGTAACATACTTACAGCACAAATGCCACACTAACTGTGCCTAATAGAGCTCTATTCTCCATCCTCTTGTTAAAACTGCACCTGTTCATAAGAGATAGCTCTGTCCTAGGGAAGGATTACTCAGCCTCATAATTTTTCTTCATCTTCTTCCTTGTCACTGTCATACTTAATGATGCAAAGGCTGGAAAAACAAAGGTCTCCAGAGGCTGGCATGGAGATATTTCTGCCTCACGTACAAAGAGCACTGTAAGAAGCTTCAGTTTGTCACCTGTCCAAGGAGGGTCACCCTATCTTCTGCCCACATTCAAAGGAGAGTACTAGCTCCTTTACAGGGTGATTAAGCCTAGCCAAAATTGTCTAATGGAAATGTGCTTTTCTTTTCATTGCCTGTAGTAAACATTGAGGACGAACTTTTATTCCCAGTGGTAGCACAGCTCTGTTAATCACAGGATGATGAAATTCAGTATGTGAACTCAGAAGCAGGCTATATAGAAAGCATCAGAAACACATCAGAGGCCAGTAGAACTGAATCAATTTACACTAACAGCTCTAACCCAGTATGGCTGGCATGGTCTGGTGATTACAGCTAGTGAAGGGGATAGCCATTTTAAGGATTTCACTACAATTGTTCTAGGATTTCCAACAGAATATTTCTTTTGTCAGAAAATTACCTTTTGATCAAACCCAACTATTTTTCCAGGAACTGGACCACCCAGCTGAAATTCTGAGAAACCAGAAATACCCAGAAAATGTTCTCAAAACGGAGTAAGGTAAATTTTGGGGGGGCTTTTTTGTTGTTTTTTTGTTTGTTTGTTTTTCCCAGAATGCATTTTCTTTGAAGATGTGCTCTTGTGTTAAAAATGTTATACTTTAAGCACAGAAATAAAATAAAAAATCAAATTTCTTAGAGTGCAGGCTTCTGAGTGTTTAATCAGCTTCTTCTAAGTACTTTTTTCCTTTTTCTAGGAAAAACCAAATTACCCTTGTTTCATTAAGAACAAGCTTTCACTGTCACAAACCTTCCCATGAATAAAAATCTGGGATCTTGCACAGCCGTGTTGCTGTTTTTCCCAGAAGAGAGGCTGACGCAGGCAGGGACTCTCTCAGGACATACGTGCACAGATGGGAACAAGCAGACTCAATCTGCCTTTGCTCCATGGCCATATTGGCACAGAGCTGCTTTCCTCAAGATAACCTTTGGGATCAGGACAGTGGGGCAATAAGCTGCTGAGCGTAACCTTGGGACATCCCAGCTTGTCCTGCTGCATTTGTATAGGGAGGTCAAATCCCACATCCCAGGTTTCCAGGCAGATGTGTCATGGATGAAATGAGCAGTGAGATCTGGGGTTAAGGTAAAGCGAGACAGCAACAGGGCATGGGAAGGAAGAAAAGAAAATTTATGCAGTTTTGATATTGCTTTAAAGTGCCTGAAAAGGTTAAGATTGCCCGTGGGAGGAAGCAGAGCTTGGTGTGGTTGCTGGGTTTGGGGTCTTCTTGTCCGTTTTTGTTCTTTTTCCTTTGACAGCAAGTGTTGGCAGCTAATAGTAATTTTGTGAGAAGGAGCAAAACATCTAAATGGTTTATGGGGGAATTACTGGAGGTACCTGAAAGGACACTTTGCACTGCACACTTCCCAGGGAACAGGTATCACCAGTAATTCTCCTGTGGCCAGATGGGGATGATCTTTATGGATCAGCATCACTTATAGCCAGTTGTTGCAAAGCCCTGTAGTGGTTAATTTCTCAGCATTGGCTAAATACTACCAGTCAGCTCTCTGCTGGAATACATGTGGCATGGGAGAAAGCAGACATAATCCCCACTGCAAAGAGTTTAGGATCTAAATAATCTGCTGCAGTTTATCAGGCTCTGAGTGAGATAGCAACACAATCATCAGCAGCTGAGTAGCTCAGTGATGGTTATCAGCAGATGTTCATCCTCAGCCTTGTGGGATTGAACACAAAATGATTAATAATTCCCATTTTAAAGTAAAACACATTAACTGAGAAATCAGGATTTGCTTAGCTTTTGCTGAGCATTAATGTAATTCAGATAAAAGGAAATAAATAAACTAAGTTACAGTGCTGTAAGCAAAGGTTAGCTATGATTCTATTCCCTGTTTATTGAAGTTAAAGGATATTCTTAAGAGAAAATTCAGAAAAAATAAGAATGTGAATTTAAATCTAGTTGAGTGATGAAAGTGGCCATTAGATAGGACCCAAGTTAAAAGATTAGTATTATCCTTAAATACTAGATCAAGACAGATGGCTGGCAGTTGTTCTTATCAAATGTATTAAATTCCTGGAAATTTTTTTATTTTATTCAATCAATGCAAAATGAATAAAATCCCTATTACATTAGAGAAAAGCATTCACCAATTAACATCACATGAAATTACCTATGTAACTAGTGGGGGAACATGAAAACTGATGAAATATATATTTTTTGGCACCGTGGGAGTAGGGAAACATATTAATCTTTCTGTAAGGACAGATTAGTAGGGGTAGTCTGCTGTCTTACAGTGCATACGTGTCTGAATGATGAACAATAGAATGCATTTGAAACAGTTGATGGAGAATTAATATAAAGTTAAGGATGTCCTTGTCAGGAAGGACAGTCATTTTTTCACCAAGGGCCCAGACTAGAGCCACATGCTGGTGGGACTGGTATAAATCCAATGAAGTTATGAAGCCATCTTGCTTTTTCTCAAAGCTCACACACTAACACATCAGCTCTCTCTCCATGGAGCTTGCTATCTTGCTCCCAACACCTGTCAGTGTGGCTCCACAACTGCTGGCTGGAGCTGCCATTGCAACATCTGCTTGTAGAAATCCATACCAACATCTCTTCAGTGATGTATGGCAAGAGTAAAACACTGATTACACTTGATTAGATGAAAAGTACACCTGACTCAGCATCAAGTCTGGAACCCAGACTTCTGCTTTTTCCTGGCTTTCTATATCAACACCATGGTACTACCGTGGAGACCCTGGCAAGTTCAAGAGTGACTAGAGGATTTTGGAGGGTAGGTGAAAGGCATAGAAGCTCAGGAATAGATTAGCTTTGCCCTTCATGGTTGGTGTTGCCAAGAGGGTCTGTTTGGCATCCTGATTGGAATTGTCGCAAAAAACATGAGTGTTTCTGGGAAGAGGCAGAATCCACCAATGAAATATTGTTCTCTGGGCAACCTGTTACAGCATTTTATCACTGTCGTTTCATGACTGCTCTTTTTTTAGTCTTTCAAGTATTGTGATGGTTGAGATAGGTTCCTGATGACAAGAAAAAAGCAAGCAACATGCCCACCTTGAGGGTGGCAAGCATAGAAG
Organism: Dicrurus megarhynchus; assembly: GCA_013399195.1. Classification (NCBI taxonomy): domain Eukaryota; kingdom Metazoa; phylum Chordata; class Aves; order Passeriformes; family Dicruridae; genus Dicrurus; species Dicrurus megarhynchus. The sequence goes on along the minus strand of VXAD01007887.1, from coordinate 2,776,553 downwards.
ACTTGGGGAACTGCAGGCTGGTCAGCAGTATCTCAGATACTTGGAAGGTTATGGTGACAATCCTCATATGAAGGAGTAGAGGATGATCAGAAGAAAATAGCATGGATTTATAATGGTTAAATTTTGCCTGAACAAATGTATTGCCTTCTACATTTAGAGAGGACTGGTGGGTAAGATGTGATCAGTGGGCTTGACTTTAACCTCTATCTAATCTCCATGAGCCTCAACAAATCTATTGTTCTCTGATGTCTTGTCTAACACAGTTTCTTCATTTCACTATTCTGAATGTACTCCATGTTTTAAGGCTACTTGTGTTCATTCTCTGAAACAAGCAGGCAGCTGTCCAACCATCTACTGCTCCAATATGAGAACTACTTATTTTGATGGTTAAAAGGTGGTCAAAATCATATGTAGACATCAAAAGCTGATACATAAAGAAGAGCTTACAAATAACATAATGAGATTTCACCAGAAGAACTTTCTAGCCTTCTAACGTGCAGTTAAGGTCTTCCTGAGTGAGGGCAGGTCCTGGTATTCAATGTGAGTCAGTGGATTCTTTTCTTCCATAGGTTTAATCACCCCTTGATAGAGTGGGAATGAGTCTCATGCATAAGTGATATAGATTGTGTTCTTCATTTGTCACTTGTCTAGAGGTTAAACTCCCATTCCCTTTTAAGGGACTATGTCTAGAACAAAATGAGTGAGACTTTGTAAGTGGGATAGCCAGTATTTTTCATGCATGTCTTGCTTTCTATCTTTCCATGATGATAGAATAAACACTATTCAGTAGAGCAGTCATAAATTTTCAACTATCCTGAGATTGTTTTTCTTAATTTTAACTTTTCATAACCAAGGTTTTATAAGGAATTTAAAAGGTTCAAACTATGGGAATTATTGCCAAAGCAATTATTAATATTTTCCTATTTACACTTTGCTGCCCCCAAAGCATAGTTTGTTGTTGTTACTTTTGTGGTTTGTGTACTCTTAAACGGCATTTAACAATTTATAGTTTATCTTTGCTCATAGTTCAGAGTGTTCCACAGTGCTACATAACCTGTTCAAGGGATCATCATGGTTTTTCCTAGTAGAATACATTTTCTTGGCTTGGATCAAAACAAAAAAAAATCCTCACTAGAGTTTTATCTTTTCAATGGTAAGAAAACCATCCTTGAGTTTTGTAGCATAGTTTAGGAATACATAATTATGATCTAAGACGCAATAAAACAAATAATTTGTCACACATTTTGATTACTTTTATCACATAGTACCAAGCTTGAGGGTTAATTATATTTTGTAATTCCATTAAAAGCATAATCATTTTTGTACGCCAAAAATCTCATATTTATCATAGTGCTGAGCTACCAGCTGAGAATTCTGCCCTTAGAAGTTAGAGCACTTTGCAAAATAGGTGAAGTGCCAGTCCTGATTTACTGATGGGGAAGCTGAAGTGGGAATGATTGAAGTGATTTGCCTGTCAACAGGCAAGTAGCAGCTGAGGGAAAGAAGCAGTGCCAGTAGGGATCATTCCTCACCATATAACAACATCAAGCTCTTTCAGTGGTCATGCGTTCTTTATCTTTTATTTAGATGCATTCCATTTTAGTGGAGGTGCCATTTTCAGGATTTTGTCTCCTTGCAGACTGGTTTGTTTTGTTTTGGTTGTGGTTTTTTTGATATATAATGTGATTAAAACAAGATTTTCCAGAAGTGGATGAAGACCTTTGATCACAAAAATCTTGGAAACACTATCTGGGGAGTACTTGAATTTTCAAATCTTACTGAACATTTCCTCTGAACATGTCCATTTTTATATACTGTAATTCAATAAAACTTTACAAAATGTTGATCTTGGCTTCATTTTATGATAGGAACTAGTTTTTCTAATATATATATTGTAATTTCTATTGTAGCTTTCCTATCCTCAAAAATTCAGCCATTCTGTTGATCAGTTCCTTGAAGTTCTGCAGCTCTATTGCCTGTGTCCACAATGTTATTTTATAGGATTTATTAGAAATATGAAATTTATTGAATGAAATAAAATACTTCAGCCTCTGAGTCCTGGCATTACCTATGACTTTCTTCATGGTATGTTTTTTTTTGTTTTTCCTAAGTTGTAATTGCCCCTGATACCTTTATTTACTTCTTATTTCCTTGGTAATTAATTTGATTTATTTGAAAATTAATCTCAGACTTAAGTTTCAAGGAGTAAAATTACAAAAAAAAATATGGATAGAAGAAAACCAGACTCCAGATCTTTTCCTAGCAGTCCCTAATCGACTATATCTTCTCATTTTGTTGCTTTCTTGTTTGCACCATTAAAATGCTTACACAAAGATGAAGTTTCTCTTCAGGTCTAGGAAGTTTTTTTAAATATTACACGATTATTGAATTAAAAAGTAGTTATTTAATAGTCTAAGTTTTCAAAGCCTACTATATACTACCAATAAGCCTAAACTAATTAATAAAATGAATTTTTCACATTTTTCCAGCTACATAAATGCTATACTCTTAAGCCAAGGTCTGTTTAATCTCTTAGAATCATAGAATCATTCAGGTTGGAAAAGATCATCAAGTCCAACCATTAATCCAGCTCTGCCAAGTCCATCACTAAACCATGTCCCTAAGTGCAACATCTACATGTCTTATAAATACCTCCAGGGATGTTGACTCAATCACTTCCCTGAGCAGTCTATTTCAGTGCTTGAAATCCTCTTGGGGAAGAATTTTCTTCATATCACAAAACCTGCACAAGTAGACTGAGCAGTTTACACCTGAAATAGGTATACAACTTTGTTAGATTTAATCACACATTTTCTTCCTAGGACAGTATTGTAACTTGGTGAAGGTTGTTAACACAGTGTATTTATTGTGCATCAGGAAAGTTAAAAAGCACTGTCTTAGAATAGAAATATTTGTGCTGAAGTAATTAGTGGGGAAAAAACAATCTGGAAACATTTCAAGCAAATTCGAAGCCTGATTGTCAATGAATATTTGGAATGTTCCACTACATCTAAGAAAACCTAATTAGTTTGGTTTTATTTAAGAAAAATCAAAGGTTTCTCTATGTTTATTCTGAAGTGTTAGTCAATCAATTTGCAAGCATTGGATAAAGATTTTGTATGATTTTTTATTGTTTTTTCCCCATGTACTTGTTCAAAGTATATTAGTAAGACAGATAACATTTTTCTTCAGAGGCCATTGCGGTCCATCAGGTAAATAATTTATGTTTTGTGCTGTATAAATATGTAATTGTGTTTTCTGCAGTGAATAATAAAGGATCCAAGTTTTCTCTCCTTTTATTAGCTTTACATAAGCAGTAGGGACATCCCTCCAGAGACAAAGGGGAGGGAACACAGAGACTGCTTTTAGTTAAATAGTGTACATTTTAACCTCTGCCTCTTTCTCTATTTATTGCAGGAAAAATCCAAGAACAGAAGAGAATATTTTCAAGACTATGAAGCCTAGAACTTAAAAGCTAGAAAATGACAGAATTAAGATTGCACGTGGGTTTTATATATATGCACTTTCCCCCTCACCCATAGGACTCCTGCTTCAGCCAAAACCTTCTGTGAATACAAGAATATTAATCCTTTCATCATCTTGGCTACTGCAGTCATTGCTATGGTACCCATGGACTTAAAATATGAATTAATTTATTCCCATAGTACCTTCATGGAGGTAAGTTATTTCCCAGTATCACAGCTGAACAGTTGACCATTATCTGCTGCATAAAATAAGCAAGCACCAAGTTTTCACTAAGCTGTCTTGAATGATTAAAGGCTCTGAGATCTTTTAATACTTTTTTTCTCCAGAATAAAGTAGTTAGTTCTACATAGTAGCCACTATGGTCAAAACCAGCTCCCAACATCTCTCAATCCAGCTGCGAAGGATGAGTGTCTCTGCAAATCAGATCCTTGAGCACCAATTTAGAAACCCAGAAAATACAGGGTTTCCCTTAACCATGTGTCTCTCAGTTTCCTTTTACATGGAAGATCTTTTCTCCCTTCCTTTTTCTCAAGTTCATTTTATCAGGCCAACGACTCCTATTCAGTTGTACAACAACCACAGCACTGATCAAAATTCACAACAGACCCTATACCAAAACAGAGATTCTAGGCTGCTCAGAGAAAATCTGGTTTTATTTTTTTAACTTGTTCCGAGACAATATCCTTTCCCTTGGAAACAATGGAATTTTTTTCTAGCTGGATCCTTCTGCAGAAACACTGAACTTGAATCAGCCCTTAAGCATGAAAAATTTCAGCACCTTGGACCTGTGACCTGTTATAAGGACTTAAAGAGCACAATTGTCCGTCTCAAACACTGTTTAGGCCACAGAAGGACTATGCCGTGAGATAAGAACTGAATGGAGCAACAGGATGGTGCTAACTCCAGGCTTGGCAGAGGCAATGTCTGGCTGGCACATCCCGGGTAATGCATCCAGACAAGAATTCCCACTGTTGCAAACAGTGTGAAGAAACAACTGCTCATACACATATCACAGTCAGACAGATGGCATCTGTGGCCACTCGAAGCCACCCCCTCCCCCAACGAATATGCCTTCATGGATACCTGGAACTTGGACTGTTCTAAACCACTGTGACGGGAACTTGAGATAAGATAAAGGTGGCACGATTGTCCAAGTGTTGACAAAGCTGGGGGAGAAGGATGTATTAATGATAATGGGCACAAAGAATGCTGAATTTATGGGCAACAAGGAAAGCCAACTTGGAAACTGTGTTGAAATCAGCTCCACCTCAGTAAAAGGTAATTCTGGCAAGGAAAAAGTGCAACCACCAACCATAACCCACTGACTCAAGAAACCCGGGCCTTTTCTGGGCTGTTTAGAAAGAGAAAAATTTAGTGTTATTAGTCAGGTATTTTTAAAATGTATTCCTGTTTCTTTGCATCCACAGTCCTTTTTTTTCCTGAATACTACTGTGGAGCAAGGAGGGAGTAGAGAAGAAGGTTCAGATTCCTTTTTTTTTAATCCGTCTGTTCAAAAAGCACTTATTTTCTCCCACAGACTGCAAGCTTGTTTTTTCAGTAAACTCTGCCTCAGAGACCTTTCAGTTTTCATTGTCAGTGCAGGATTGCTGATATTACTTCCTATGGGCATTCTGTGTCTCTCAAACACCACCATGGCTGCTGCCAGTCACACTCATAGCCTCTAAGCAACCACTCCTTGTTGCAGAGAAAAGAGTAAATTTCATTATATTGAGTGATGACCTATCATACTGATCTTCAGCTTGAATAATTATGTCAGTCACTGTTCCCTTACCCACCAATGCTGTAAACCCACAAGAAGGCCACCAAATTTGTCAGGCATGATTTGCTCTTAGTGGATCCATGTTGGCTGTCACCAGCCACTTCTTTATTTTCACTGTGCCTGAGCTTAGTTTCCTAGAGGATCTACTCCACAATCTTGCTGCACACAGAGGTGAGACTGACCGGCCTGTAGCTGTCTGAGTCCTCCTTATTTCCCGTTTCAAATATGGGGATTATGTCATGTTAAGAACCAAAATCTCCCTCTGGATATGTCCTGGTGGAATGGAGTACAATTCAAGTCCTTCCTTTCTCCTATCCATTAAAATTAAAATAGTTTCTTTCCTCCTCTGCTTAAATCTTCACCTGGGCATAGGTGCACCTTGATTAGTAGGCAAGTCTGCACTGGGACTTGCACCTGAAAGGAAGTCAAACACCCAGAGACCCCCACTTAGCTGTTTTTATGAAAACTACTGTTTTGCCTTGTGGCTTCCTAGTCTTTCCAGTTATTATGAAATGAAAAGCCTTCCACTGCTCGTTAATTAACATGCAGCAAAAATTCTATCACTTCTATCTGCCTTATCAAGATCTGTGATTGACAGCAGCAATTATTATGTTAGAATCGCAGAATCATAGAATCGTTTAGTTTGGAAAAGTCCTTTAAGTATGTGTAGTCCATTAACTCAGCACAGCCAAGACCACCACAAACACGTTCCTAAGCACCATATCTTTTACATACCTCCAGGAGAGCTGGCAACAAAACCAAATTATGACAACATATGTGAATTCTGATAAAATGTAACTGTTGACAGAGGAACTAAGAGCAGAAAGATATTTGGAGACCCAGTGTCAGATTTAGCCAGATGTCATATCAACCCCTACACCCTCACAAGAGATCTGATGCCAATTTCTAGATGACTCTCTATTACTCCTACACTGGGTAATTTTGCAGGGGTTTATTATGTCTTTGCTTGAACATCTATCACCCATCAAATAAAAGAAATTAAATTTGGTTCTTATTCTTATCCTAAGAAGACATAAAATTTCTTCAGAAGCAGAAGTCTGTGGCAGCTTTAGTCTAAGAACTAATAGGTAGAATGAAGTCCTTTTGTTCCATTCTGTAAAGAAGGTCTTTGTCCGATGTGGAGGGGTTCATGTCAAACAAAAAGGTCTCCAAGGCTCAAGAGACAGGAGAAAATATTCTTAGATTACATCTTATCATCCTTTCTAAAGAATAAGAGGACCATGATGCTTCCAGAGTCCTTAACTGTTGAGATTTGACATTTATTCCAATTTTTTCAAGTCAAGTTTGTTTCTTTTTTCTTCCATACTATTCTCAGATTTTAGAGAGGAAATGACTCTGCAGAACTTTACTCCTTCAAAGGGGGCCCAGAGATGTCCACTGCTCTTCTTTCGTATTTTGACTTCAGCAGTCAGACCAAACACTTTCTGTTCAATTCGCACTTTTTCATTTCAAAAGAGAAATTCATTTCTCTGAGTACCTTTTACTATTTTTTTGAGTAAGTTTATACTGACATTTCAAATTACAGTGACTATTATTTAAAGGAATTCTTACATCTCCATTGAGAATAAACTAATAAGTTGGACTATCCTTTATGAAGCAGCTTATGTTTGCCTGACAGAAATTCACTTGTAAATGTTGATGAAGCCCTGAGAAGATTATATCACAAAGACATAAATGACTTCTAGTTCACGGGATGAAGGCTTTAAGTGGCCTGCAGAGTCATTCGAAGTCCCCTTTTTGTAATGGAACAATCTCATGTTTTGTGAGTGCTTATATGTAGGAGTTGTTCGGGGTTGAACATTTGAATTATTTGTCAAAATAAAATTGGATACAGTGATGCTTCAATAACCCAAATGTTTGCCCTTACCATACTTAGAACATGTCTTCCTAGCTCTGGAGACCTTAAACTAAAAATCACAAGGATAAAAATATGTCTATTCATTTTATTTTTTAGTTACAATTATTATTATCACAAGCTGTATCTGTGGAGATATTCCTCAGTGACTAATGGTTTCTTAGGAAGAAGACTGAGGAAGAATATATTGTAAGAAAGAGCAGAGGAGAATTTGTCCTTTTCCCACTAACTTCTGACACAAAGACCATGGCCACTGGATGAAGTTTTCTGCCATGTTAGGGATATACAGAAGGTGACCTCACATGTAAATTTACCCTGTCACTTTTGGATATTTTTTATATTCCTTACCCTAACCCTTAGGAGGTTTGTTCCATAATCTTCTTAAAGTAAGTTTTTTAATCTTCAACCAAATAGGACATTACAAAATTGTCTTTACAATGCATCCTTCTCTTCTGGAGGCTGGGGTTTTTTTCTGTTGTTAGTCTGCTGTTTTGTAGACAAAACTTATGGCTCCACTGAACCAGTCAGTTTGCTCCAAAAATTAATGAGATATCTGTTGGCCTGATCATTGTAGAAGACTTTCTGTTTACTTTTTGGGCTGAACACTTCTCTTCCACTAACTGCAGTGTAGTGTTCCCTGTCGTGCCTGTAAAGATCTCATAAAATGGCCCTAACATTTACCTACATCTACTGGAATATTTTATCTTATATGCTTTATTTCAGGTTCATCTGTGGCAAAGCCACTCTCCTTCTCTCTTTTATTCTCTGTATTTTGTCCTTCTTTTGTATTTCAAACTGATTTTATAGCAGGAATCCTTGGGCTTAGTGTCTTGTTTTTCTTTCTTTTTCTATTGCAGGATATAATTCAAATTGTAGTCTCAAGTTTTCAAGGTCATCCATTGCTTCCTCTGTGTATATCTTGATCTTTGCTATTGATAATGCCTCTCAAATTTTCTTCAGTGACAATATTCATTAGCATAGTCCTACTTTTTGTGGCAAAGATCATAAACAAAAATACTCATTAAGTGGCAAGATCGTTTCTACACTGGTACTCTTTGTTCAGTAACTCCAGCTTTGAAGCACCATTGTTGCAAAACCTTCTTTTTTTATTTTTGTGTCCTCTTTCGTTCCCTCAATTCATATTCATTAGCCATTTTTCATGTGGCATTTCTCAAGGATTTTGCTTCAGCCTAGGTATGTTCAGCATATTAGACATCTTTTTCCCCCCAGATCAGTTACTTTATCAAAGATACACAATATGAAATTACAAAATGCAAGACTCTAAAACTACAGTAAGAATGGATATGTACCACAGAAAATGAAATATTGTAAGTGCACATAAATGGATTTTTTTTGTGACACTAAATTATTAGGTTATAAATTCTCTGAAAATAGCTTTTGTGCTCAGTACTATATTCACTCGGTTGTTCCGCCTCCAGTAAAAGTGGAGATCTTTGTTTTTGCACTTGTTAAGAGGAAACTAACCTGATTTCACTAAGCACAGACCTTGGAACACCCAGACATCAGGTGAAGTACTTCTCACTACCAATAAACTCTGAGAAGTATTTTAAAGCAAAACTTTAATTACATTTGTCATTTCTGAGTTTCTAGCCCAAAAGTGTTTAGTTTTGATGTTGCAGCATGAACATAATGCAGTTATCATGCTGAGATTTTTACCTTTTAGAAAAGCAAGCGGGAGAAAATTTAGGTCTAAAAAGCATACCATGTGTAAGTAAATGAACTAGGAATATGCTGATATTAAAGATACCTTATTACTCAGAAGTCTAAATTAACTTTATATTTTATCAGAGAAAAACAAAGAAATGTTATTTTTGTGAAGTTGAAACACTTGGTCTATAAATTACAATTAGGTTAGTAAGCTTCCTGAAAATAAAGTTGTAGTAATGAGAGCACAGAGCTAAGTGTACTGTTACACTTAGTATAAATGAACATTTTGTTCCTGCAAGCATCAGAATCCCTGCGTTAAACAAGCTTGAGCTAGGAAATGTGTGGAGAATATAAACACATCCCCCAGTGTGCTGTGCTGGACCTGTGACTGCATGTAATAATTTTTAAGTAACTGGCCCTAGATAATTTGTGGTGGATTTGTCCCATATCTGTTGTAGAAGTGGGAGGTGTTAGCAGATGAGGCACATTCAGTGAGAAGAGAGGTAATGCCAATGGTGTTGGCAGTAAAAGGAGCACAGTGTCAAACTCCGGAAACAGGCTCATTTGAGCAGATAACGGGCACCCAGATGATGATCTGTAAACAGGTAATCCTGCTTGTCCCGAAAAACTGTCAGGTACAAAGGCATGATGGATGGGAGGGCACATCAAAACAATAAATCTGTAATGGAGCTGAAAAATTACAACTGTTCCAGTGAGTAGATGATGTTGGAGGTGATTTGAAAAGAAAGAATGCGAACATTTAATATCCAAACCATCTTGAGCACTTTAACTGTTCAGTTTGTGCATTTCAACAGAGGACTGGGCTTGCTTCCACATCGGACGTGAAGATGACACAAGTAGATGCTTGGTGTCCTAGTGGTGGTCCTGTGGCTGGTGCAGGAGGAAGGAATGAATTTATCGTGTTGTAGGCACTGGGCTACTGTTGTGGAGAAGGACTGAGCCTCTTCTTTTTCTTTCAAATATGCTTTGTATCGTATCTGTGCTGGACAAAATTTTCCTTTCCTTTTCCTTTTCCTTTTCCTTTTCCTTTTCCTTTTCCTTTTCCTTTTCCTTTTCCTTTTCCTTTTCCTTTTCCTTTTCCTTTTCCTTTTCCTTTTCCAATTGTCATTCTGCCTAGCTGAATGAAATGAATGAGTTTTGTTTTTAAACATTTTGGGCAATTTATCTTCTTTTTGCATGTACACAGTTTTAATCACATAAATAATTCACAACTCTCTGTCCAGAGCAAACTGTAAGCCTTCTTTATACACGCCATTTTAAGCCTACCTCTTAGGGGAGTATGTCTGTTCTCAACTGCTGATGGAAGTGAGTGTGTGTGGCCAGCATGAACCTGTTGTGAAGATAGTGTGTACAATCCTTGATGTGTGGTAGTTCAGGTATGAGAAGTATACCACACAGCAGGAAAGAGCTCTGTGCCCGTGTGCCACTTTGATAGTTGGACTGTAGTCAGAAAAGTATATTTATGACAAAGTCCCTTGTGAGGCAGTCCTGAAGGGAAAAGATTTGCAGGAAGGCTGAACATTCTTCAAGAAGGCAATTCTGAAGGTTCAGGGGCAAGCCATTCCCACTGCCAAAAGATGTGCTGGCAGAGATCAGCCTGGCTGAACAGAGAACTTTGGCTAGAACTCAGTAAAAACAGGAAAGTTTATCACCCCTGGAAGAAGGGGCAGGCAACTCAAGATACAATGATATTGTGAGGTTATGAAGGGAAATAATTAGAATAAAGCCCAGCTAGAATTTAATCTGTCTACTGCTGAAAATGACAATAAAAAATACTTCTATAAATACACTACCAACTAAAAGACGGCTGAGGAGAATCTCCATCCTTTATAGAATGTGGGAGGCAAATACAGTAACAAAGGATGAGGAAAAGGATAAGGTACTTAATATCTTCTTTGCCTCAGTCTTTAATAATCAGACCACTTGTTCTCTAGGTACCCAGCAATCTGAGATGGAATGCAGGGATGGGAAGCAGAATGAAAGCCCCCATAATCCAAAGGGAAATGGTCACACCACACAGACACAGACAAGTCCATGGACCCAGATGGGATCCACCCAAGGCTACTGAGTGAGCTGGTGGAAGAGCTTGCCAAGACACTATCACTTATCAACAGCCACGGCTCACTGGTGTGGTCCCACTTGACTGGAGGTTGGAAATATGACACCCATCTACAAAAAGGGCTGGAAGGAGGATCTGGGGAACTGCAGGCCTGTCAGACTGACCTTGGTACTGGGGAAAGTCGTGGGGCAGAAAATTTTGAGTTTCATCATGCAGCAGGTGCAGGACAGCCAGGGGATGAGACCCAGACAGCATGAGGCTGGATGGCCTGCCCCAGAGAGAGGTGGTGAGTGCTGCCATATCCAGCTGGTGGTCAGTCACAAGTGGGGTATGGTTCACAAGCGGTTCTTCAGGGCTCAGTATTTGGGCCAGTTCTGTTTAATATCTTTATCAATGATCTGGATGAGGGAACCAAGTGCACCCTCATTTTGGAGATGCCACCAAGTTGGGCAGGAATGTCAACCTGCTGAAGGGTAGGAAGGCCCTACAGAAGGATCTGTGCAGGCCTTAGGTCTCAGGGTACCTCTCTGCTTTAATTTTGTGGATTTTTACAAGTCCATTCTCTAGCTCTTGGCTCACAAACAGAAAGCCTCAATACCCTCCCCGCCTACCCTCATTACTATTGAAGAGATCTCTTCCAGACACAGGTCCAAGGCACTGATTCGCATTCTTCCCAAGTGGACTTAGTATTTTGGCCCTTTCAATTTCCTTGCAAATGAGTTTGGCACTTCCATGAGAAGCTGCTTCTTGTTCAAACCTACAGTGCCCTTGTATAATTGACTTCTGGGCTGGGAACTTAAAAGTTAGCTTGCCATGGACAATTAAAGTCAAGTCAATATCCTCTCAGAAAGTCTCTAGGAAAGCTCCACTGTGAAATGTACCTTTTGCCTTTAGCTCAGATATTTAACAAGCTATTAGTAGTTTAGTCAAGCAGAGGAAACAACCGAACTGTTTAAGTAACATTAGCAGTTTCACTGCAAAGGGATGAAGTTCAGGAGATGAAGATTGAATCTGTCTCCTTAAGAATAAGTCAGTTCTGGAAAGCAGGAAAAAGGAGGAGACAGTTTAAGCAGTAGTACTGAACCCCTGAACAGATTTTAAGTAGTAGTGGAAGTATAAAATCCAGCATGCTTCCTTTATTTTCTTCTAAAAAATCCAGTTGTAGATGTGGAATGTGAAAAAAAAAAGCACAAAGACCCTTACTATGTAGGCTAATAAACATCTTCAACTTGTCTGCTGAATGCTGAAAAGAAATGCTTAATAGATTTAATCTCAGTATCAATAAGATGTTAAAAAAATATTTTTTATTCCTTTTTGATATACAATTACAACAAGCCTTTGGAATCTTCATGGCAATTTTTCATGTTTTATTCATTAATTTTTTCAAATTAAACTTTTTGTATTGTTTGATTTTCCTGACGTCTTGATTGAGTGACAGGCACTTTCTGAACTGGAATCTCAAAGTTAGGTTATTGGAAGCTTCTTGAATCACTCTCCAACCTAATATGATTCTCCTAGAAAGGTGAAGGTAACAAGAAACACACAGCTGCACAGAGTAGTTTAGGAGCTGGTAATGCTGAAGTCACTCAGCATATGTGCTTTCTGGGGCCACTACCAGCTAAAAAAGATTCTTGGCATGAGCTATGACAGTGGGAGCAATGCCAGAGTCCTGAGGGTTAGGGAAAGGTTTGTAGAGGTTTGTACTCAGCACTCTCTTTGTAAAGGTGTCACTTATTCCTTGAGGACCTGCTAGAGCTTTAGCTGAGGGATGGAAGCTTGCACTATGAACCAGAGGTAACTCCTGCTTCTGATGATCTACTAAAGTTAATTTTGCAACTGACAGCAAAGTGCTAAGTTAGGTCCCCATTCAGTCTGTCTCACCTTTCTCTGCTCAGACTCGTGTTAGTGACAAGCAGCTTTGTTCAGGAAGGGAATTAAAAGAAACCGTAGATTGAAGTGATCCTAAATTATTGAGAGAGGTTTTATTCTCCCCTGATTTCACATGAACTCATAATCTACCCATCTGTGCAATGCAATCTTTTGTCTTCTAGCCAGTGCCACTGAGAAGCAGATAAGTGTTTTGGATTGCTGCCTTAAAATATGCTAGTCAGATGAGGCCAATCTAGTTCTCTTGTACTTACCTGTAAGACATAGAGGTAATTTTTGTGTCCTGCTTATGTGTGACACTTTTAAACTGCTTGCACATTGAGATACGTATTTACATATGCTAACTTGGTGATTTCACTAGTTTATATAATTAAAAAATAAAAGTTTATGACAATGCATTCTTCTTTGGCACCAGGGTAATGATAAAAAATTAAGATGGAGAAGAACTAAAATTCCTCTGGGCTCTGGAGATCTTATTTGGTCCATGCAAAGGGCTTTGTAGTCTTTTCTGACAGTAAAATTTTGATTGAAAGGCGTCATATTTACTGCTGCAACTTGTCTAGTAGTTCGAAATTGGTATTTGGGAAGTCAGATGTGAGGATAGTATGTAGAATTCTCCTATAATTTTAATTATTTTTATATACATATGTAAATTAATCTCCAAAATATGTCTTACTTCTTTGCTCAAAAAATCAGAACAGTAAAATTTTCTTACCTATAAATGTCTTCTGAGATAAGAAGAAATACCTCCTAAAATACTGAAATACTTTCCATATTAAAGGTTTTCAAGCAATAAATTCTTCTTTCTTAATGTACAACCTTTCTATGTGTAGAGCTCTAAGCCTGGCTGTTTTAAAAAGGTTATTTTTATTAGCCTAGCTCAATATGTTTTGCTCTCTTTTCTTTATAATTTACTAAGTTTTCAAAGGTCTTTTTTTCAATCCACACCTTTTATTAACAGTTATTTGAGGTTCACTTCTGCATTTTGATAAAAGATTGTAACAATTCCCTAACTCTGATCATTGCAATATCGCTGCAGATATGTGATCTGTAGATGACAATCTCCCAGGTTTTGGGAACTGTCAGTCTTCTATTGCTGCCTTTAATTTGTGGTGCATTTATATTGCTAATGTGACATTCTTAATCCTAAAATAATAATTGTGAAAAATCAAACAGTTATAAAGTTCTGAGAAAATTGTATGCACTTAGTTATTATCAAACAACCAGTACCAGCATCAAGGAATTAATTTCTATAGTTATCACATTGAAACAATGCTTTTCATGTAATTGTCTGTGGACACAGATTTCAGACAAAGTTCTTCCTTCTCTGAACACAGAATAAAAGAATATAGTTTCAAGCAGTGTGCTGTGCATCTGCACATGTAGAACACAATTCTTTTGCCACCCTAAACACAAAGCAGGTGCATAATTTCTCATCTGCCCCAATAACTAAATAGAACTTCAGTGTATTTTCAATACATACTGTCTGACCTTGAAGCTCTCTACCTAAGTAAGAAGACTTCAATTGTAGGTATAATTAATCAGTTGGAGCCCAGTGCAGCCATTCTAGTTTTCTAAGACCAGTTTTGACACTGAGTTAATATGTTTTGCTAGGAGAATCACATCTTCTCTGGTCAAGAGTGAAATAGCTTTTACATCTACCTATCTATCTAATATATAATAATGAAGAATCATTCAACATTAAAAGTAGCTTAGGAGCCTCAGAAGAAAGACACAAAATTTAAGCACAAAATATTATCTAAGACGAACTCCCGCAAGAAATGACATCCATCAGCAATTTCTGAGCTGATACATACCCACTGAAGTACATAAATTGCAAAGCGTATCTCTAAAAACAAATTTCATCACATATAACTGCAAAAAATCAGGAAAAAGGTCCATGTATGGAAATCTGCCTCTTTAGAGACATGAGAAATTGAATGTGTCATACTCAATACATGTTAGTTTTATTGCCTATAGAGATAGCTGAAATCTTTTAGATGTTGTGGTGATGAGTAGCATGAAAGTAAAGTAGCTAAACTTATATCCATTTCTTATTCCAGAATTAGGTTTTTTTTTAGTTTGTTGAATTCCTTATTTCAAAATGTTTCATAGAGTTAAGAGGAATTTTCTTATACACAAGCTAAATATGAAGAAAAACTGCTTTTAAATTTGTTGGGTTTTTTTCCTTCTCTCCTTTTCCTTTTTACGGTGTGGTCTTTTTCACTTGATTTTTGGGAAAACAGCTGTAGTTTGGACAGTCCTTCTGTTCAACATGAAAAAAAGCATTTTCATGGTATATTCAAAATCTGTCAAGTTTCTTCCATATGAATAAAAAAAAAATTGAAAAATATATGAGCTGAGTTGGAAAGCAAAATGTGACTTTCTTTTTGCTAGTCCTACACACAATATTAATGATATTGAAGAAAACTCAGTAACTGATACTGGTGAGATAGGCCTGCCAAACATTTCTTCTACATTTCTGTGTTTTTGTTCTACAGTTGCTACATGCAAATGCCATTTGATAAACAACAGCAAGTTAAAAAGTGCAAAGGGAATTGGAGAGAGTTAAGAAGGGACAAGAGAAATAAGGTTGATAATGAAAAAGCTTAAATTTTCTGTGAAAGGGGTTGACCTTGGCTGGACACCAGTTGCCCACTGAGTCACTCGTCTCCTCAGAGGGAGAAGGCGGGGAGAAAATAAAATGGAAAAAACCTCATGGGAAATGATAAGGCAGTTTAATAAAGGAAAAACAAAGGCTGCTGATGTGAAAGCAAAGGAAAAGAAAGATTTTATTCTCTACTTCCCATCGTCAGGCAATGTCTTGTAACTTCCCAGGAAGCAGGGTTTCAGCATGCGTAGTGGCTGTTCTGGAAGACAAGCATCATCATAAAAAAATGCCCTGCCCACACCCCTGTTCCGCCCACCTGACTCCTCCTCTCTTCTTATTGCTGGGAAGATGGCTTCTGGTATGGAATATCCCCTTTGGTCAGTCACAGTCAGCTATCCTGGTTTTGTCCCTTCTCAAGGGGGACCATGCCCAGCCTACTAGTGAGAGGGGGTGTTGGTGGGACAGCACAGATGCTGTGCTGGAGCCTGTTTGTCCTGACCCTGTGATCTCCAGGATTTTCAAAGAAGCTGAACAATGCAGTAGTGGTACTGTACAGAGTGGGATCCAAATGAGGTGAATATTGTAGGGAGAGAGGTTATCTTTTACTGCAGCCACTGAAAGTGTCAGTGATGCAGTTTCTAAAGTTAAGGGCTGTAGTGGTTTGGTTCAAAATGCCCATTACTTACTTATTTTCCTTCTGTGAGATAAGAACCAGGAGAAAAGCAAAGCAGGCACAAAAACCTTAAAAGCATAAAGAAGTTTATTAACAGAACTAAAAGGCAGGAAAAAAAAGTTAGACTAAACCTTCAGAACACTTCTCTTCCCCCCACCTTCTTCCCTCCTCCCACCGACAACGTAAAAAAACAACCCTCAAGGTTTTCCAGAGTCAGTTTACCATCTCTATAATAACCTTTCTCAGTCCACTTAGGGAGAGGAGTCTCTCTTGCTCATGCTATGGAGACATCTCCACACGAAAACAGTTAAACAGTTCTCTTGTGGCTCAGTGTCACAGCAAGGCCGCCCGGAATGGTTTCTCCTTGCCTGTGAAAGTCCCTTCCCTCAACTTGCAGGTTTCCCCAC